>OX451215.1:17053058-17340558 GCA_949628195.1 Phasia obesa | reverse complement strand
TAGTTTATAAAAATTAAGTGATTTTGAAGTGTTTAAAGTGAGTTGAAAAATAACAAAAATAATCCAATAGAAGAATAATAAATGCTCTATTGATTAAAAGAAACTGTATAGGCATGTCAACATTATAAGATTTTAATCCTTATTTTTTAAGGGCCTAATTTTATAAAACGCAACATTGATAAGATAATACCAAAAGACTATTTAAATTTAGCATTTTTGTATCTAACATTTTACACGAGGCGAAAAATATTTTTGATATTTTCTATTAAACTTTTAAAAAAGAAAATCTTCGAATTAAAGGGTGTTTGAAATTTTTAGAAAGCAGTATTTGGTTTTTTTATTAAGGGAAGGTATTTTATTATTCATAATAAAAAATTTTTTTCGATTATAAAAATAAAAATTTTAAATTATTACTGGGTGGATAATAAATTTTGCTGCATAAAGCAACGTTAATATATATATTTTTTGTAATTTATATACATAAACTATTTATTTTAATTCAATTTAAAATAAAGTTTTACTTTATTTAGTTTTGTATAATGGTTTTTTAAAATAATTCAATTGAAATTGTCCTAACTTGGAGAGTATAACTGATTCTTCAAAAAAAAATTCAAGTAGAAATTGTTTCAGTTATCTAGTGAATTGATTGTTATAAATCATTTATTTTGATGTTTGTGATTTATAAATCTCATGTTTGCATTTATTTCATCTGCTGGTCTGGAGATCGGCTGGTCATAGAAATTTTCAGTTTCTTGTATTTATTTTAAAATATTTATTTAATAAATTTAAAAAGGAATTATGCGTTTATATACATAAATAATTGTATTTATTATATTTAAAAATTCTGGTTGGTATTCTGCTTTAATAGGCCTAGATATGTGTGAAGTCATGTACATCTGCCCGGAGGTATCAATTGTCATTACAGTAAAATCTCAATGCTTTGACGCGATGCTCTTGGGGTAAATAGCGGCACCAGACGCTAGGGTTTCTGGAACCTGAATCTGGAAGAAAAGGTCTCTTCGAGGCCCCATCAGTGCCCAAAGGACTGGTACCAAGGGAATAGGTAGCGCCACAGCGACCCTCTTGTCTCTGTGACCGGTTATTGGTGAGGTCCCCTTCACGGGTACACGTGGTGGTTGTGTTTTAAGATCGATGTATGCAGAAATGGTGTATTGTGGATCAAAGTGTGCTGTTGCATTTTCAACAGAAGGAGTTAGATAGTCTCCAACTTCTAAGCAAGAGGTTAGGACATGAGTCCATGGTTTGCCATGTTCTAAAAATTGCTACTCACTGTGACTCTGCGGCACATCGTGCGTTCTCTTACACATGGTACGTTATCGTACGGTGTGCTGTACTACAAGTTGAGGGCGCTATTCTACGCTTTTATTTCACTCAGTGGTAAGACAACCGTCGGATAAGAGCCAACGGCTAGGTGCCGACGTTAATCTTGATCATATCTGAACTCATATACATCCCCCCGTCGGTATAAACTGTCACTGTAGCATTTCCAAAAGCTTTGACGAAGTTCTCTCGGGGAAAATGAAAGTACCAGACGCCATGGAAGAAGAGGTCTTTTATATTATAGGTCCTCTTCGAAGCCCGTGTCCAAACGACTGTTACCGCGGGAACCGGTGGCCCCACAGAGAGCCGCTCCTCTCTGTGATCGGTTGTTGGTGAGGTACACTTCGGGGGTTTACTTGGTGGTTGTGGTTAAGTTCGATGTATGCGGAGATGGTGCATTGCTGATCAAAGTGCGCTATTGCATTCTCAACAGAAGGAGTTGGATGGTGTCTAACCCCTAATCAAAAAGTTAGAACATGAGTCCAGGCTTGCCATGTTCTTTAAATTGCTACTCATTGGGACTGTGCTGTACATCTTGTACAGTATGCCATTACACACGGCTAGTCTCCATCTACTTTTAACTCGGTGGTAAGACCACCGTCAGATAAGGGCCAACACGGCTAGGTGCTGATGTTAATTTTGATCACATCTATAATTATATACAGAGTTGAAATTAGTTCTCTATCGGTGCATTTCTCGAAAGTGCAGTGCAATCGTCTTATTTCAACTATAAACCATTTCAGTTGTGTACTATTCCCTCTCATAGAAAATTTCTTGACTCTAGCCAAGAAATTTATTTAGATGGATTTTTGGATTTTGAAAATCATCTAAAAAAAATTTAAAAGCAGATAGATAAGTCTGAAGGCTTAAATTTGCTTGTAATATGAAGCTTGAACACTTAAAATGTCATGCATAGCAGCTGGGACATCAGGAATAGTTTTTGAGTCTGAACTATGGGACTTCGGTTGTCATTTTGACATAGACTTATTTAGATATAGAATAATTGCTTTATACATAGGGATTTCGGACCTCCCATTCTAAAGCTAAAGCTTTAACATGATATTCTCAGAGTAGAAAGTTTCAACACTCTACCTATTATATTTCCCTAGGTTCACAACAATAATTGTTCACTTCGTATGCGAGGTAGGACTCTTACTGTTCTTATCCAGTCAGTTTTTTGCGCGACTATGTTCAATTATGCGGGCTTAGTATAGAATTTCAAAACCTTATTTTTTTCTTTGTTTGGGAGGTACCACCCCACCCAGCTGTTTCAATCAAGCTAGTGATTTGCTTAACTATTAAAGTATCCATTTAATCGGGATTTGATTTTATTAACCAAATATTTAATCGTTTTTGCTATTTAAATTTTCGTCGATTAATCGATTAAGGTTTTACTCGAATAACTCGAATTAACAAAATAAGAAGGAAAAAATCAGTAAAGATATTTTAAATCTTAATCTACATAATTTGTTCGATTTATTTTTTTTTTATCGAAATTACTATGCACATTAATGAGCTAGTTGACCTACAATCTTATCTTCGTGTTAAAGATCTTACTGGTTCTCGGGAAAGTAAGAATATCTGGTAATTTGTTGAAATAGAAATACCAAATTTATTAAACAAAGCTTATGGCTTAATTTAAAAAAATTTTGAGAATTTAATATTACGCACAGAAGAAACGCAGATCGGCTCATTTTTGGTTGTATTTGAAATGCTAAATGTTCACTGCAAATATTAAATTATTATGGTTATCAACATAAGTTTCATAAGAAGCTTATCGGTGTGATATAGAATTACTCATTTTAATGACAAAATTTCGTAATTTAGATGCATTGCTTGTCACTAACTTGTCGTGGTCTGGAAAAAGATAACGGATAAAATTAACAAATGATAAATCAACTTAACCGATATTAACTGTTAAAATATACCGTTCCCCATTTCTGAGACAAATTAAAGTCAATACCCGACTCTAAGGTATCATCCTGATTTTGTTCTTACTAGAGGTCTGAATGAGTGTGTTTGAAGACACTCATTTGCTATTTGTGTCTTTCAAACACACTCATGCAGACTTCAAGAAAGATCACCTCTAGTTCTTACCACTGGGTGAATGCAATGTAAGGCCTTTATTGCGCATAGCAACAAAATGACTAGTAATTTTGATGCATGGTTTGCACCGGTCCATGCTCATACTCCTTGTTTAAGAGTTAACGATCATCTAATCAGCTTAAAAATCGGCCTTCCTGCGATTTAGGTATACACGTTACTCCTCGAAGGGCCTCACATGTAACCGTGGTACCAACCTTCTGATACTGTTCAGGCCTCGAAGGTTTTTATCTTCCATGTTTAAGCCCTTAGAAGCCTTAGGGACCCTTATACCTATACCCCACAAGAATCCGCTTGAAAGTGTGACAATCTGTTTTCATAACTTCCTGTGGTATTAAAAATGAAATAAATTGCTTCACATTTTTTTGTTTGTAAGCAATCATCGTTTTTTGATTTTTTGATAGTTTGAGGGTTCTGTAGCTTATGTTGACTTGAGTCGCCTTGGTTCGTATCCTAGCCATATTAGTCATCAACATCAGTTTTTTTTTTGACATTTCTTAGTTTTTCGCCGGTATACTATAGAACCAAGGTAGATTTATCTTACTAGATAGTGTCGTCCACCCAGCTGATTTAGTAGTTCGACATGTCAAAAGTTGTATGTGTTTAGAAATTTTATAGTGCAAAAATGAGAAAGCAATAAAGCAAATACACGCCTTTTTCTCTATGTTTTTCGATATTTTGTACTACGAAGCAATAATAAAATGCCATGTTGTTCTTGTATTGTTGTATTTGTTGTAGAGACACCACTACCTAGTAAGTTAAATTATCCTTGTATAGAACACTATACTAAAGAACACTAAATTGTCGGCGAAATGAATCATTAATAAAATTGCCAAGCCAGAGGCGCCTCAACACTGTTCTAAAAATAATTATGTGGAGAAATTTGTTGGGCAAATTGATAGGCAAAATTGCCTGAGTGTTACTTATCTTTTAAAAAATAATTGGGTAGTCTATTTAATGAAATTGTGACTCCTATGCTGGGAGTAGACCCACACGGCAAAATATGGTAACACCGGGTAAAAAAATTAGTACGTACTGACATAAATTTAGTATGCAGCTTTAAAGAGATTTCCTCTATTTTATATACAATCTAACCAAACAAATCTTTTTAATAACTTATTTATCTTACACAAAATTTGCAGTAAAAGTATTGTATTTGCGTTTAAATTATTTCACTTTTTAATAGACGAGTTTAAGCTTTGAATATAAAAGATTAAAAGTTATATAATTAACTTACATTATTGCTAAAAAAAAAACAATCATTTATTTTGTAATTGTCACAAATGTACATGAATAAATGAAAGAAATAAACGAGCAGTAATACATTCAAATTAAATTTATATAAATTTTAAATTATTTTATTAAAGTAGTGGCAACGTGAGTGGACAGATTGATGGGCGGCGGCGTGCGGTCAGATAAATAAGTACAAACACAACGCTCGTCAAATGCATGGCGCTGCAAAAACAAACAGCAGAAATAAAAAAACAATTCAACCGTAAATAAATTGAATAAAAAAAAAACACATTTATTGATAAAGGTTAATAACACTTTCATTTTCCAATTGCTTGTAAGGAAAACAAATGTAAAAAAAAAAAATTTTACTGACAAAATGCATATGACCAAAGACCACGACACGCCACCATGATGAAATCTAAAGGCGGAAAGTACTTCAAGTCAAAAAAATAATAATAAAAAAGTTACACATAAGGTAGTGAGTGAGTGAGTGGTTGGTCGTAATATAATAATGTAAATACATACAAACATAGATATATTAATCAAATTTACGTATGAAATATACATACATACATACATCGATTGCATATAGACGATTTATTAAGTAATCGAAATTCAATACACTTTGACGACTTCACTCAAATGATCGTATCTACAAATGAATAAATATCAATATTGTAAGAGCGTGTCTGAGCTGTTGTGCGTATTTAATTTGCAATATTAAATTCAAAATGCTAAAAAAGAAATTACATCGATAATGGGAAAAATATATGCATACATAGTATATACAATACTTGTATTTACATAAGCTTGCGAGAGTTACTAATGTGACATTTAATATCAAAGTTGAATGAAATTGATTGATTTAATATCAAAGTTGAGTGGAATTGTTGTGGGTAGTAATACAAGTATCTAAAAGTTTATCACTATTTCCCAAAAAAAGTTTTTAGTATAAATTATTTATTATATTATATCCGCAAACGATATAAACGATACCTGATTCTTATATACATGGTCACGAGTTCGATCCCCAGCCGTGGCAATATTAATTTTTCTGATATGTATTAATTCTATCACTAGTGCGCTTCGCTACACCCATCTGCAAAAAATAACACTTGAAAGAAAAGTGCGGCCAACCTTTAACTCGAAATTGCAAGGTACGGCGCACAGTGCTTTGTTCCCTTAAAACGATGAGACAAAAACAGAAGGAGTTCACACAATCTTTCGAAACCTTGCAGGGCAGTTATATTTAGTCTAATTAAGAAAAATTTTAGTTTTTGAAAAAATTAGAACAAGGACACGCCTACCGCCCATGTTCCAAGAAGCAAATATTCTTATATTTGCTATGTTATTCAACAAAAAAAAAATGTGAAATCAAAGGTTTGTTAAACCCTTAATAATCGCTCTTGAAAAAAGGACTCTTGATCCTGTCAAATGTCCTTTGTAGAAAAAATGCTATAAATCTTACAAAAATTATGCATATTTCATGAAACTTATGAATACTAATTAGTACAGAATTCATAAGTTTCGGTGAGATAAAATTTACTTACGCACGATCACGCGTAATTAATTTTAGAAAAAATCCTTACAAAGTTCATCGCAACTACTTGAAACGCTCTCTTCATCATTAACGACACATTGTTATTGTATATATTTATAAATATCTTCAAAATCTATATTATTTGCAATCTTAATATTTCGTCTTGAAAACATAAATGGATCTGTGGATATAAACAAATGAGTCATTAAATCCCTATGCGTGTCTTTTCGATACGTTTTTTGGGTATGCGATTTGTGATTTGCTGCTGCATTTCTTCCGACAACCAGCCTAAAATAGTTTTTTTATTTAATTATTATTTGAATTTCAGAAACGTGTTCTAAATCATTTGTAGTTATTGCAAATTAAAATATTACATCAATTCCATGGATTAAAATGTTCGTTAGATTTACTACACCATAGACACTCACTTGTACTCACCTCAGAGTACAGTAATTATGTCCATATTCATATAAATTAAAGCTTACTTAAAGTTTACTTTATATAAAACTTTTTAATAATAATTAACTCAAAGTAAACTTAATTTTTTTTTCTAAATATTGACCCCAATGAAAGTTTTAAGTCATTCTGTTTTATTTAAGTATTTATATACAGAAAATTATTTTTATAATTGACTAAATATAATAACAAATAATTCTTGCAAAAAAAAAATCGACTACAAAACAAATATATGTGCATCAATTCTAAACTAAAAATTTAAAAGGAAATAATCTGTAAGAAATAGTACTCAAATCAAATACTTTTATACTTGTTGCTCTAACCGACATAGTAATATACGTTCTGTACATTCAAATGTCTATCCATAACGGTTAAGCAGATAAAGCCATATACGACAAATTACGTCAGATATGAGGACACCCTTTATTTTTTATACATATTATTACTGACACATTAATAAAAAGTAACGGTTCCAAAGATATGGCCATATACCTTAAACAATATCACCTAGGGGACAGCCTTTAATGTGCAATTTTAAATTAAACACTAATTTTAAAGGACAGTTTCTTTGTAAATTTCAAATGTGTGTCTAAAACGGTTCAAAAGTTTGGCTATATGCATCAATTTACATCAACTAATGAGACACCCTTTAAAATTTTAAATATTTATAAATGTTGTTATACGGGACATAGTAGTGGAGATTCTGTCTAATTTTCCAGTGTTTGTCTATAACGGTTCAAAAGATAGGGCTCGATAGATAAAATAATATCAATTATGGGGACACCCTTTAGTTTCCAAATTTAAATTATATACTTGATGTTATAAAGGACTTAGAATTACAAGTTCTTTGTAAATTTCAACCGTCTCTCTGTTATGGTTCAAAAGTTTTGCAATACACATCAAATCATATCAACTATTGGGACACTCTTTAACTTATAATTATAAATATTTAATTTCTGATTATAAATATTGGATATTTTGTCCAATTTTCAAGTGATTGTCTACAATGGTTTAAATGGTTCATATATTTAAATTGACGTCACATAATTTTTAAGTTTATTTTTTTATTAATTTCTGTTATTGGCAGCTATAGTAATAAGCAGTTTTTTAAAATTTTAAAAGGGTGCCCTTTACGGTTCATAATACACGTAAAAAACACATATGTTGTATGGGGACACCCTTTAATTTTCAAAATTCTGAACTTCTTTTAAAATCTGGGACCAATCTGTAAGCATTTCCTTTCTAATAAAGAAAAAATTTTTAAAATCGGTTCAGAAATGACTGAGTTCTGCGGGCACAAACATAAAAAAAGCTACATTCAGACGAATTGATAACCTCCTTCTTTTTTGAAGTCGGTTAAAAATCGAAAAATATGCTTTTTTTGTTTGAATTTTTTTCCAAGTTCCGCTTCGAATTTTATAATTTATTTATTGTCGATTAATAGAAAACATTATTAGAGTATAAAAACCCGAAAAAACCAGAATACCATATTTTTCCATTTTTTGTAATGTTCAATAAAATTTTTGGAATATTTAAGCATCAATTAAAATAAATGCGATCTTTATAGCGATTAAAAAATATTATAAACAAACTTTATATATTAAAATTTATATATATTTTATAGGAAATATACTAAGTTATTATACAAACTCAATTTTTAGTTCTTGTTGCAAAAAATATATTTTTAACGATTATTTTTGTGAAACAATAAAAAAGTACCTAATTTGTGACTTCAACGACCCTTTGCAGCAAAGAAAAGGACACAATTTCAGTCATATTTTCTTCTTTCAGCATTCTTCCCGATTCGGGATTTTATGGAAAACAGTAAAATTCAACTTATATTTTGCGAAGATTGTAGTTGTTTTCAATAAAAACCCTAAAAAAGTAGTGAAATTCGAGCCAAAATCCAAAAAAATGGATTTTAAACAAATTAAAAATTTTTTTCAAAGTTCCGGCAAAATTTTCATAACTTTTTTTGACCAAGCTGTTAGAAAACACAACAAATTAGTAAAAACAGGAAAAACCAGAATACCATATTTGGTTTATATTTGGTTAATATTGCATCGAATTTAAATGTTATTTGAATTTGAATAATATTAATTTTTTACGTGCAATAAGAAGTCACTTTAACAAAATATTTGCAAAAACTTCTAATAACTTATAATTTCTAATAATGTTAGCTACCAAAAAAACTAAATTCGGTGTTCTGCTTCAAAAAGTTAAATGTGTGCAGTTGTTTAAAGTTGGAGTCAAAACTCAGTTTTGTTTTTTATATATAAAGAATAAAATTATCTGGCTTTTGCGCCCTCTAGTGCCGACAATAGTAGCTAAAACATAAGAATTCTTTCACATGGGATCGAATTCTGGTGTTAGCTGTCGAACAGTATAATTTTCGTTACAATACACGATATAGTTATTTTCTGTATTTTTGTCTATTAACAATTCACTGTGCGGCGCCCACTGTTCCCATCAAATCTGTTCTTTGCTAGACTATGCGTAATAACAACATAATAATATTTAACTTTTTATGGGAGGTACCACTATTACTCTGGTAAACCAGTCTGTATTTTGCTAGATTCTGCACATTTTAAAGACTCTACATATTTTAGTTCTCTATGCACAGTAAAATATTTTTTCACTTTGTATGAGAGCTACCATGGCTACCGTACTAATATAGTCTGTGTTTTGTTCGACTATGCACATTTGTATGACGGTTACTTGTGCAAAGTTTCAAGACTATACTTATTGCAATTCTCCAGGTAGACGATAATAATTGTTCACTTTGTATTGGAAATACCACGCCTACTATTCCAATCTAACCTGTGTTTCGCTAAACTATGTACATTAATAAGGGGATTACTGGAGAAAATTTTCAAAGATCTATCTGTTATAGTTCTCTAGCTTCTTAAAAAGAGGACGTCAAAGTGGGGGTGGTACATTTTTGGGTTACAATGAAGATTAAAAAAAAAAAAAATTGCCCAATTATAAGTCCTTAATAAATAGGACATAATATTTTATTACAATAACTAGCTGTGCCCGCCACGTCGTGGGCGTCCTGACAATATTTTACTCTATTTTGCTTTGAAAGAATCTTACTTTTATAGTTAGTCAGTCAGTTATGGTTTATGTATTTCTTTATATAAAGGTACCCTTTCTTGGATAAAATTTTTATATTTATTGTAAAGCTCTGTAAATGGTGTTTAAAATATTTTAATGACAATGTAATTCTACAAAGTAAAAATACAAATTGTATTCAACTGGCGCCATCTGTTGCGTAATAGTAAAATAAATAAAAAGTGTGTTGAAAAACACCGTGTTGAAAATATCTCAGTTTTAAACCAAAATTTTTAGTACCTTTAAACTGGAAATTGCGTTTTTCATATTTTTTTTGCTGAAATAAGTATCCTATATTGGGATCAGGATACTGAGGTACCTTCTCACAAAATTTTGTTAAAATCCATCCAGTAGATTTTACGTGATGCGAACACAAACGAAAAGCAGACAGACAGACAGATATGAGTTATTATTTTATTAGATGTATAGATTGCACAACTATTTTTCTAATGCAAAAAAAAAAAAACTCGAGAAAAAATTATACCGAAAATCAAAACTACTTAGAGAACCTTAGAGTATAATTTGCTGTTTGTTGTATTTTTAAACCTAAAACTCTTTTCACTGCCATTTACTAGCTATATTTTTACTAATCATGGGACGAATAATTACCACAAATTGCCGGCAGGGTATAAAAAAATATTTCTTTTCTTGCTTATAATATGTTTTTTTTTCTTTTTTTATATTTTACACTAGGACATCAAATCATAAAATTTTGCAGAAATTATTAACAAACAAAAAGGAATGGTGAATGTAATAATAACAATTGGAAATGGTGTATAAATATATATAAAGCGACGATGTACTCGCATTATACATTAACAAGCTTTTTATATACTGGTTGGGAGACTATTAATAAAGAAAAGTGTGAACTGAACCGTACTTAATTGACTGGCTGTCTGTCTGTCTGTCTGTCGGATATACGGAGTACTGTTATTACGTTCATTGTATTGTGGTAGGGCTTAAATGTTGTTTGGGTTTTTTCATAAATTTATAAAAGTATGTATTCATTACATGGATTATATTTTCATATAAACTTTTTGCTTGTATACGTGTTTTAAATATTTCTACACATCTTGTAAGATGTTGTTTGTCTTTTAATCTTTTTGGCGGATGATCGTCACTGTGACTTCAAATTACATTGTCGACTTTTTATTGAGAAATTTTTTCACACCATCACACAAGTGCTAAAAAAAAAATATATGACTAAGTACTTTTATTTAGTAAATTTTACCCACCTTAATAATGTTTTGTTTTTTTCTTATACCAAAAAATTTTAATTTAAAAAGTATGTTTTATTTTTAATTACTTGGATTTTTAATTGTTAAAGTATAATTTTTCACACATTGTTTGGCTCTTTTTTTTTCTTTTTTGTAGAGTCATATTTGTTAAAATGTTAAAAATATCTTATAGCCGTTTAGGTAATGCATTTAATGCATTCAGATAATGAATTTAACCTAATATCATAGCTCTTTCGTGAAATCGAAAAAAATACCTATTGTTTTTGTTAAATTTGATTGATGTATTGCATTTGCACTTTAGCATGACCATTGACATCAAACCCTGTAAAACGCTATAAAAATTTATAATTTAGCATTACATTCTACGAAAAAAAAACTCATAAAATTAGTTAAATTTATTGTACATCCATAGTTTTAGTTGGTTTTTAGAATTCCGTACCCAAAGGGTAAAAACGAAACCCTATTGTTTTCGCTACAATGTCTGTCCGTCTGTCAGCGATTTTTATCTCCGGAACCGTAATAGGCGGACTCTAGTAATTTTCACTGATGATGTATAGCTGCTGCCGCTATAGCAACAAATACTAAAACTTATAGGGTGGTCCGATAGAGAGGTGTTATTCACGAATATGTGTTTATTTCTTAAACTGTAGGAGGCATAGACTAAAGATTTGCAAACAGTAATTAAAACTGAGTTCGTTTTATAAACAATCAAAAAAATAAACTTAAAAATTAAAGGGTGTTCCGATAGGGGCGTGCTTTGCATTTATAAGGCCTAAGTTTTGACCCATAATAGGTAGACTCTTGAAATTTTCACAAATCGTGTATTACTATGCCCCCTATAAAAACACTGAAAATTAAAGGGTTTTCCGACAGTGCCGTAATGTGCATGTATAACGCCTTATTATTTGAACCGTAATAGGTAGACTCTTATAATTTGCACAGAAGATGCGATGTGTTCCCACGGCCGCTATGACGATGTTTTCCACGTATACAGGAATCTCACTATACGAGTTGTTATAGATGGAATTTCATCAAACGAGTTCAAGATTAATTCAGGGGTACTACAAGGCTCTGTTCTTTCTCCTACCCTATTTCTTATTTTTCTAAATGACCTTCTTTGTCAAACGTTCAACCCTATCTACTCTTTCGCAGATGACAGCACCATTTGCCATTCGTATGCATTTAGTAATAGACCAAAGCAGTTGGAGGTGCGGTCGAAAACACAAAGCATGAATGATACGATCAATCACGATCTCATAACAATATCCAAATGGGGTCGTGTGAATAGAGTCGATTTTAA
Source organism: Phasia obesa (assembly GCA_949628195.1). Lineage (NCBI taxonomy): Eukaryota > Metazoa > Arthropoda > Insecta > Diptera > Tachinidae > Phasia > Phasia obesa. Next base: position 17,328,233 of record OX451215.1, on the reverse strand, counting down.
CGCCCGTAAGAGACAATGTTGCATTCTTAAGCATAGGCGTACGTTCGGAGATGATGCTTCATCTGGTATTATGGTTGATATAGATATTAAGGAATCGCAAGCTCTTGATGTTCTTGCAATGAAAATCCAGTGTGATGTTCGATGGACTAAACATATTTTTCAAGTCCCTAAAGAAGCTTTCAAGTGCCTCGGTTTCCTAAAAGGGTGTAAAAGATATGTACTTCAATCCATCCAATCTTCTTACTATTTATACCACCTATATCCGGCCGAAAATGGAATACAACTCTCATGTATGGGCCGGCTCGCCAAAGTCAATTTTGAAGCTGCTCGACCGCGTACAAGAGAGGGCCGAGAAGCTCATTGGTGACAGTAGGGTATCCACTCTATTGATTCACTTAAACATCGACGCAATGTGGGGTGTATATCACTGTTTTATCGTTACTACAATGGTATGTGCTCTATTGAAATTAGGGAACTTGTTCCCGATACCCGCACATTTTTACGTTTAACATGCTTTTGGTTTAGAGCGCATCCATTTGTGGTCGAGTGGCCAGTGAATCGCACTACGCATGACAGGAAAAATTCGTTTCTTAGCAGAACTGTTCGTATGTGGTTAAACTCCCTCCAGAGGTCTTTTCTATCACTTTCAATAAAGGAAAATTCAAATCGAATGTCCACTAACACTACTCTTTCCTCCTTCCCATAACCTAATTTCCTAGTTCTAGGCACAATGCATTGTCTGAGTGCTGGTCCAACAAAAAAAACATGAAAACGATTTAGAGATATGAAACACCGGAAGACTGAAGTTAAAAGTATCTTTAAGCTATTTCAATAGATTTTTTCCCTTTTTAACAATTTTGAAAATATTCGGAAATTAGTAGCGGAAACTAGTTTTTGTTTTATAAAAAATTTTTGCTTTTTAAAATTTTTTTAAAAAATTATTTTTTTTTTTAATTTTAAAATTTTCTTAAAGGTGGATTAGAAATAAAATGAGCCATATTTTATTAGGTTTGTGAATCGATTTTGATGAAATATATCTCGTTTTAATTGTAATATATCCACCTTTATAAACAATGAATTTTTTTGTTTTTTTTTGATTTGACAATTTTTTAGAAATTTTTAATTAGCAAAAGTTATCGTTACAAATTTTCGAATAATACCAAAATTATTGAACGGATTAAAAACTGTGTTGAAGGTAATTTATGTTCTATTTGTCTAAACCGGATGAACCACACTTGAGTTATGGTAAAATATACTAAAGTTAAGGCTTGATACAGATTTTCGAATTTAACACGCTCCTTAAAAATAATTTCGACGTTATGAAAGCAAAGTTAAAAAATACTAGCTCTAACCGCCACGTCGTGGGCGTCCTGACAATATTTTACTCGATTTTGCTTTGAAACTATTCTACACCAATTGTAAGAATCTTACTTTTATAGTGCTTCAATTATGGTTTATGTATTTCTTTATATAAAGGTACCCACCCATCCTTGGATAAAATTTTAAAATTTATAAAGAATTCTAAAATTCTTAAAATTATTATAAAGCTCTATAAGAGGTGTTTAAAATATTTTAATAACAATGTAATTCCACAAAGTAAAAATACACATTGTATTCAACTGGCGCCATCTGTTGTGTAATAGTAAAATAAAAATAAATAGAAAAGTGTGTTGAAAATGTAACCGTGTTGAAAAATACCGTGTTGAAAATATACCAGTTTTAAACCGAAAATTTCAGTACCTTTAAAACGGAAATTGCGTTTTTCATTGATTTTTCTCCACTTTCTCTTGGAAATAAGTATCCTAAACAGAAAAAAGTATCCTATATTACGATCAGGATACTAAGTTACCTCCTCAAAAAATTTTGTTGAAATCCATCCAGTAGTTTTTACTTGATGCGAACACTAACGAAAAGCGGACAGACAGACGGATATGAGTTTCTATTTTATTATATGTATAGATTCTTATTAAGCACATTAAATCTTTCCTATTTATCACTTTTTTTTAAGGAGGAGCAGAGCAGTGTAATTTGACTGGAGCAAAGCATTCTCGCTGTAAAGGAATGACAACAAAACAGTTATATTCAACAAAGCATAAAATCACTAAATGGAGCAGAGAGTTGTGGTTAGGGGCAAAATTAAGTTTTTTTGCTCAATGCGGTTTTTGTTGTCGATATCGATATGTACCAGCAACAAAATTTTTAAAAAATGTTTCAAATAGAAACACGGTCCTGTACAAGCTTTACTATATATAGATAAGTAAAATAATTAAATACTAAAACATTGCGAAAATTTCTAATTAATTATTTTGGATTTTCCGCCTTCTAGAACCAGTTCCAATTATAGTGTCACCTACTATACATATATGTACATTTGTATTAATACTAATATAACTTTCTATCGAATTTAGCTTTTGAATCAATAACTACAGCAAGAACACTTTCCGTTTTCTTAATTAAAATAAAAACGATTTTTATTAACTCGAACTTATACTGTCAGTTAAACCTAAAAAACATTTCTAGCGTAAGCATTTATTGTACGTAGTTAAAATAAAAACGCTTCGTGTTGAAATCCATTCATTATCATAAAATAAAAACAAACTTTTCACTAATTAAACAATTTTGTAGGAAAAAAAGTTTTTGTGTATTTTTATACAGATTGCAAAATACGAGTATTCGTACACTCACAAACATGTAAACTAAACGGCATGAAACATACAATTTTCTTAAGTTGCTTTTCAAGGCCTCTTATCATGTTTTTCTTCCATTAACTTGGCAATAAAGTGAACAAAAGAAATTTTCCAGTAAAATGTAGGAGTGTTAATTTTGAAGAAATTTTTAAAAGATTGTCAAGCGTATCGGTGGCATACAGAAAAAAAATCAGAAACCTTATAAACCCACATATAAAATATTAAATTTCCACAAATATGAATTCATAAAACAAAACAAAAAAAAAGAAGAAAACAAAAACACAAATTCACAGCAATAATTATAGACCTTGGGGATAACTCGTTCATATGCCAGTAACAGCTGATTGATACTTTCACTTTCGAAACTTTTGAATACTTCTTGTGAGAGAAGCCAACAAAACAGCTTTATGACGTTGTAGACTCTACAATGTAGAGAGAAAAACAAACCAAATGTTGTTGATCTTTTAATGCGAGTAAAATATGGAACTTACAACGTACAATCAAAAGCAACCCGCAAGTAGATACTTATTTCAAGACAAGGAATAAATCAACCGTCATCAGCTTTGCTTTTTATTGTTTGAATTGCATGTTATGAAATCGTAAAAAGGTAAACGATTTCAGCAGCAATAGATACCAGTGTTGGGATTTGTGCTACAATTGTACTAAATTTGGTACAATCGACACATCAGTGGTACACTGGTGCACTTATTGCTTTTTTGGTACAATTTCATATAAAATTTATTCAATAATTTTTTTTATTTAATCAAAATTTTTTTTACATTTCTAACTTCATAGTTCTCCAACCCTGTCTGAATTGCAACATTCTTGATTTATGTTCAGGATTATGTTTTACTCTGCTAATCCTATTAATAAGTTATTTAGTTACGTTTTTCGATCGTCTTAATCAGAAGGCAAATTACGGCATTCAATGTCGATCGAAATTTCAATAGAAATTAAATGGAAATTTCGATCAATATCGAATGCCATAATTTGGCCCCTGTTTACTTCATTATTCGGATGATATATTTTTTCATTCTTTCTGGTGAGAAATCGTAAGGTCTTTTTGTTCTTCCAAATAGCTCCAAGCATACTTAATCGGATGAAGATCCGGTGACTTTAGCAAAGTTTCAAGCACTTTGCAAATTGCATATGTAGTGTAGCCAGATCCTAACATTGCACAGTGTAAAGGGCCATCTGTAAAGGGCTAGTTCGTTTGATCCAAAATTTGACATGGACATAGCAGAAGAGTATCTGAGTTTAACTTTTAAAGGTAAGGATCATTCACTTACCAGTGATGGCGCTATGTGGCCTTAAAATTGAGAACCTTACACCCTAAAATTTTTTAGGGCTTGGCATTTTTACAATTTTTGTTTGATTTTTAAAAATTTTACATCGTTTTAAGATCTGTTTAGTATTAGTACATTTTTTCAGTTTTTTTTTTCGTTAAATTAATAACTAGATTATTTTCAATTTAAAAACTTCAAAATTATTGCATTTTTAGGTATTTCAGCCTAAAAAAGAGCCATTAATCTTTTTTTAATTAAAGAAATTCTTAAGGAATATATAACAATTTTATATAAAGGGTGATTCGTTTCGAGGTACTTTTTTCAATAGCCTTTTTTAAACAGATCACGTGTGAGTCGTGTCATGCTGTGATGTTATTTTTGTTTAGTATTGTTTGGTTTTCATAATGGAAAGACTTACGCCTGAATGGCTTCACTCAATAGGCTTTTGAAAAGTTCCAAAAAGATCCGACGTTTTCAAGTCAAATTTTGTTTAGCGATGAGGCTCATTTTTGGCTTAATGAAAACAAACAAAATTGCCGCATTTGGGACGAAGAGCAATCTGAAGAGATTCTTTCGTTGAGCACATAATTTCGCATTTTGGGCCGGTCGATTGGCCACCAAGATCGTATGATATCACACAGTTACACTTTTTCCTGTGGGGATATGTAAAGTCTAAAGTTTATGCGGACAAACTCGCTTCGATTCAGGCCTTGGAGGATAACATCACGCGTGTCATTCACCAGTTACCAGTCGAAATGCTCGAGCGAGTCATCGAAAATTGGACTCAACGGATGGATCATCTGCGACGTAGCAACGGCCAACGTTTAAAAGACATAATCTTCAAAAAATAAATGACGAAGAATGTTCTTTCAAATTATAATAAACATTCTCCATTAAATTTGTAATTTTCTGTGTTTTTTTTTTTTTTTTTTCTTTAAAAAAGTAGGAAACCTTGAAATGGATCACCCCTTATATAAAAATGTTATATTTTTAACCAAACTTTGTGTAAAAGTGATGATCCTAGTAGAATATGGAGGTCCTTCAATTTGATCTATTTTATATCGAAATTTTACCATTAGCTTATTTATATGTTCTAAAATACCAAAGGGATCGGAAAAAGAATACTGTTCTAAAAAAGCTGTATATATTCCCAATTATTGCTGAAAGTATTTTATGAATCCTAATTTTGCGATTTTTGGTATTTATTTTAGGAATTGCGGGATTTCATTTACTTTAATCTTAAAAATTTGTATACGATTTTATTTCCGTTGACTAATATCCACAGAAAATAAATTCAAGGAATCAAGGTCAATTATCATTACTCTAAAATACCCTAGTATTAAAGTTTTAATTAGCATCTTTTAATGTCGAGCTACCGTATGTATGCTTTGCTTGCTTTTTCCTTAATGTCAAATGTTGTTACAATTGATACTGATATGGTACAATTTTATCACTGGGACGGTACAATTTAAACATTGTCAGATCCCAACACTGACTCGTAGTATGTGCCAGTGTTGGGATTTGTGGTGCAATCGACAGTGGTACATTTCATATAAAATTTATGCGATAATTTTTTTTATATAATAAATATGTTTTTTTTTTGTACTTTTTCTTACAATAATAAACTTTTTTAATTTCATAATTCTCCAACCACGTCTAGAACTAATTAAATTGTAACATTCTTGATTTCTGTTCAGGCTTTTTATTATTTACTTTAATAACCCTTTTATGTATAAGTAATAGGTAATTAAGTTTGTAAGGCCTTTTTGTTGAACTACAGCATTTGAACTTTTTTGCACCTCCTCAATCCATTTCCGGCAGTATTCGGCTGATATATTTGTCCATTTATTCTTGTGAGAAATCATAAGGTCTTTTTTGAAGAGTAGACGACAGTTATTCTTAAAAATAACTCCAGTCATACTCTATGGGACTAAGATCCGATTACTATGGTGGAGTTTTAAGCATTTGCTGGAAGCAAGTTTGTAAAGAAGCCTTTGCTTAGTAAATCAGCAACAGCTTTGTAACTCAGCAACACAAAAACAGAAATTATTTTAATGTCGATCTACTGTATGTATTTGGTTTTTTTTTACATAACGCTAAATTTTGGTACAATTGTAATTTGTTGCAATTTCATCATTGGGGCGGTACAATTGAAACATTGCCAGAACCCAACACTAGTATGTGCCAGTATTTACAAGAGTTGAAAAAAGTTGAACGAGCGGTTTACCTGCAGCACATTTATATTTACTGAAATGTTTAGCTACATAGAGTGAGTTTTTATATTTTTAATTAATTCATCAAATTTGGTAAGAAAATTGACTCAAAGAATTTTAAATTTAGATCTATTAATTTAATGCAACGAAAGTGCTGATCGAATGAATTTTCATTTGATATTATGGCACAGATTCGATAAAAATAGCGCTATTGTGAATTTGACTAAATTTGATTATTCACAATAGTACATATTTATCAGCTGGCATTATAAGTAGATATTTTATTACTAATTTATAAAAGAAAAATTTGAACCAATTTTTCATTAATATGACCTGTGTAATTTCTTCTGATTTTTTTGCCAATTGTTATTTTGTACTTATAACCTTTGACCTGCATGAAATTCAAATAATTATGTATATAAAAAACAAAAAATTCACGAATACTTACATTTTCAATAAGTTTTACAAACTGTTCGATTGAAAGTTCTTTGTAAATAAAACTCATAATACGAATTCTTCATTCGATTTTCGATGTTCATTAGCCAGCGAAGATCGAATGCAACTCATAATAAGGGCCATAAATATTTCAAACGGAAATTCTGTTCAAAAAGGATTTTGAGTTTTGTAGGCTTTACTTTAAAAAAATTGTATTTACCGTACACTAAATCATAACTTACTTAGGTGGCTATTACGGAACATTTGTTCCTGTAGCCGAACGTAAAATAGATTTCCAAGCGCCTCGATCTTCTACGCTTCTTCTCCAGTTTCTGACACCAAGTTTCGAGATGTCTTCCTCAACTTGATCTTTCCATCGAAGTTTCGGTGTTCCCCTTCTGCGTGAACCGTCACCAGGTTCGAATTCAAATGACTTTCTACCTGGAGCATCTTCATCCATTCTCACAACATGACCTAGCCAACGCAATCGTAATTTGATATGTTTGACTATGTCTATGTCGGCATACAGTTCATACTGCTCATGGTTCATACGACACCGATATTCTCCGCCAACTCAGATTGGTCCATATATTTTTCGAAGAATTTTTCTCTCAAATACTCCAAGCACAGCATCATCTGCTTTCGCAAGTAGCCATGCTTCGGAACCATATAATAGCACGGGTAGTATCAGTGTCTTGTAGAGAGTGATTTTTGTCTGTCGAGAGGTGGCCTTGTTTTTAAACTGCTTACCTAGTACAAAGTAGCATCTATTGGCCAGTATTATTCTTCTTTTTATCTCAAAACTGATGTTGTTTCTTTTGTTAATGGCGGTACCGAGGTAGATAAAATCGCTGAGTACCTCAAAGTTGTAGTTTTCAACTTCCACTGTCTGCCCGAGTCTACTGGACGTCTTGTGAGTTGATACCATCAACTTGGTTTTATCGCCGTTTACTGCCAGACCCACTTTGGCAGATTCTTTTTCGATTTTTTCAAAGGTGGCAGTTACCGCTCGCAATGTTCGACCCATGATGCCTATATCGTCAGTGTAAGCGAGTAACATGTGTTGTTTTCTATTCACATTCGCATCCCGTATAACCTTTTCTAGCAGGATATTAAAAAGATCACACGATAGACTATCGCCTTGTCTGAAACCTCGTTTGGTACTAAATGGCTCGGAGAGGTTTTTTGCTATTTTAACTGAAGATCGCGTATCAGTTAATGTCATCCTGCACAGCCGGTTAAACAATAACTAAAAACTAGCAAATGTTCAGGAGAGCCAAAAAGAAAAAAATGTTTCTAATCTTATATCAATCAGTGCCTCTGGCAACACTTGAACAAACAAACCAGTCTTTTGTTTTTCCGTATTGCATGTTTTAATCTTTAACTTGTATAATATTTTAAGCCACTTTATGGTTTAACTCATTGATTGTACACAGCGTTTTTAACTAAACAAATCGTTGATAGCCTTTTTTCTTGTCCGTTTTTTTTTTTTTTGATTTTTGTTTAATTTATAACGCTCTTCAATGTCAAGATATCTTTAATTTTTTTACACCTTGATGGTTTGTTTTGCCGGTTTTTTACTTTGCTCAGCCTTTAGATTTTTTACTATATTTTTCCGGTTTCACTCTCTTTTTTTATTGTGCTCTCATTTGGCAATTGTTACATCACAGTGGGTTATTTATGTTTATTTTTTTTAAACCGGATTTGTTTTTATTACACCGCACAAAATGACCAGACTTCCAATAGTTATAAAAAAAACAATATTGAAATGATTCAACGATCTTTTATTTTTTGGTTTTGTTTAACTTTTGTTATTACGAGTACCATAACTCTTGCACGTACAGTGGTGTGCAATAATAAAAATTTAATAACATTTATACTATGCATTATGCGTTTATTTACTTGAGAACGGTCACTATTGTTATGTAGTGTTGTGAATCAGGTCAACAACAAACAATACCTATTAGTTATGTCTTAAAAACTAAAATCATTTATAATTTTTTCTTAGAGCTCGTCGAGCTTTTTCTCTTTTTCCCTCTTATATAGTTCCCTCTTATATTTCTCTCCTTAACATTTACGTACCGATTTAAGGCCGAGGCACATAGGATCCATCATACGTTATACTTTGACGTATTCAGCTCTGATTAAAGTACCGACGGAAGAGGTTGACACAATGAGTACTTTGTTGACAGATATTAAACCAGGAGAGAAAACATTTGAAAAGCTTTATTCTCGATGTCACTTTATTTAATGTATTTATTTTGTTGTATTAGTTAGGCCTTTTTCCATTTTAGCTAACGATATGTATATTCATTACAAATTGACTTAGTGAAGTCTGCCTCTTACAGTGAAGATGCCTCTTACAAATTTCATGAGAATATCGCTTTATTGTTTGTGAAGGGCTACCGACAACAAGCTGTCAAAACTAAATTACACACGTTTGCAGCCACATGGCTGCCAAGTACCCAACTTAAAATGGTTTTACACGGCATGTGTTTGTCATACGACTTGTCAGTTTGATAACCCATAACTCATGTGTTTGTCTAAATAGACATTTTACATACGGTTTATAATTTTTGCTTTCAAACGTACATGTGTAATTACATATGACATAACCTATAATATATATTTGTTTTGTATTGCCAACCATAGCTGATGAAAATGTGCAAACGCTTTTGCCACGCTTTTAGTGCTTTTGGTACCACAAAAAACCTAAAGTAGCAAAATATCAAGTTGGCATTACAGGATGTCAAATTCTTTATCACATCAAAATAGAACACGTTCTAAATGAAAAATGTCATATGTATTGTAGACATGGAATATACACATGTTATGTTTGAAAGGGTTTACACGAGGTGTATAGAATTTACACATGTGACAAGTCATATGACAAATACACGACGTGTAGAAGCACTTTTAGGCAAATTTAAATTTTTGTATGCAACAGTTTTCTTTATTCAACAGAAGAAAATATAATAAAAGTAAAAATTACTAATTTATTTACAATCAGGAGGGTTTAAGCAAATAAAGTTATTTGCGTTGTTATTTTTTTTTTTTTCTTTAAAGTTATTTTGTTTTTATAAAAGTAAAATATATATCTATACAACAATGTTAGAAATAATTTCATGATTCTTTAAAACAAAACTAATTGAAAATATAAAATTTGTTCAACAAAGTTGCGATAACATAGACTATGGTGAAAGATTTACATATAGCAATTGACACAGCTGAATATAGCACGCTTTTTAGTTTTTTATTGTTTTTATTTTTTCTCATTTACACATTTTTAATAATGATAAGCTGTTAGATAAAATTCAAATAAATTAATGCTATCTACAAGTTAAATATTCATATTCTACAATTAGAGCATGACCGTCAAATTAAAGCCGGGAAGAAATAGCATTTTTTTATAAAATAGAATTTTAACAATCAAACACCTTTTATTGAATCATATAAATTCTTTTGACTTTAGCATTTAAAAAAGTGAAATGTTTAAACTTACAATTATTTTATTTTTTTAATTGCAGGACACAAGTGCAATTAAATTACATTTTCTGCTATTCAGACATACAAGCCAAAATCCAAAATTTCAACATTGGTATAATGTCACTTGGAGGAAATAATATTCAAATTTTTCTATACTGCCTAAGTGTCTCACTTAGTCACCTTGTTTACGGACAAGTTGGCGTAGGTTCATATACAAAAATCGATAATATTCATGGTTTATCACCAGGAGGAAAAATAAGTGCCAGTCAGTCCAACAATACATTGCCAAAAAAAATTTATAATCCCGCCTACGTAAAAACTGAACTAAGATTTAGCCGTAATTTAGATCCCGAGAAGGACAAAATTGTTACTGTCAAAGGAAGTAAAGGAGAAAACGTTGATTTGGTAGTCGCCAGTAATAGTCGCAAGGGAAGATCTGGTGAAACCCCAAGATTCTTTCAACAATCTTCTCACAACACACCGCCAGAACATATAAGACATTCGAAAGAATCTGAAGGATTCAAATTTTTACACACTCAAGCTCTATTAGATCAAGCCGAAATATCAAGGCGATCAAAAAGGTACAAACAGAGTTTGGATGCATCATTGGATACTCAGGAATTTTTAGAAATATTAGGTCTGGCTAAACCGCAGAATGCAAAGGAGCAAAACCACAACTTATGGCAAGCAGAACCAACTAGAGATGGTCGTAGTTTACGATTTAAAACAGAGGAGCCGGAAAACTATTATTCCCAACAATACACAGAAGACATGTACTTCATGCCTCAACAAGCTAGACAAAGCAAAAGGAAATTCTCTTACATACCATTGGGTATATCAAACGATTTTTCATTTCCTGCAGGGAGACAAGATAGCTCTACCTACACCCCAGAGAAGCAATGGAAACCAATAGACATTTATGAGTTACGCCATCGAAATCTAAGAGCAGCGCAGCATCAAAAGGTACCTGTACCATTTCCTGCAGATATTTCACATGCTCAGTATTTTTCCACCGAAAGTTCAGCTAATCAATATCGTAGCTCCAAACATATACAATCATCGGCTCAAGAAAACAAAGCTTATGATGACTATAGCAATAACAAAACTCCAGGTAATATTATCACAAAAAACAACTATGCACCACTTAAAAAACGAATCAATTTTATACCTCAACCGGTTATGATCACCTCTTCGGCTATTGTTCAAGCAACAGAACCACAATATAATAATTATCGATACCAAGAGCAAATGCAGCTTGCCCCATTCAAAAATGCCAAACCCTACTTTTCACAATCGGACTCGTATGTTGGACCTCAGTCTAACTCTCCACATTCTACCGTTGTTGATGGTCCTGCTGTCACCGTTATTGAAGGCGTTCGAGTGCCCGATACACCCGAAGACGAATTGAAAACTTGGCGTAATGCTCGTGTTTTAAATAACGAGTTGGTGCCATATCCCAAAGGGTATATACCACCAAAAGTGGAAATGCAAAAATTTGATAGATAAAATATGTAATTATGTCGCAGTTACACTTGCTTATATCTTGTCAAAAAGATTACTTACCTTATTGTCACTAACATTAAGCAAAAATAGTTGTTGTGTTAATTTAGCAGTTGTTATTTATTATTCAAATTTATAAAAAAAAAGTTACTATGCAATTAAGAGTATAAGAAAAATTCTATAACTAAATAAATAAAATACATATGTGTTTTTTTTACTTTTTTGTAAGGGAATGAATAAACGGATTACTCGATTATATATGTATGTCGCCTTTTTAATCTTCATTTAAATGGAAATCAAGATAAATTAACATAGATACCAGACTTGGGGGATGTTAATTACAGTTTGTAATTAATTACAAATGCAACTACGCAATTATATGTAGTTATAATTGAGATTGTTCAATTACACATTATATGTAATTTGTAATTGGAAAATTACAATTACTTTTAATGTGTTATTAAAAAATTCCAATTATAAATTATATGTAATTGTAATTTAAAATATTCAATTATAATTACATGTAATGGAAAATTTTTAAGAATATAATAAATTTCATTTTGTTCAATCGCAAGTAATGATTATTACCTAATTACAATTACTTGTAATTGAAAATTTCCAATTACAATTACATCTAATGTGTAATTGAAAATGTTTAATTACAAATAATAAGTATGTAGTTGTAATTGAAAATGCATATTTCCTGTAATTTTAATTGTAATTGAAATGTAACTGAATCCCCCAAGTCTGATAGATACATACATATGGGCATTTCCACAGAAAGGTCCACCCTGACTGAAAAATTTGAATTTGAGTAGTCAAAATTAATTAAATTAAAGGGTTCAAAGCTTTCCTTAGCTGCCCTTGAGAGATACTGGGCAGCAAAGTTCAAGTTCTCGTTTCGGTCAGTTTTGTTTTATATCTAAGGGTATCTTCTCTTTAAACTTTACATGGCTAAGAGTAATTGTGAAATTTCACTCTTGCCATAAAACTTTTGCTACACCAACAACTAGCCTTAAAATAAATACAAAAGAGCAACTAAATATCAATTAGCGGTAAAATTTTTATTTGCTTTTAATGGTATTTTAAAGGCTAGGGCACATAGAATCCGTCAAACGTTATAAGTCGTCTTTTTCAACGCACAAGAAAGATCTCTTATGAGCGTTGTCACAATCAGTACGTCTCCGTCAACGCAAAGTAGGAAAGCTGACCAATTTTGACGTACGTTAAGCAGTTTGGTAGCTATCAATTTGTTTTTCTTTGTTTTTATTTAATTTTTGTGTTTAGTGGAAGCAAACATAAAGCAAAATACCACAAAATAAATAAATAAAATAAAGTAAAATCGAGAACAAAGTTTTTCAAACGTTTTCTTTCCTGATTTAATATCCGTCAACAAAGTACTCATTTTGTCAACCTCTTCTGTCGGAACTTTAATCACAAATGAATACGTCAAAGAATAACGTATGACACATTTTATGTGCCCCGCCCTTAAGATAATGTTCGCTCCAGACTCAAAAAGCATTTATTCCCATTATTTCTACGCTGACGGTAGCGAGTCAATAACTATTTTATGTTTCTTTTATAAAATATTTTTTTATGCCCCTATTACGGTTTACAACTCAACTCAGTTGAGTTGTCTAAAAGACAACTTGCAAGACAACTGCTACTGATGAGTTGTAATTTAAAACAACTGCTACTGATGAGTTGTAATTTTTTTAAACTTTTGTTAACCGAACTAACACAGGGTTGTAAACGGTGAAACTACAACAGAGTGGTAACACAATTTAAATTCAACTTAAAACTTTTTTACAAGTTGAGTTGTAATTGATAATACCAAATTGTAAAATTTCAACTGAAGTAGAGTTGAGTTGTAAACCGTAATAGGGGCCTTAATAAATTTAAATAAATTAGTCAAGTGCGAGTTAGACTCACACACGTAGGGTTCCGTACTATGTTCAGTATAATTTAAAAATTTCAGTTGTTTATTTCTTTATATCTTATGGGACACCCTTAAATTTTAAAATTAAAGTAATATTCGCGAAAATTGCATCATAATTAGAACACCCTTTAAATTTTAATATGTAATTGATTTTATAGCGGCCATGGTAATACACTTTCTATTAAAATATCAGGAGCCTACCTATTGCGGTTAAAAAAATAAGGTAATATTCGTGAAAAACACTTTACTAATGGACACACTTCAATTTTAAATATTTCTTATAGCGGCCGAAGTACGGTTTATAAAATCTTATCACTGTCGGAACACCCTTTAATTTTATTATTCATTATAGTGGCCATGGCAACTTCCTTTCTATAAATATATTAAGAGTCTACTTATTGCGATTAAAAAATAAGTCGCTATAAGTGAAAAACATGTCACTGTCGGAACACCCTTTAATTTTTAGTAATTGTCATATCGGCCGTGGCAACACATCTTCTGTACAAAATTTTAAGAGTCTACCTGTTACGGTTCAAGAAATAAGGCTTTATACATGCATATCACGTCACGGAAAACCCTTTAATTTTTATTATTTGTTATAGTGGAAATAGTTATACACCTCCTGTAAAAATTTCAAGATTCCACCTATTCATTAAAAACTTAGGATATATACATGCAAATCATGTCACTATTGGAACACCCTTTAATATTTAAGTTCAATTTTGTATACTTGTTTATAAAGCAAACCTAGTTTTAATTACATTCTGCAAATTGTAAGTGGTTTTCTCTTACAGCTCAAAAAAAAAGACATAAACGTAAATAACACGTCACTTTTGGAACACCCGATAAGTTTTAGTATTTATTGCTATAGTGGGCACAGTTATACACCTTTTGTGAAAATTTCAAGAGTCTACCTTTTATGGTTCATAACTTAGGCCTTATACATGTAAATCACACCACTATCGGAACACTTTTTAATTTTTAGGTTTATTTTTTAGACTTGTTTATAAAGCGAACTAAGTTTTAATTACTGCTTACATATTTTTAGTGTATGCCTCCTACAGCTCAAGAAATAAACACATATTTGTGAATAACACCTCTCTATCGGAACACCCTATAAATTTTATTATTTATTGCTCTAGCGGCCAAAATATACACCTTCTGTAAAAATTTCAAGATTCTACCTATTAAGATTCAAAACTTAGGCCTTATAAATCAAAATAACATCACTATCGGAACACCCTTTAATTTTTAGGTTTATTTTTTAGACTTTTATATAAGGCCAACTATGTTTTTATTACAGTTTGTAAATTTTTAGTGTATCCCTCCTACAGTTCAAGAAAGAAACACATTTTCGTAAATAACACCTCTCTATTGAAACACCCTATAAGTTTTAGTATTTGTTGCTATAGCGGCAACAACTATATATCATCTGTGAAAATTTCAAGAGTCTACCTATTACGGTTCCAGAGATAAAAGGCGCTGACAGACGGACAGACGGACAGACATTGTAGCGAAAACAATAGGGTTTCGTTTTTACACTTTGTGTACGGAACCCTAAAAAAAGAACTACGCATAGTTAGAAATTATTATATATATATATATGATTACAAATATAATTTTTAAATATAATACATACCTATATGAATTTTTGAAGTACGTTTTCACATCGTTTTATTCTTTTTAAGTTGCAGAATTATTTTTTACAAATTATTTTAATAATAAATATTGCGACTAATAAGACTTAAATATTCAGTATAACAAATATGTTTATATAATTTCTTATATTTATATATTTTTATTATTTCTTAATCAAAAAATGTCAAATGGAAGTTTACGTAACGTTAGTAACGTCACACCAGATACTATGGCTAATGCAAAAACAAAACGAAAAAAAGATTCTTAAATTTGATAAAATAAATTTATATTAATCCAAATCCTTTTAGAAATGGTTTATACATACAAAAAGTCTTGCTCAATTCACAGAGTTTTTCCGTTTGGTAATCCAAGTTAAAACACTCTTACGTTTATTGTAACATCACACCAGCACATTTTGTAAATATTTTTCAATCCTTAGGATCTATTATTTAAATATTTTTACTGAATATAGTGCTACTTAATTAATTTTCAAATAAAAAAAAAAACATTTTTTTTTAATTTATTTTTTTAATTATTTTTTTTTTTTTACTTTATGTTATACAAATATCACGTCACTCCACACTGGGAATGCCCATATGTAATATAATTGTATAATAAATATTATCGTATTGCTCTTAGAAAATCCCATTCTCCGTACTTATAATAGTGGCGTCTCACAACAATAAAAAGTACACGTATGTAAGTATGTTACCATAACAGTACGATAACATAACATAAATCAGTAACATCAACTGATAAAAGCGTGATAAATATGGGAATACTCATATTTAAAAGCACATAGTTTTGAAAGTAAAAATGATATTGGAGTGATTTTTTTTTTATTTTGTAGTAAATTGCATCATTTATATTCGTGTATATAAAAAAATACTTATTACAAAAAATTTTTTAAATTTGTTGCTGATATCTGAAAATTTCGAAAAATTATGGTAAAAACGGGCAAATTTGAGGGAAGGAAAAATTTTAAATATGCAATAAAATTTTTATTAATTAAGCAAATCAAATAAAATTTTCTGTGTATGTGTTGTTGATCAAGTAAAATGCAACGGCAAAAAATCTGCAATATTAAAAAAAAGGAAATTCTACAATTACCAAAATAAGGACCAAAAATCCCAAAATTGGGATTTTTTACTCTTTTGCCCATTAAGTCTACTTACGGACTAGGGCACATTAAATATTTTCAGAAAAAATTTAGGGCTATATAGCTTTATTACTGCAGTCTCCTTTTTCGATTCCAGCTTTGGCATTTTAGAATATATAGGCTAAAGTCAAAATATCGATGTAAAAAAGGTCATATTGTGGAACCTCCATCTTCTACAAGGATGATCAATATTATATGAAATTTGTTTAAGCGTACGCACATACAGTTTGCTTACACAAAAATGTAAAATTTTTAAATATTTTTTTAAAAAATTCTTTTTTATGAAAAAAATACGTTAACGGCTTTTTTGGTCTAAAATACACAAAAATGCAATAATTTTTTAAATTGTTTTTAACTCAGTAAAGATACAATCTTCAAATTAATTAAAAATATTTTGAAAAAACTGGATCAGGGTAGCGAAAAATCAAAATGACGAGACCATTAAGACCATGTATAATTTTAAAAAATCAGAATAAAACTGAAGAAATGGCAAGCCGTAAAATAATTAAGAGGTGCGAGGTTCCCAAATTTGAGACCACATAGCGCCACCTCTGAAGGGTGTATGGTACCCACCTTTAAAACTTAAGTTCATATACTCTCCCCCTGCTATACGCATGTCAAATTTTGGATTAATCGGCTTAGCTGTTTATAAATTACTAGGTTATTTCCAAAATATTTTGATTCTGCTCCACTGTGCACTGGTCTAAAATTTCTGTTAGAATTTTTACCTTGTCTTAACAATTTTTTTATTAAAAGAACCGGAACAGAGTGTTAAAAAAAACCGAAACGATTTTTTAAAACAAAAAAAAAAAAAAAACATAAAATGGTTTAGTTCTTATATACTTTAAGTTGGGCCTAGTACTCTGTTCGAATGTGTGAAAAATGTTAAGCAACATTTATTATCTCACAAGGAAAATTTGACATTTAAAATTTGGTGTCTATCTCGCGATTTCGAAGAATTTTACGATTTCTTGGCTTTTAAATATACCACATTATTTTACAAAATTTTCCACTGAAAATTTTACAAAAACTTCCACATGACAAAATGTTGCCAGAAACATTTCAATGTTTTTCTTCATTAACAACAGAGTACTACTTATGCAACATTTTTTCAAGACTTTTTAATAAAAATTGTTTATGGATGTACGTAGTTTGACAGCATTCCGCATGAAAAACTGAACAGAGTACCAGGCTTAACAGCAAAAAATGATTTTCGTATAGCAATCAGAGAGTGCCACAGAACAATTTTTAAGTTAAAGTCTTAAAATGTGTCGTTGGCTACCATTATGTTTTCATAAATATTTCAACAAAATGAGGACTTTTTCCTTTTTAATGCCAGATTAACTCAATATATTTTTTTTCCTAGTTCAAAAGTTCCAAAACTGATAGTCATTAGTATGCTAAAGCGCATAGCTAGCGCTTGTCCTCTCGGATTTAAAGACAATCGTGGTTAAATACCTCTCACAACTAGTTTACAACAGACAGAACAAATCAAATGGCTATCGATAAAAATTATCGTTAACTAAAGAGCCCATATTTTAACTAAAACAACAAAAATGTTAATAAATGTTTAGTCTATAAAAAACGAAGAGAGTTAATAAAATCAAGAATTTTTAAATTTTATTTTGAGGCAATTGAAAATTATTTTTACATACGTATGTATTTAAAAGGTTAAACATTTAGGGCTTAAACTGGTTAACAGTTAAAATTTCTATGTCGTTAGTATTAAGTTTGTCGATACATTGCCTGGCTTCGATTTTCAAATATAGTACCATAATTGGAGATACCAACATGAAGCCATTATGTGAAAATTCATATTTCGTTATATTGTAATGATCTGTTATAAGATCTAGATAAACAAAAACTGCTGGATATTTTGTGGTTACAATTAAACTATAAGTATTCGTTTTCAAACTTTGTGTAGTTTTGCATAAATTTGAGAAGGCAATTTTTAGCTGAAATAAAAATCATTTTAATTTTCATTAAAAAAAAAAAATAAATTAAATAGGCAAACCTCTATTTGGGGATCCTTAACCACTTGAGTAAATTGACCAGGAAAATAAAAAGTGCGTGCGAGAGGTTCGCTGCTTTGTTGTAAAATAAATTCCAAGAAGCTATTGTCTTTGTCAAAAGGATCTTTGATGACATCAGCTATGGGTATAATCTTATCATAATGTACTCCATTTGGTTTCTAGTAACATAAATTCAGAGAAATATTTAAATTAAAAGCAAATCGCATTTTTTTTCATACCAAAGTGGCTGGCCACTGTTGCGTTTGTCTGGGAAATAATTCGGTCCATTTGTAAACATTCATCGTTACATGTAAGTTTTCATTATCCACCTCAAACAGATCACATATTAGGGATATATTTAAAGATTGTGTAGTGGCATCAAACAAAGCAACTATGGCTATGGGAGCCAAAAATTCTTTAGACCAATAATGCAATAACTGCATCAAAATTTAATTAAATCTTATTGTGAGATCATTTAAAATATTTAAAATAGAAACCTTATAATTTCCATAATAATCTATGGACGACCAAGAAGGCGCCACCCATACATCATTCAATTGCCAATATAATGCACCCATAGTTCTATGATCAGTATCGCGCAAACTGCGATACAATTCGGTTTCGATTTTAATAGCCATAGCTTGAGAAATTTGACTAAAATAAATCAGAGCTTCTAGATATTTTGGATCTTCAGGTAGTGGCAGGGGAAAATGACGTCTAACTAAACCGGTTATAGCCAACATGCCTAAAGGGTGATGTTGTCGATGATTTATCAATTCCTCCAAATTATCTGAGTCATTTGAAGTTTTTAGCCAAGACCTCATAGAAGGCAAAGATTGAAAACCATACTCAGAAGCAAATCTGGGACGGGGATAAAGATTAGGATTCCAGCCATCTTGAAATATATCATAGAAATGAACTGGAAGTACAAGAAAATTGTTATTATAAATAATAGATTTAGTGATAAAATAGCTACTCACCATCACCATAATTGGGATCTTGTGGATGATCAGAGATATAATTATCTTTTTCTGATTCTCTGCCATTGGATGGCGAGGATACCAATGGTCTTGGCCTGCTTGGATAATCTAGTACTTTCAGTTCATGTATCACTGTAGCCAAATACAATTGCCTATAATCGGCTTTATATTTTTCTTCTTGATATTTAGTTTGATACCAGTTTTGTGCTAATGCCACTTCATTTTCATTATTGGTTGCAATAATTGCTATACTAGCATGATGTCCAATTCTTTTGGCGTTTTGCAAAATCTCTTGCTGTACTGAAGCTAAAAACTCTTCAGTAGCTGGGTACATAGCACAAGCAAACATCATATCATGCCAAATTAAAATACCCAATGTGTCTGCAATGTCATAGAAATCGTCAGATTCATAGATGCCACCACCCCAAATGCGTATCATGTTTTGATGTGTATCTTTGGCCGATTGAAGAAGATGTTTAACTGGAATTAAGTTTTATACATTTACAAGAAGAAAATTCATGAAATAATGTCGGCAATCTTAAATATATTTAAAAATATATTTAATAACAACAAAAGATTGAATAGGAAATTAAGACAAATATTTTAATTTTTTTTTTTTCATAATGTATTTATTGCATCTTCAATATTTTTGAACTAACAATAATTACTCATATCTTAGGTCTGAAATAAAAATATGCTTGTTAAGTCCAGCCAGTGCTGGACAAAAGTAATGTTTCTTTCACGGATTTTGCAATCATTTGCGGGTCATCCCTCTAATGTACAGCCAAGAAAAGCAGTATCTCTTATTTTTAGACGAATGTAACCAGGTTCTTTCAGCATGTTACTGATGACATGTTTAGCTCTTTGTGGATGTTCGAATTTTTTATATACCAAGGAGCAGATGTAATTATACGAAGAATCTTATTTTGGCGCCTTTGAATTTTTTCTATATTGCTAGCTGAGGCAGTGCCCCATTATTGAATCCCATAACACTAAATTGGTTTGAGGATCGACTTGTACAGTAGAAATTTACAATCTGAGCTCAGGGTAGAGTTTCTGCCAATAAGTCAATTTAGTTGTACTGCTTTTAATTTCATTTGTGTTAACTTGAAATCTATGTGGCATTTCCAAGTAAGGCGTCGGTCAAGATGTATACCCAGGTATTTAACGTCTGAAAACTGTGGTATCATTTGGTTATTTATGCGAATAGGAGGGCATGAGTCCCTATGCAGTGTGAAAATTATGTAAGTACATTTTTGTTCATTCACTTTTATTCTCCATTTTTCTAGCCATTTTTCCAAATTGAGTCTGTGGTCTTGTAAAAGTTGTGATGCTACTTGGGCACTTTCATGTATACTCAAAAAAGCTGTGTCATCTGCAAAAGTTGATGTGTGGACTAGGGTGCTAATTGGCATATCTGATGTGTATAGTAAAAAAAAAAAATTACTCCCAAAATACTACCTTGGGGAACTCGGGCTTCAATGTACTGTGGTGATCTTAAAAAATCACCTTCTTTTAGTAAAAACTTGCGATTCGTTAAATAATCTTTTAAAAGCTTATACAAGTTTTCGGGCAAGTTCAGCTTTAACTTAAATATTAGGCCTTCATGCCAAACCTTATCGAATGCTTGAGAAACGTCGATAAAAAGCGCAGAACAGTATTTTTTTTTTTTCTTCAAAGGTCGTTTTAATTACATTTACTAATCTGTGTATTTGTTGGATCGTACTATGTTGTTTCCTAAAGCCGAATTGATGGTTCGGAATACATCCTTTCGCGCTAAGAATTGGATTTAGCTTAATTATTAATATTCTCTCAAACAGCTTTGACATGTTTGATAAAAGGCTTATAGGTCTGTATGATTCTACTTTTGTGTGGTCTTTTCCTGCTTTAGGAATCATAGTAATCAAAGAGACGTTCCACTCTGTGGGAAATTACTCAAGACGTAAGATGGCATTAAAACAAGAAGAAGTCTGCGACCTATACGGAGCAAGTCAAATAACATCTTGTTACTTGTTTTATCAACGCCAGGGGCTTTTTTTGTGTTTAAATCTGCTATTGCCCTTACAATATCGCTAAATTCAAATCTTAGGGGTACTTCGGCACTATTCTCTGCTGGTGGCAACTTAGCTATATCAGTACACATATTTGGAGTGAAAACCTTTTTCAAATGTTCAACAAATAAATTGCCTTTTTCGGTAACATTTCTTGCTCAGTCTCCACAAGAAGTTCGCCAGGGAGGCTTACGTACGATTGGTCTTTTAAGGTTTCTGCATGCACGCCATAATGTATAATCTGATTATGCAGTTGCGTCGAGGTCTTCCACGTCATTTTTCAGAGATGCTACTCTTCGATATTATAGTAGCTGTCTTAGCCGTTTCGTGCAATCTTTAAGTCTAGATTTGAGTTCAGGAGATCTGTGTGATTGCCACTCTCTTCGAATTTTTCTTTTCTCAGCCAAGAGCCGCTCGACATCTACATGATTATATCTAGCTGATTGTCGGGTTACTGTTGCATGTTGGGAAGCTGATTTAAGGATTTGATCAAAATTAATAAGACTTTTATCCACGTCTTCTGTTCTTAGCGGTATATTTTCCGAACATTGAGTACCATTGAGATACTTTCTGTATTTCAACCCATATTTCAATACTTGTTGGTGACACAATATTTTGCTGGTTCCATATATAGACAATAGATGGTGAATGATCTGAGGATAATTCAAGTGACGATTCAACTTTAATCATTTCTGTCGGAATACCCTTAATCACGCCAAAATCAATACCATCAGGTAATTTTTGTCGATCAGTAGGCCAATAGGTGGGTTGTCCACTCGATATCACTTTCAGATGCATTTTTGAAATAGTGTCAAATAAGACACGACCTTTTGGAGTAATTAGTCTTGTTCCCCAAAACGTATGTTTAGCGTTGTAGTCGCCTGATGCTATGAAACAGGGACCTAGTAATTTGTAGAAGTCGCTATATTTACTCTCT
The DNA here is from genome assembly GCA_949628195.1 of Phasia obesa. Lineage (NCBI taxonomy): Eukaryota > Metazoa > Arthropoda > Insecta > Diptera > Tachinidae > Phasia > Phasia obesa. The sequence goes on along the minus strand of OX451215.1, from coordinate 17,305,910 downwards.
AATATTTGAAATCTAGGAGGTGATTAAATCGAAGAAATAACGAAGTTTTGATGATATTCTTCAATGCAGATGTTTGTTGCTTGAATTTAGTCCTCACAAAAATAACACAGTAAATGAAATATTTTAAATTGAATAATAAAAATAAGAAGGGGCGTAACAATTATAAGATAAATCACAAAAAAGTAATTTTTAACCATTAATATTGATAAATTTAGAAAATGGTTATAATTAATCATTTCTATAAGATATACATATTTTATTTTGGTCATTGCAACCAATTTTAGTTAGAGTTTTATTTATAAATAACAATTATATCAATCAAAAATGTTTTTTGGTTGCAGATAACCATTATATCAAACGAAAAGAAGATAACCATAACATAATTTTTTTTATTTTTTTTGGTTATCATATCTATATAAATAAAATCAAATGTCGTTCGTTGGTAATCGCAACACTTAAGATTAAGTGGTTGTCATTAGTATAGACATTTTTTTAATGAATTATATTTAATGATTTTCTAGAGACAAATTCAGTGTTAGTTAAGTTTTCTTGTGATTTTCGTCAATGATAACCAAAACAAAGATTTTTTTTTTATAACTGTTATTTCTAACCAAAAAAAAAAAAAAACAAAATTCTTTAATGGTTACTTATAACCAAAAACAAATATTTCTTACTTTAATTGGTAACCAAAATAATATATGTATATGCTAATGATAATGGTTAAAAATAACCAATATTAAATAAATTGTTTCGTAACCTTTTTAACTGAAATAAAAAATAACAATTATGTTCGGTCACTGAGCCTTCTAAAATTGTTCTTAAATATAAAAGAAATTGAGTTGTAATATTAATATTTAAACACATGTAAAAAGTTATTTTTTTTTTTTTTTATTATGAAAACTGAGCTTTTATATTTAAATTTATTTATGTAGTAATAAATCTATATTTATAGTTATTTTCTTTATACAGCAGGGCATCAAAATAAACAACCAACTTGCGAACAGATTTATTAAAGACACGAATCAACTACATATTTAATTTATAACACAGTGAAAAAAATACAAGAAAATGATATATACAGATTGTATTGGTATGTTCACAAAAGTTGTTCAGTTTCACAATGGATAAAATTTTTCCATATATTGTTAATGAAATTTTAAGAGTCCCTGTAATTATTTTTTTTTTAACAACAAATGTATAAAGAATTTTTTAAACGAATCCTCGGTTACATTATTGCCAAACTAAGTGAAGCACTCTCACCTGGTTCGAATGAGATATTAAACAAAAACTGATGACACATTTTTGAAGAGCCCACTGATATTCCTCTTTCGAGGAAAATCTTTCGAGGCTCATAAATATAAATTCGTGACCAATTTCGCCAAACTGAGTAGGTATAGCATTTAACTACCCTTTGATAGTAGAATCGAACCTATATTGTCAAGTTCTTGTATTTTTTTAAAGTTGTTATTTGTTGCACTGTGTAATTAGAAAAAAATCTGTTAAAGTTATAATTAAAAAATTAAAGTGTTTTCTAGTTTTCTTTAAAATTTAAATTTTATCAATTAATTTTTTAACATTACCTATAATAAAAGTATATGTGAAATGTGCTTGCCGCTAAACCTTAGAAACGAGTATTGGTACGATCAAGGGGATTATATGACGACAGCCCATATCCATATTGGGAAAATTGAATATTTACGGAATATATAAAATTTCAGATCATACGGTCAACAGCAAGACGGTTAACTTTCAGTATTTGACCCATACAATACAAAAATAAAACTTAAAAAGTAATAATGGAATCGACAAGAAAGATTCTTGAAATAGATACTGAAATAATCACATTAATAAATATTCTTTCTTGAATAAAAAAAAGAACATGAAACTCACATAGGTGTTATTCTATCTACACTATATATCTACATGTATATATTTACATAATAATAACGTTACTGACCGACTAATTTATCATCGCCAAGCCTAACACCTGATACTAGAGACCTATATCGATATAAAGATACACTGAAAAAGAGTTTTTGGAAATTCGAATGTTAATTGACTATAATATCCAAAACTCAAAGAATTTAAAATATATACTGATGTGTAATTACAATAAAAAATTACTGGACAAGTGAACTTTTCATATAATTGTACATTTAAGGGTTAAACATGGTTGGTTTTCCTTCCATAAACATAACTGAAACACTATAAAAGTAAGATTCTTATAAAAGTAAGATTCTTACTTTTATAGGGCTTACTGATGTGGAATACTTTCGAAGCAAAATAGAGAAAATATTGTCAGGACGCCCACGCCGTGGCGGGCACAGCTAGTTTAGTCATAAAACTTAAAACTTAATTAATCTGATTTGTAGCTATAAAAAAGAAAGCAATAAATAAGCAACTTACTTCTAGTCTTATCGTTGCTGAATTCTGGTAATATATGACTGGGTATATAGTTACTGCCTTTCATAAAAATTTCTCTGTCGTTCACTTTAAAAAGAAACGTGTTGCCAGTGCCTGGTAAAATGAACACATTAATTTAGCAAAACTAGTATGACATAGTATATTTACCTTCAGCAACAGGTTCCTCCACAAGTTCTATTGTTCTAAAACCAATTTTAATAGACTTTTGTGATGTGATCTTATTGCGTAGACTAGATTTGGCTTTGTTCCACCAAGCTTTTAGGGTGAAATGTAAGGGATAGAGTTTTTGATGTCCAAAACCATTTGGCCACCAAAGTAATACTTGATTCTGTTAAATATATATTTTATATTAAAGTAAAATAAGACTTTCAATTGATTTCAACTTGCCAAAGGTATAGCTAAATCAAACATTATCATCGGGGCTTTGTAACTAATGATCTTCTGGATTACCACAGCTTCTTCCAATAATTCTCTGCAAATTATATAAAGGAAAATTATATTTAATTATTTTTTCTTCTCTCTAATATTGCTTTAAATTTACTATTACTCTTACACTGCATAAAATGTTAGTTCGGCCTCAAAATCCTTCTGACCACTGCAATCAATAAACACTCTGACATTCATATTCCAATGTGTTTCATTTTTGCTTAAAGCCACATCAACGTCACGCATCACGGCCACATCATAATACTCTATGGCAACTGATTTCCATATGCCCATCGACGGCGCCGCTAAACCCCAATCCCAGGAAAAACTGGCTTGCATTTTGCGTAACATGTTCATATGACATTCGCCATGGTATCGTTGATTTGGACAATTTGGTGGTATTGTAATATTTGTCTCTTTCAATGCATTGGCTCTCTGAAGGGCAGCATAAACGGGTGATTTTATTTCTACTTCTAATAAATTTTCAGCTCGTAAAATTTTTGTTATATCATAACTGTAGCGTACGAACATGTTGTCGGTTCTGCCCAACAAATAATGATTTAAACGTATTTCGGCCACTGTATCAACTCCGTGGAAAGTAAGATTTACAAAGGGTGTTGATTTCAGCTCAGAGGGATTGACTGTAATTAGAAACTTAAGTTGTAAGTTAAATTATTTAAATTTGTTATTTTTAACTACTCGTAAAGTTATTGGTGTAGGTCCAATTGTCGTAGGAAATCCATCTTAAATTTACGTCATTATATGAATCTAGCACTTGCTCTCCATACAGTGCAGAATAGACTCCCGTTGGCACGGTTATTTCGGACTTTATTATAGCTAAAAAGAAATTACCAAACTTGTTATATTTTATGCTTTAAAATTCTTTTCAAATCACATCCAAATAAAACTTAATAAGTTTGAAATATTTTAAAAAACTTAACAAATAAAGTGTCTATAAAAAATGTGTAGCCCTAAATTGTATATGAACTTTATTTAATTTAAAATTTTTTAATATAATTCTTGCAAAAAAAACCGACTACAAAACAAATATATGTGCATCAATTCTAAACTAAAAATTTAAAAGGAAGTAATCTGTAAGAAATAGTACTCAATTCAAATACTTCTATACTTGTTGCTCTAACTGACAAGTAATATACGTTCTGTACATTCAAATGTCTATCCATAACGACAAATTACGTCAGATATTAGGACACCCTTTATTTTTTTACAGTTATTATTACTGGCACAGTAATAAAAAGTAACTGTTCCAAAGATATGGCCATATAGCTTAAACAATAGCACCTAGGGGACACCCTTTAATGTACAATTTTAAATTAAACACTTATTTTAAAGGACAGATTCTTTGTTAATTTCAAATGTCTGTCTAAAACGGTTCAAAAGTTTGGCCATATGCATCAATTTACATCAACTATTGAGACACCCTTTAAATTTTTAAATATTTATAAATATTATTATACGGGACATAGAAGTGGAGATTGTGTCTAATTTTCAAGAGTTTGTCTATATCGGTTCAAAAGATAGGGCTAGATAGGTGAAATTATATCAATTATGGGGACACCCTTTAGTTTCCAAATTTAAATTATATATTTGATGTTATAAAGGACTTAGATATACAGGTTCTTTGTAAATTTCAACCGTCTCTCTGTTACGGTTCAAAAGTTTGGCAATATACATCAAATTACATCAACTATTGGGACACCCTTTAACTTGTAATTATAAATATTTAATTTCTGATTATAAATATTGGACATTCTGTCCAATTTTCAAGTGATTGTCTACATTGGTTCAAATGGTTCATATATTTAAATTGACGTCACATATGGGGACACCCTTTAATTTTTAAGTTTATTTTTTTATTAATTTCTGTTATTGGCGGCTATAGTGATATGCAGTTTTTTAAAATTTTAAATGGGTGCCCTTTACGGTTCATAATACACGTAAAAAACACGTATGTTGTATGGGGACACCCTTTAATTTTCAAAATTCTGAACTTCTTTTAAAATGGGACCAATCTGTAAGCATTTCCTTTTGAATAAAGAAAAAATTCTTAAATCGGTTCAGAAATGACTGAGTTCTGCGGGCACAAACATAAAAAAAAGCAACATTCAGACGAATTGATAACCTTCTTCTTTTTTTGAAGTCGGTTAAAAAGGGACAATAGGCATTTACTGGGTGCAACCTTAGGATCTTTTTTAAATTAACATAACACATTTGTTATTTAATTAATTTTATTGTAATTTTAATTTTAATATTAATTTTATTTTCGATATTTCGCTTCTCTGTTGTGTAGCATCATCAGGAAAAATTAAAAAAATTAACGTTATGAAAATTACAATTAAAAAAGTATAGTGTTTCAGTTATGGTTTTTGTGTTTTCTTTCACCCATCCCTGGATAAAATTCTAAAATTTTTATAAAAATTAAAATCTTTCAAAGAATATACTCATTTTTTTTTTTAATCGATTTACAAAAAAGAAATTTTAATATTTTCAAAAAAATCGAAAAAATATATAAAGTAACTAAAAATTCAAAATTTTGTAAAAAGTCAGCCAAAAGCAATATCAAAAATTCTTTAAAAATCAAAACTTTACAAAAAACAAGTAAGAGTGCTATATTCGGCCCTGACGAATCCTCTATACTCTTCACCACGATGATTTTATTTTTACAGACATACATACATACGTACAAAGTTGATTTAATTTTAGACACAAAGGCATTAGAAAAGAACTGTGCTTTTTTCCACTAATCAGCAATATTTCGTATACGGTATATATTGTCACCTTAATTGCCTATGTAAAAATTTTAAAGAAAATTTTTTTACAAATTTTATAATAATTTTAGAGAATATTTTTTGTAGAAATTTTTTTTGAATTTTATTGAAAATTATGTGTTAAATTTTTTTGCAAAAATTTAATTAAAACTATTTTGTACAAACTTTAGTGAAAATCTATTGAAATTTTTAAGAAATTTTTGTTAATTTTTTTTTTAATTATTTGGTAAATTTTTTTCCAAAATTTGTTTTTGAAATTTTTTGGTTAAAATTGTTTAAACTTTTTTGGTTTGAAAAGTTTTTGATAAAAAATTTTGGTTAAAATTTTTGGTAAATTTTTTTTCTTATTTTTTTGTAAATTTTTAGTAAATTTTTTTGTTAATTTTTTTAATTTTTTTTTTAATTTTTTGTTAAAATTTTGTTGTAAAAATTAGGACCTTCGGCAATCTAAATTGCGTTACATAAAAGCATAATAGGTCGATTATAGATAGCAGGCCAACTTTAGTTCCGTTGTCAAAAGGGGAAAAAATTGGTATTATGTAAGGCAACTTTTCTCAGTTGCCATAAAGTTATCGATAATGCTATTTTGAGAGTCTAGCAATGGGATATAATTGTAAACATTTGAAATTAGTATTCAATCTCTTTAAAAATGTGTCTAAACACATTCGTAAATTTAATGCAAGTTAATCATCATGTTCCAGCCAAGACGATAAATCTAAAAAGAAATATCCTCATCCACCTGAAGATCATACTGCAAATTATAACCATCCGTGTCTTGAGCATGAAGCCTTTGATATACAAAGTTTCATACCAGCAGCTATTTTTCGACCATTTTCATCTAAAATTAAAAAGCTGCATATCAAATATGTTTCTATTAAAATACGGAATATTTTTCGTTATATCGTTATTCTTTTTTTGATTGATTACGTGAACAACGCAGAAGGAGGTCCAATAAATGTTGTCTGTAAGATTATGAGGAAAGGGATGACGAAAAATGAAATTACTTTTCAGTTTTAGTGCAGTTTTTACTTTATAATTTGCGAAAGAAAATCAACAGCAACTATGGTTGTATATATTGGTTGCCATTTTGGCAACCAAAATTAACAAGTTTTAGTTGCCAGTTGCCATACATAATACAATTTCGGCAACTGACAACGCAACTGCGGTTGGGTTGACATCCATAATCGACCTAAAAAAATTTGTAAAAAAAATTCATCATATATCACACCACCTTAAAGTGTCTTTTGACTGCTCCTGGTTACCAGTGAGCACCCTACGGATATATATAAAGCATTTAATACATATCAAAGTAGAAAAACCCTACCAAACAAAAATCGCCCCTCTCAGGGGGTTATCTATATGCGATCTACTGGTCGTGGTCTAATATTTATTTAACAAAAAAAAAAAAAAGCAAAAATTTTAATAAATTTTCTGTATCTCTTCTGGTGTCTTGCAAAGTTGATTTCAACCCGAACACAGACGGATATGTATACTCTCTTTACATAATAAAGAGAATACATAACTTAAGACACGGCATAGTCGAATGTACTACCAAAATAATCAGAAAATTTCCTTTATTCTAAAACCAAGAAAGGTCGTCTGACAGAAATAAATATATAATATTTTATTATTGAATTGCAAAATATAAAATTTATTAATAGATTTACTAATCAAAATAATTGCGCGGATGTTTCACTTTGTAAAATTAAAGCTCTATTTCAAGTATTAAGGCTTATGAAAATATCGAATATAATATGATTTATATTTATAAATAGAAATTTCTTGGTGACAAAAACATTAATAACAGCTGACATAATTTAGGCGAATTTTCAAAATTCTGAAGACTTTGTTGAGTATAAACGAAAAAATGCCTTATTTCGTTTGATCCAAAAATTTGTTATGTCTTTGTGTAAAATGTTATTTGGTAACACAAGTAACCAAATCAGTTTTTAATTCTTCGCCACATACACACAGATAGATACATACATAAGTACATATTTATTTGCAACTTCAAATAACTGCAACGATTAAGACACTAAAAGTTAAGAACAAATAAATAAATTATAGGTATTTATCTGATAAAGAAAAATGATTAAGTCAGGAATATTATTAACAAATTTTATGCCATAATAATTTATTTATTTTTTAATCTAAAACTTTCTAACTAAAACATATGTATAAACGATATGTACGCATCCTTATATATGTACATATGTGTATACATATATGTATGTAAAAAATATAGTTTTATATGCAGTATGTGTGTAAAAGACTTATTACACAGTGCAACAAATAAAAACTTTTTGAAAAATACACGAACTTGACAATATAGGTACGATTCTACTACACTATACTAAAGGGTAGTAAAACTCTATACTCAGTTGGGCGAAATTGGTAACCAATTTTTATTTATGAGTCTCGAAAGATTCGGAAAATCAGTGGGCCCTTCAAAAAGGGTGTCATCAGTGTTTTTCCAATATTTCATTGAAACTAGATGATAGCGGTTAACTTTGTTCGGCAATAATGTAGCTGAGGATTCGTTGAAAAATGCTTTTAACATTTTATGCGAAAAAAATAATTTAATCCTACACTTTTTTCATCATAACTTACAGGGGACTTAAATTTTCACTAACGATATATGGGAGAATTGTAGCCACTGGGTAATTCCACGTCAAATCAACAAGGTGCTCAAAATGACTACTTCAGATTTTATTGAAACTTTTTTTATTCTATCTCGTACAGTTTTTCCGCTACACAGTTATCAAAATTGAAAAATGACGCTTTTTTGCATGTGCGCTCGAGGATTAAATATATCCTAAATCCAGTTCTATGAGTCCAAGAAAGTTGAGTAATATTTAAAGGGTAAATCATACGCTTTAATTTGGTGTCAATCATGAATCATGAAATTTTTTAACAATTTTTTTTTCTGATATTTAGAAAAAAGTTTTATTAAAATCTTTGCCTAGTGTCTTTTAATTTTTTTTTTAAATTTACATATGTTTTTTAACGTGGCTTAATGAGTACGCCATAAAAATTTCTGAGTGGGACCATGGTGGGATCAGAAGTTATGTTAAAAAACTATTTTAACATAAAAAAATTCATGATTCATGATTGACACCAAATTAAAGCGTATGATTTACCATTTAAAATGAGCTATTACTCAACTTTCTATTGCTTATAGAACTGGATTTAGGATATATTTAATCCTCGAGCGCACATGCAAAAAAGCGACATTTTTCAATTTTGGTAACTGTGTAGCGGAAAAACTGTAAGAGATAGATTTTTTTTAAATCATATTTGGATTTAGGGAGTCAACGAATAAATAAATAAAAAAGTTTCAAAAAAATCGGGAGGGGTAAATTTGAAAACATTGTTTGTTTGGTTGATTTGATTTGGAATTACCCCACTGTAAAACTAAACAACTTTTGTAAACATACCATAAAGCAGAAAAACCTAATCGACACTCGCAGGTGTTTATTGATCCCCCGAGATCTGTATGCACTCCTTGTGATCTACTTCTGCCGGTCTAATATTTTTTAACAAAAAGAGCAAAAAAGAATCATTACAACCGAAAAAAATAAAAACAACGTGAAAAAATATAGGTAGGCGTGGTTTTTTGCACGCAGTCTCGAATAGAATCGTCTGATGTTGCTGAATTGCTTCCTAACATTTTTAAAACTATGCCTTTAATACGTCATCTGGCGCCTTGACAAATGACATTTCAACATCAACACGAACAGACGGACATCGCTTAATCAACTTTTCTATTTATAAGGATCCAGAATATATATACTTCATGGGGTCGGAAATGAACATTGTAGAAATCACACACGGAATGACAAACTTACTTTTATATCTTACTTTTTACACCTGTTGTGAAGGGTATAAAAAGTGCAATAATAAATTATTTTTTAAAATAAAATATATGCAGAATTTATTAAACGTAGAAAAAGTTACATTATGGCCGAACAAAGTTAAGCGCTATCACCTAGATTGAATGAGATATTAGATAAAAACTTAAATACACCTTTTTTGAAATGCGCACTGATTTTCCGAATTCTTCGAGGCCCATAAATAATAATTTTTCACCAATTTCGACAAACTGAATATAGGGTTTTACTACCTTTTGATTGTAGAATCGAACCTATAATGTCACTCCATTGTATTTAATTTACTGTTGCACTGTGTTATTTGCCATTTTACTTACAATTATTTTGATTTGTTAATGTCCAATGTCTGCTTAAATTCACAACATTTACCGAATCCATCAAACACATGTTGGGTAAAAAAAGTAAACAAATTATAGCGCAAATAATGGCTTTAATTTTAATTTTAATAATTTTGTTTGTTAATTCCATTTTTTAAATTATAATTTTTATTTAATTGTATAATTTTATCGTGTTTTATAATATAAATATTAATTATAAGTTTTTTTGAAAAAATTTAAATTGTGTTTTTTAACCACTTTTGCACTATTAATTTTGTTTTAAAAAGTACGTGCGACCGCGATAAACAGAGTATAGCGATCGACTAACTTTTTGTATTTTTGTGTATTTAAAATTAAAGTAACGTAAATAAATTCTAACATGCGTTTGTGGTGTTTATTATAAGAATAAGAAATTCGTCAGGAACGGAAAATTGAGTACTATTGTATTTGTTTTAGTACTTTTTGCCAGAAGAAAATCGTTAAACAAATAATAATCACGAAGAACATAATTTTAAAGAGTATTTGCTAGAGTATCCATTTAATTGGGTTTTGATTTTATTCGAGCAAATAACTAATCGATTTTGCAATTTAAATTTTCGTCGATTAATCTATTAAGGTTTTTAAATTATTCGAATAACTCGAATTAATCGCACTTATTTAAAAAATTTGCTTCCAATGAGAAAAGACTACCATACAAATTTGATTAATAATATATTTTATTATTGACAACTTAAAATGTTTTACTGATTTGTTATTTTAGTAAAAAATTATTTTGATCTAATATTATTATTTTGATCTAATATTTGCACTTCTTCCTCCAATACGCAGAAAAAATATTGAGCATAATTAATATGAACGGATTTCATAGCTTTTCGGTAATATAAAATATGAACTAGGTGCCCCAGTAGACAGAAAAAGTAACCAAAACGTTTTGAACATAACATTATTCATGAAATGCAAATATTAATTGTTTTCTTTTGCACTTTTAATGAAGTGCACATGGACATGTAAGGAATCCTCGTAGTAAGAGGAAAAAATAAATTATTTCACAAATCGAATATGAAATTTTTTCTTGGTATATTTACTACACACGTATAGTCCGTAAATATTCTTAAACGAACAAAAAATATATAAAAAACTATTCAAAAATTCAAAAATCATTCAGTGTTGACATTAATATCTACCTGGGAGAGACCAAATTTTTTATATTGTAACCACTATAAAAAACCTTGGAGTCACAATCAATCGGTCGCTTAACTGGTCCGATCATATTACACAAGCCTATGGAAGAACATATGGTATGCTCAGAAGTCTATGGCCAAGTCATAACTACACACCACCGCAAATAAGGATGATGTTAGCAAAGACGTTCCTTATACCTACAATGCTGTATTCATCAGAAATTTTTGTAATCTCAAGGAAAAAAGGAAGATTAACACTACTTTTAACAATATTACACGTTATGTTTATGGCCTAACACGATTTGAAAGTGTTTCTTCATTCTCAAAACGTATATTTGGAATTACACTCGATAACTACCTGGAACTAAAAAATCTAACTTTTCTACATAAAATTATCACTACGAAGGAACCTTACCATCTTTATAACAAATTGACCTTTACCACATCACTTAGGAATAATTCAATTAGGACCTTCCAATATCGTGATACTGCATCCTACCATCAATTCTTCATCTTCACCATATATCTCTGGAACCGTCTTCCCTCATACCTACAATTCACCAGCAATGCATATAAATTTAAAAAACTTTTGTTCCAATATTACAATGGTAACAATTAAAATGAACACTAAAATTTTCTTTTCTTTTAATATTCTCAAAATTGTTCGTATATATATTTATATCTATTTTGTACACAAGCATGTTTATTTGTCTTAATTAATTTGATTATAACTTAACTGATTCTAATACTGTAAATTAAAAGATGTTGCATCTTGTTGTAACGAGTGATTTTTTAAGAGCTTGAGAACTTTTTTTTAAAAAAAAAACGCATAAAATTTGCAAAATCTCATCGGTTCTTTATTTGAAACGTTAGATTGGTCCATGACATTTACTTTTTGAAGATAATTTCATTTAAATGTTGACCGCGGCTGCGTCTTAGGTGGTCCATTCGGAAAGTCCAATTTTGGGCAACTTTTTCGAGCATTTCGGCCGGAATAGCCCGAATTTCTTCGGAAATGTTGTCTTCCAAAGCTGGAATAGTTGCTGGCTTATTTCTGTAGACTTTAGACTTGACGTAGCCCCACAAAAAATAGTCTAAAGGCGTCAAATCGCATGATCTTGGTGGCCAACTTACCGGTCCATTTCTTGAGATGAATTGTTCTCCGAAGTTTTCCCTCAAAATGGCCATAGAATCGCGAGCTGTGTGGCATGTAGCGCCATCTTGTTGAAACCACATGTCAACCAAGTTCAGTTGTTCCATTTTTGGCAACAAAAAGTTTGTTAGCATCGAACGATAGCGATCGCCATTCACCGTAACGTTGCGTCCAACAGCATCTTTGAAAAAATACGGTCCAATGATTCCACCAGCGTACAAACCACACCAAACAGTGCATTTTTCGGGATGCATGGGCAGTTCTTGAACGGCTTCTGGTTGCTCTTCACTCCAAATGCGGCAATTTTGCTTATTTACGTAGCCATTCAACCAGAAATGAGCCTCATCGCTGAACAAAATTTGTCACATTTGAACATTTCGAACCGAACACTCATTTTGGTAATAAAATTCAATAATTTGCAAGCGTTGCTCGTTAGTAAGTCTATTCATGATGAAATGTCAAAGCATACTGAGCATCTTTCTCTTTGGCACCATGTCTGAAATCTCACGTGATCTGTCAAATACTAATGCATGAAAATCCTAACCTCAAAAAAATCACCCATTATTAGAAAATCACTCAATAAAAAAATACAAATACGATTAACCGATATAATTTGTTCGAGAAATTTTTATTATCGAAATTTGGAATTTTTCTTACTCGCACAATTAATCTACTTAAAATTTTACGATTAATCGAGCAATGATTGATCGTGTGGATACTCTAGTATTTGCTTAATTCACAACTCCTTGTATAAATGTATTGCTATTCATAATCTTTAACAAAAACCTAACGAATAATCGAAATTTATATACATATCTTTAGTAGTCATCGGTTCACATAGTCTACTTCTACTTGCTGATAATTTACATAAAAAATGTTATAAAACTTTATATTTTTAATTAATATTTATATTAATATTGATTCTACAAATATATATATTAGGGATGCATCTGATATTGATATATCGGCCATATATCAGTATCGGCGAAATAACAGTATCGACGATGTATCAGTATCGGCGATATATCAGTATCGGCGATATATCAACTAATAATCATCTGCAATTATTTTTATTTCATATATTCAGAATATAAGTATATATTTAAAAAAATTTTTTTGCGTTTTGTTTAAAAAACATATGTAAGTATTTATGGTGAAGTTTTTTCACTAAACCGAATAAGTGAATATCAAGTTCTTGAAATAAAAATCATTTTATTATATACACCAATTAGACCAGAAACACCAATGATAATTCTTATTTTTAAAGGAGAAAATAATACGGAGAAAAACAAAAGCATTTTTATAAGGCTCGAGTTGGTATTTTAACTTTTCCATTAAGTTGAAACAATATTTAAAAAATCTTTTGTCAAAAAAAATCTTCAGGATTTCAGCAATATAATGACCCCAAGCACTGCCCCCGTGGTGTCAAAAACTGGATTGCAGGGAATAAAATGAATACCTTATATTAACCAGCACAAAGTCGTCAATTAATTCCTATAGAAAATCAATAGGGTATTATAAAAAGGACAGAAGCTTAAAGAAAATTCAAAAACAAACCCATTTTAATGAAAGTGATGCCGGTGGAATGGGAGCAACTAAGTCCAGCCCAATGAGCTGAATTGTTCCAAACTATGACACAATGATGTGCTAAAGTCATAGGGAATAGGGGATTTTCAACTTAATATTATCCTAATATAAGGTAAAATTAATAAAAAATTCTATATTCATGTGATAGCTATCTTTTTTTCAGATGACTTAATTATATGAGCACAATATATGCAAATAAAAAAGAAAAAAATACAATAATTTTTATAAAGTTTAAGTAAGTAGCTAGTTTTAAAATGAATTAAAATTTATTTAATATTGTGTTAAAATTTTTTTTTGAAATCGTGAAAAATATGTTTATTATAAACAATCTTTGGAACATCCAGTGTTGTCAGATTAGGGGATAACACCAAATCAGGGATTTTTATTATTTGGTTTGAGGATTGGTTAATTCGTTGAGGATAACTTTAACATTTTGGGGATTTTTAGGGGATTCTTATTTTGAATTCATATACTATTTGGACTATTTTAATTTTATTATTATTTTTATTGTTTGTTATTTAAAATTTAAAGTATAACTGATAGATAAAGATAAAAAAGGCTTAACGAAAATTATTTAAGCAACAAAAGTTCATTAATTCAATTTACTCTGTTTGAAATGGATCTTGCTTACGATTTTAAGAGAGAACTGAAAAATTTATTGCACATTTCTTATATTTTTCAAAATTTTTGTGTGTTACAATCGATAAGATAAATTAGTTCAATAATAAAAATACTACAACCAACAGTAAATAGCTGTATTTGAAGAAACATACATATATAAATCACAATTAAGAAAAATGCCATTAAAAAGTAGAAGCAACCTCGGATGATTTGGGCAAAAGTTTATAAACGGTGTTTTTATATGTGTGGTACAGAACTTTAACTTGCAATAAAACAATGATGGATTATTCGATTGACATGAATTTTATTTATCTGAAAGATAATCTTGTGGCATTACATTTTAAATATGATTTCTGGCATATGACCGCCACGGCTGGCGCGGATGTAGTCCAATCTGGACGTCCAATTTTCAATGGCATTTCCAACATTTGTGGCCGTATATCGGCAATAACATGGCGAATGTTGTCTTCCAAATGGTCAAGCGTTTGTGGCTTATCCGCATAGACCAATGACTTTACATAGCCCCACAGAAAGTAGTCTAGCGGTATTAAATCACAAGATCTTGGAGGCCAATTCACAGGTCCAAAACGTGAAATTAGGCGGTCACCAAACGTGTCTTTCAATAAATTTATTGTGGCACGAGCTGTGTGACATGTTGCGCCGTCTTGTTGAAACCACATCTCCTGGACATCATGGTTATTCAATTCAGGAATGAAAAAGTTAGTAATCATGGCTCCATACCGATCACCATCTGTAACGTTCTGGCCACCATCGTTTTTGAAAAAGTACGGATCAATGATTCCACCAGCCCATACAGCGCACCAAACAGTCAGTTTTTCTGGATGTAACGGTGTTTCGACATACACTTGAAGATTACCTTCACTCCAAATGCGGCAGTTTTGTTTGTTGACGCAGCTATTCAACCAGAAGTGCGCTTCATCGCTAAACAAAATTCGCTTATGAAAATTGGGAACAATGGTAATCTCGTTTTGGGCACTATTTGCAAGCGTTGTTCAGGCGTGAGTCTATTCACGATGAATTGCCAGACCAAACTGAGAATAAATCACTTTACAGCTGTTAAATCCGTCGCCATCTTGAAAAGTAATGCCAACCTTGCCGACCTTGCTTTTAGACCTCACCTTGCATACCAACTACCAAGTTTATTTCGGCAAATAAACTAATAAAATATTAAATAAACTGCAAAACTAGTCTGCTTGTCTGCAGAAAACACCTTTGGAGGGAATCAAACCCCCAAACTGATAGAGGTCTACCAAGCAGTCTATCGAAATTTGTTGTATTTCTTTTAATCCATCACCAAAAATGGCGATGTAAAAACTCAATCAACTTGTATAATTTTATTACAATACAAATATACAGCTTAATGTATTTATGCGGTAATTTAAATTTTGGAACAATTAAATTTTTTTTGGAGAATTTTGGGGATGAAAATTTTCAAATAGGGGATGGAATCCAAAAAATATATGGGAACCCTGGGTACATCCATGTGAGTCAACTAATTATATGAGCATAAGTGTATATTTTGTCGGCAAAGAGTACTATTTAAAAAATGTAAATTTTCCATACCTGATTTTGATAATTTTTAGCAACTAAACTTTAGTTTGAGATGAGTATAAGAGCATTTCATTGAGAGAGAAAATTTATATTTCAATAGCAAAACTACATTGATCATTGATAAAAGTTAAAAGCAAAGAGTGATTTGCAAGTGATCACTATGGGTTTTAAAGAAACTTTAACTAAAAAATCAGTTTTGAGTAATGAAATAAAAATTAACACAATGCTCATATTCATAATAAATAAAATATATTTAAAATTTATTTTGGAACAAATTGTTCATATAAAAATGTGAATATTTTTGAAATGTTCAATAATATTTCTTTCTAATAGCAAAACACATTAGCGAGTAGTGTTTTTTAATGTTTCATTTTCAGAATGGGTAAAATGATCATACTGTAGTCAGATCTTGTAACGCCTAGTATAATTTGTTCACAGTTTACAGTTTTAACATGAATAGGACTTTTTATTGCAATATGCGGTTCACTTATAAGATTCAACTATAAGTCAATGGGCAGTAAGTGAAATTGATACATTTTTAGTGAGGAAAATCTTGAGAGATTCTACAGGCATTTGCTAGTCGGTAGATTGAGAATTCAAACAATAATAATAAAATTGCAAAATACCTTTATTGGTAAGTACATACGTGTATTTCTTTCATTCTAACTTTTGCACCTCTAAAGAAGAACACTATTTATTATTCAACTGTGCGCTTGATAAAATTTAATTTTGGTTTTTTTTTCTGCTTAAAAATCCAAAGAACATATCTCAGTTAGCGTTTTAAAATATATAGATCATTAATGGTCATTTTTACTTTTCTGTACAATAAGAACCTAAAAAATGCAATGCACAGTGGGATGGAATCAAATTAATTTGGAAATAACTCAACCATTGCATCCAAAATTTAAACATAGCAGAGGAGAACATGAGCTTTGCAAAGATGGATACCTCACACCTGAAAGTTATTTTACAGCTTGGTATTTCTTTAATTTTTGTTCGATTTTTAAAAATTATAAAATTATGGTCTCTAATGTCTAGTAAATACCTACAAAATGAATCTTTAATCTGTAAATTATGTGTTAAAATGAGCGAGTTATTAGCTTTTTAAAATTAAATTTTTTAATTTTTCGATACCCTGGTCCAGTTTTTTCAAAATATTGATCACAATTTTCAGCAATTTTTTTTTTAAATTGTTCTCATAGTTAGCGAGATAAATTTAAAATATTGTGGAAAAATATCCTGATTATACGAGTATCTTTTCTGACTTAAAAACTAAACGGTTTTCAATTTCAAAATTATTGCATTTTTGTAAATATTAGTCTAAAGGGTCCATTTTTATTTTTTGAAAGATGAACGAAATTCAAGGCATTCAATTTACTACACTTACAAGGGCATCGCCATTGAGAACTTCGCTGTTTCTTTACTTAATTGGAAATTCAATTGTTTAGTAAGTTTATCAGCTGAAGTTTGTTTAACTGACTTCAAAATCTGACATTTCTGAAACAATTTAAAAAATATTTTATTTAAAAGGTTATGTTTACAAATTAGTCCATCCATTTGACTTAAAAATAAAAAAATATTTTATTTAAAAGGTTATGTTTACAAATTAGTCCATCCATTTGACTTAAAAGAATGTCCCATACAACAGAAATGAATTTAAGAACCGTAAAAGCCAAAGTTTTTAAATTTCCACAAAGTGAGTACTATTATAAAATAAAATAAGAAATACTTACATACATATATACATGTATATCTATACATAAAATAAAACTGTAACAGGACCATTTCTGTACATGAAATATATTTTGAAATTTTTGTTGCTGGTGGACTTTGTAATGGAAATGGAATACAAAACAGCAATTTTAAGAATTTTTATCCGTCTGTCTGCGTTCCTATCACGTAAAAACTACTGGATGGATTTTAATAAAATTTTGTGGGGAGGTATCTTAATACATTATATAGGATATCGCAATAATATCTCATTTCCAAGAGAAAATAGAGAAAAAGTAGTGAAAGTAGGCAATTCTGCCGATTCGTTAATGTTGCAAACTTGGCAGCACCTTTTATTTTTGTCAGCGGTAAATTTTATACACTATTTACAGAACTATAAATTAATTTAAGAATATTATATAAATTTTTGAATTTTATTCAGGAATGGGTACCTCTATATAAAGTAAATACATAAACCATAACTGAAGCACTACAAAAGTAAAGGCTCAACTATAATATGCATAAGCTAGCTTAAGCCAACTTAAGCAACTGTGCAATTACATATAAATCATATTAAATTAAAAAGAAAGAGCATTTTATTCTTTATGAGTTGAGTGATGCACACCGCTGTATTTTTTTGTACTTTTGGCCAAAATTACACAAACAGCCAAAAATGTTAAATTTTTCTTTCGAAATTTTCTTCAAACTATTAAAAATAATTACTAATTTGTATATGAATGGTATTAGGTATATATGTTTATTTAACACCTTTTTGTTAACAAATTTAATTTATTCAGAAAAAAATTATTATTTTTCAAAAGTACGAATAAAACAAATGTGCAACTGTGTCATGATAGTTTTTAGATTCATGTAAGTACATTGTAGCCAGCTAAAAGTCTTCAATAAGTTGCTTAAGCATTTGACAGACTTTTCGTTCATTTTTTGACATATGCTTAAGCCAGCTTATGCATATTATAGTTGGGCCTTAAGAGTCTTAAAATTTGGTGTAGATTACTTTCAAAGCAAAATAGAATAAAATATTGTCAGGACGCCTAAGACGTGGCGGGCGCAGATAGTATTTAAATAAAAGGTTGTCTTCATAAGATTATCTTTTGAACCTTAAAAGGTACAAGCTTAAAATATACACAGACTCTGAACTTCTATCCCCGCTACAATAGAAAGAAATAACATTATACAAGACCTATATTTGAAGTACATATGTATGTATAAAGTTTAATTTTGAAAAATGAATGCTTTTATAATTTTTAGTTTCGATTTGCAAGAATTATCCTATAATCGCGTTCTTTAAGCATTTTCATATATTTTTGGTTTAGGCAATTAAAAGAAAATATGTTTATTTATTTTAGTCTTGTTCATAATTTATTTTTGGTAAAATTTTCAAAATAGATGGAAAAAAACTTAAAAAATCCATATAATATTAATTTGGAACAGATTCCAAATTAAACTGACGCATAAAGGTATTTAATGCCAACATTTTAGGGCATGCACGAGAGCACTTAATTTTATAAAAATTTATTTATGCTAAGATATAATTAAAAGAAGAAAACATTATTATTTGAACCTTGAAGCTAATTAGTAATTTATCAATGACAAGTGTGTTTGGCTTTAAGATCACACACACATTTGGCATTTTAAGTGAACATATCAATTATGCTGCACTTTTAAGAGATATTTTTTATAGAAATACTCGTAGAAGATATTAGAAATCAATTGTGATAAAAATATCAACTTAAAAGAGTAACGAGAAAATATATAAGTATCCGTTAAAGAATAAAACTCATTTCAAGTTAGACATAAAAAATATAATGTTTAACTTCAGAACAACTATTTTGATTAGTTTATTTGGCGGCTTTTAGTGGTGTAAATTATTTTGATTAGAGTTTATTTGGTGGCTTTTAGTGGTGTACAATGGTGTAAATGTATAAAAATTCGAAATGTAATGAAACTTTGGCGCTATCAGGATGTACTATTGTTACAAATTATGATAAAAACCTTCATAATCCATATCAATAATACACATATCAAGATTAGTTTTATAAACAATTGTTACCCAGTGAACAGACTTTAAAAAATAAATTATTTATTTAAATCTCTTATATTACAAGTAAACAAAATAAAAAATAAAATATTATAGAATTCTAGTGAAAGTTTGTTTTTTAATAACAAAACATTATAACATCAAAATTACATATGTAACATTTCGCACTGTCCACAGTGGGACTGGAATAAATGATAATAAATATAAAACTTCTTAACTATTTTGAAATAATTGAGATTAAGAATTTTCATAAACGAGGAATAAGACTTCAGAAATATAGTTTGCGATGATGAATGTATATTTAAAGCACAGACAGCGTTACAATTGGACGAATTTTACTAACACTCTCCTTGTTACTTTTCTATGAATGAAATGATTTTTAAAATTTGTTGGAATCAGAAAATATAGAATCTATACAACAGTTTTACATTAAAGTTAGAAAAAAGCTACAAAATCTAATTATGTTCTATATTTTCTACAGAAAGCCAAATTTTAAATTTAGTCCTAAAATGTTTTTGCTATTCTTGGACGCAAGAATATCTTCAAATCTTCTTAAAAATCATGTAACCTATTTCACATAATTTAAAAAGTAAATAATTGCAATTTATTAAAAAACTAGCTGTGTCCGCCACGTCGTGGGCGCCGGACAATATTTTGCTCGATTTTGCTTTGAATGTATTCCACACCAATAGTGCTGGCAAAGTATTGAGTATTGAGTAATCGAGTACCGAGTACTCGATACTCGATTATTCTTTTGGGTACTCAATACACAAAAGTAGTTAATCGATACTTATATGGTAGTATTTTTAGAAATAAATTTATAAAAATATTTGACAACTACAACGATAAATTTTCTCTGCTAGTATGTAATCGGAAGTATGGAGTACTATTGAGTACCCAATTGAAAAGTATTGACTTGTATCGAGTAATTGAAAGTAGTAGAAATTGCCAGCACTACACACCAATTGTTAGACTCTTACTTTTATAGAGCTTCAGTAATGGTTTATGTATTTTCTTTATATAAAGATACCTATACCTGGATAAAATTCTAAAATTTATAAAAAATTCTAAAATTCTGAA
This sequence comes from Phasia obesa, assembly GCA_949628195.1. Classification (NCBI taxonomy): domain Eukaryota; kingdom Metazoa; phylum Arthropoda; class Insecta; order Diptera; family Tachinidae; genus Phasia; species Phasia obesa. The sequence goes on along the minus strand of OX451215.1, from coordinate 17,285,101 downwards.
AATTATTGTAAATCTCTGTAAGAGGTGTTTAAATAACATTGTAATTCCACAAAGTAAAAATACAAATCAAACACAAATTTTATTCAATTGGCTATTTGGCAGTAAGTAATTAATATTTTGTCATTATTTTAAAGCAGCGCCATCTGTTGCGCTACCGTATTTAAAATATGCCGCCTTCAAAAATAAAAAGATGACTTACCTTTAAAGCTGCAGTACCTTTAAATCGGTAAAAAGAAGTCTGCGAACGTTTACTGCTTTTTCTCTTTGTTATCTCTTGGAAATAAGGTATTTTTGCGGAAAAAAGTATTCTATATTGGAATAAGGATGCGAATGAACTCTCCTCACAAAATTTTCTTAAAATCCTTCTTTATTTAAAGGTACCCAACCTTGAATAAAATTCTAAAAATTATTGTAAACCTCTGTAAGAGGTGTGTGAAATATTTTAATAACAATGTAATACCACGAAGTAAAAATACAAATAAAAAAAAATTATACAATTGGCGCCATCTGTTGCGCAATAGTGTTTAAAATATCTCACTTTCAAAAATAAAAGGTGGGCAACCGAGTTTAAAATATCCCAGTTTTAAACCGAAAATTTCAGTACCTTTAAATTGGAAACTTTCTCTTGGAAAGGAAATATTTTTGCGGAAAAAAGTATCCTATATTGGAATCAGGATGCTAAGGTACCTACTCACAGGCAGACAGACGGAAATAAGTTACTATTTTATTATATATATGTATCGATTGCAATTTTCAGCCTATTTTCAAGTGCCTCGATAGATTGGTAGCGCGCTAGTCTATCAATCTGGAGGTTGTGGGTTCGATTCCCACCAAAGACTCTGGGTGTTTTCTGCAGACAAGCAAAAAAAAAAAGCTTCGCAGAGGTAGTGTTGTGTTCTTAATAAAAAATGGCAACTTTTTTAATTGTATTTAGTAAAGTTCTGACGTTTTAATGTATTTGAAATTGTAGCAAGTAAAAAAGTTTTAAACTAAAAGCGCAAAAATGTCAAGGCGAAAACTTAACATTAATATTTCTAATTTAAATGTAGATCCGGCCCTGTTCTAGAACTCTTTTTTCTTTATCACAAAATAATGAAACTGAAAACGCAAAAACAACATACAAGTAACCCAACGTGTCCATACATATATATACATCAAGGTTTTCTCAGATATATGTATATGTGGCAAAAAGTCATATTTTATTACATACTCACTGACTCCGTCGATATTATAGGGCACTTCAATTAGAGCTAAAGAGCCTTTGGTATATAAAAAGTTCTCGCCATGTAAGTAACCAGAGAAATTTGCTAAGAACTTAAAAGTTAATAAAATTCCGATTTATTTCAAAAACAATTTTTATAATATTGTAAGTTTTTGTATAATAATTTATTTTTTATATTTAGGTATTCTAGATTTTTTTTATAATAAAGTAATTATTATTTTATAATATTTATTTATAATATTGAATATTTATATTTAATAAATTTTAAAATTTATTAACCACAACACCTGCCTCATCACTGTATACATCAACCAGAAGTTCTTTATACCTCCTCGTTGAACTAGTCACCAATGGATTAGTTGTCGTCATTTCAGTTTTACTCTCTTCACTATTGGTATTATTACTCGATGAATCACCAAACAACAACTCATTTATTGTCATAATACGCACATGTTCTTTAGTCAAAGTAATACAAGGTGATGATTTCAACTCAATTTGCAATTGTATCACTTTAATCGGCTCCGTAATTATGATACCATTTTCCGAGAGTTTATATTTGTCAACGGCAGGATGATAAACTTCTACGTAGACGAATAAAGCAGGCTTCTTGACAGTGATCGTAATGGTGTGATATTGTAAGTTGTCGATGTTTTTATCTAAGCAATACCGCGAAGTTAGACCGTACTGCAAAAAAAGAGGAAATGTTCATACAAATATCGTTAGTGGTTTTATTTATTTTTCCTATTATATTTATTATTATACTCTTCACCACCCCCGGGGGTTCCAATTGTAATTGCAGTACATTCTCAAATGCCTTGACGCGGTTCACTCGGGGAAAATAGGGGCACCAGACGCTAGGGTTTCTAGAACCTAAATCTGGAAGAAAAGGTCTGTGTGTTAAAACATACGGGTTCTCTTCGAGGCCCGACCAGTGCCCAAAGGACTGGTACCACGGGAATCGGTAGCCCCACAGAGAGCCTCTCCTCTCTGTGACCGGTTATTGGTGAGGTCCCCTTCGGGGATACACGTGGTGGTTGTGGTTTAAGATCCATTTATGTAGGTATGGTGCACGGTCGATCAAGTGTGCTGTTGCACTCTTAACAGACGGAGTTTGGATAGTCTCCAAACCCCTAAGAAAGAGGCTATAATATGGATCTAGGCTTGCCTTGGATAAGGCTTGCCATATTATATAAATTGCTACTGTATCACACACAAATTGCGATTGGTGGCAGTCGTTTGTTATACTACACAATGGGGGCGCAAGTCTACGCTTACATTTCAGTCGGTAGTAAGACCACCGTGAGATTAGGCCAACTAGGCAGATACTCACGATAATCTTCTTCCACAATTATACCCTTCACCACAGGTGGAAAGGGTATATATAAGTTTGTCATTCCGTGTGTAATTTCTACAACATTCATTTCCGATCCCATAAAGTATATATATTCTGGATCCTTATATATAGAGACGTTGATTAAGCGATATCTGTCTGTCCGTTTATCCGTCTGTCTGTTTATCCGTCTGTCCGTGTTCGGGTAGTAATGTTATTTGCCAAGGCACCAGAAGAGATACAAAAAATTTAAGTACACCAATCTGTCAGGCATAGTTTCGAAAATTTTCGGATTGCAATTCAGCAACATCGGATCATCCCTTTGAAGCCTGAACCACGCCCACCTATATTTTTTTACTTTTTTTTAATTTGTTTCGGCTTTAATGATTCTCTTTTGCTTTTTTTGGTCAAATAAATATTAGACCGCGATAAGTAGATCACAAGGGGTGCATAAGATCTCTAAGGTCAATAATTGGTAGTATTGTTTGATTTGATTTATATTAAAGACGTTTATAGAAAGCAATACACATAGAATTAGCCAATTGGCCCACAGGGTACCCACTGGTAAATAGGAGCAGTTAAATGGCACATAGATTGCCTTTGATCATAAATTTATGATATCCGACCATTCTGTTTTGCCAAATGATTGCGATTTTGGTTAAATAGAAACTAAAATTAAAAAATTGAATTATTTATACATCCCTGAGCATTATTATAATTTAGTAGAATTATGTTAAAAGAGAAACCCATTTTTGGTAGAACAAATGTCTCAGAAAGATTTCGTTTCAACGAAACAACTGGGAGAATCAACGACTAGTAAAAAGAGAAACACCAATGGAGAAGCTGTGTCTTGGATCAGATTTCTAAAAAATGCTTCATATAAAATGTTTTATAAAACTTCTTTGGATGCCAGTTCCGAATTGAAAGTGTTAGACCTTTTCACCTAAAAGAGGAAGGCCCAGACTATACGAAAATATTGATTTGCATCCATTATACACAATCATCGGACCAATAACAGAAGAAAAACGTAAAGATATGAATGTGTGTGAAGATAAATTTTAAAATTTTTAGCTTAGACACAAACCTGCTAATTTAACAGATCTCTGTTAAGCTACTAACATAGCTCTGTTAATGGAATAAATCTTCGGTTTATGCATCAAAACTGCAATTTCATGGAAGCAATGCAAGATGGTCAATATGAGGAAAATTTTTTTAAGGATTTTTTTTTTTGCTTTATTCTGACCATTCTAATATAATATAGATTGCAGAAAGGTCCTAAATTTAAAAAATAAAAAAAATTTCAATAAAATTAAAAAAAAAAAATTTTTAGTTTTAAAAAAATTAATTTTTTTAAAGGATTTTTTTGCTTTATTCTGACCATTCTAATATAATATAGATTGCAAAAAGGTCCTAAATTTAAAAAATAAAAAAAAAATTTCAATAAAATTAAAAAAAAAATTTTAGTTTTAAAGAAATTAATTTTTTTTTAAATATTTACAAAAAAAACTTTAAAAATCATTTTCTTAACGATATTTTTACAGAAAGATTTTCCAAAAAAATTTTTTTTAGATTTTCCAAAAAATTTTCGAATAAAATTTTACAAAAAATTTAAAAAAAAATATTTTTACAAAAAATTTTCGAAAAATTAAAAAAAAAATGTCAATCACCCCTATTCTGCATTTCGATTACGTTACCGCATTCAGTTACGCCCGATTCGAAAAAAGGTACTCCAAACAAAAACTGAATCGAAAGAAAAAGAAGAAGAGAAGAGTATGTTAATAAAACTGACATAATTAAGTTTTACATAAAGGCAATTATGCTGAACGTGTTGGTGCCGGTGCTCTCGTATATTTAGCTGCCGGTAAGGAGTATTTAGCCGCTGAAATTCTTGATTTGGTTGGTAATGCTGCTCGTGGCAACAAAAAGACCAGAATCATTCCTTGCCATTAGCCAACTGTAAACTGTTCAACGAAGAGTTAAACAAATTATTGTCTGGAGTACCAATTGCCCAAGGTATAGTTTTGAAGGTGATTTTGTAGGTGAAGATTTGCCTTGTTTAGTTTTTCAATGCCTATATCAATACGTCCGATTTGCGAGCTTATTATTTTAATTTTTTTTTTAGAAAAAAATAAATGTAAAATTATACTTAAAAATTTATAAAACATAAAAAATGGAACAAAGTTCCGCTTTTCAACAGAATTATATAATAACACATTACTAGTCTTATAATAAGCAAAATACTTAGTTTTTATAATTTTCTACTTCCCCATATGTAGTAAAGGTAGTGATCATGAAAAAAATCGATGACGTGATTTCAACGGATTTTTACAGTTTAAGGTCTCCTGAACCCATTTTGACTATTTTCGCGATGATGTCTATGAGTGGGTAGGTGGGTGGGTGTGTATGCCACTATTTTTGTGGAGGCTCTACAGGTCATACTGTTTGACATATCAAAACAAAGTTCAGTATGTGCCTTTGGTATATGGTGATGAAGAGTTATGTAGTTTTTAGGCATAATCGGGAGGGGGCAAGGGATAGTTTACTATAGTTACGATCTGCGAAAGTTAAAAACCAGAATAATAAACTTATATAATGTTGGGTTAATAAAACAAATGTACATTCAATAATTTTGCAGCAAAAAAAAATTTCAGGAGTGGTATACTGTAAAAACGCAACATTCGGTAGGGAGGCCTCATAAAGGTGTACAAAGCGGCACCAACAAATGGCAAGAGGGCTTAAAAAAATTTATAAATAAAAATTCTCTGGAGGTTGCAATACTCTGGGATTAAAAACTAGTTTTTAAACTCATAGTCACACATAGTATAGGGTACCGAGTATTCGATCATTTGTTTTGTGTACTCAATACACAAAATTGGTTAATAGACATAATGGCGTGGGGCTGTTTTTAAGAGCAAGGTCTATACAATTTATATACCCTTGAAAATAACACATTCAAAATTTCAGTAAAAACGCTGATGGTGCATTTGAGATATCGAATTTAAAATTGTTCATCTAGTTATCGTCGGTAGCACTAGATCATGAATTTAAGAATGGAAAAAATTTTTTTCGAAGTATGAATACGAATAAAATTGTCACGTTAAACCGAGATTTAAATCATTTTAAAACATAAAGCTCTCAAAAAGCCTATTCCGAAAACTAAAAAATAATTATATGAACTGTTTTTTTTTTTTTTTTTTTTAAAGTGGTATAAGTCCATTTTTTCATATATTGAGATATTTAAGGGTTTGCGTTCGAATCGATTTAAAAATATTGGTCAACTTCAGTCAATTTTATTATGAAATAATAATTAAAATTATTTGGAAAAATACACGTTTTTTGTAGCTCCACATGGAATTATACCACTTTCAAAAATAACATATTACAAGAAATAAAAACAGGAGCAAATTTAAGTCCATGGTTTTATAGACATAAGCTTTACTAAAATAGATTTTTATATAAAAAAAATAGTTTAAATGAAAATATTTAAATACACGAATAACCAAATTTATTAAGAGTAAATTTCAGTTATATTAAAAATGTAAAAATGAAAATTACTTCGTTAATTTTCTTTTCTTTTACAGTTAACATATTGAAGTATTTATGGTGAATAGGTGGTATATAAAGAAAAAAACTTATCATATCGTTATATTTCTCTCTTGTTATGCTCCTTGAAGTTTTATAAAGTGAGAACATATTAATTTTGGTGAGGTTTTTATTCTTCCTTTTTTCCAAATAAAATAATAAAAAAAAATTCTCAACCGCGGCTGTTCAATGATTCGACTCGGCTCATTTTTTTGAAAAAGTGGACTTATACCACTTTCAAAAAAATACAGCTCATATATTATCGAAACAACGATAATTTTTATTATTTTATATAATTTTTATATATAAATATATGTATATTATTAAAAAAAATTATATCTCATATATTTGTTGTTAGATGAACAAATAAACATGTTTTCGTGATTTTGAGTCAAAACGGCAGCTGCTTCGCACAAAAAATACGCATAACTCCAAGACTAAACATTAAGGTACCTTGAAAGGTTTACTTAAAGGTAACTCGATTTGGAACTGTGGCAATAATTGTATAAGCTAGACAAGTTATTCTCCAGTTATGATGAAATGTCTGGAGCAGATGTAATATTTCAAATTTCGACTATTTAACATGAAAAATTCTAAGGGGTTCAATTTAGGTATGTGCGTGAGGCTATAGCGTATAAAATTGTGGCTTATTAATTGTGACTCAGCATTCTGTGACAAATTTTATTAACTGCCTGTTTCGATCGCTTGCGACATTGTGGGACAGACATTAACTGCCAGTACCACGATGTCGATCGATGTCGATCGTTTGCACAAATACATTTAAAACAAAAAAAAAATTTTTTGTTGTTTTAAAAATTCAAAAATTTTGTTGTTGTTTTAAATGTATTTGTGCAAAAGATCGACATCGAGCGACATCGTGGGACAGGCAGTAAGTCTGGAATGTGTCTAAAATTGTGACTATTTTTTTTTTTAATTTTTCTGTTAGAATGCTTCATTCAGCTGGCTTAAAGGTCTTATTTTTCTAATTACTTACTAAAAAATATATATGTAAAATATATACATATACATACGCTTAGTTGAGGATCAGTCAGGCCATTTGAATTCGCTATCTTGTCCGGAATTAAAAAAGTGCTAGCTAATGTTTTATTCTGTTGTGTCAATATGAATTTTAGAAAACAATTGTTAGGTGTAAAAGGCTGAATAAACAATGCATTCATGTCCAAATAATCAGTGTTAATGCCATTGGTGCTCTATACAAAAAGAATTGTTTTAGAAATCAAAAAAATTTTAATACCTTGGGTTGTCAATAAATACCACTGATATTTCCCATGTAGAGGTTCTTCTATGAAATAACTCAGACCACAGGTATGTATACATTGTAATATTAAATTTCTCTGGTTTTTCAATAACGTTAACAAATTCTTCTTTGGTAACGGTAACATTGATTCTTGAGTTTTTTACATCCATTAAAGCTATAATGGCAGTAGGCGCCATAAATTCTTTGGACCAATTCCAGACAATCTATTTAAATTATTGCATGAGATAATGTTGTTAATAGTAAACCTCTTGCTTACCTTGTAGTTACCAAAGTAATCAATACTAGAGAAGGTGGGTGCTACCCAATTATCATTTAGTTGCCAATACATGGCACCCATTGTTCTTTTGTGGGTTCTATGAGATCTAAATACGTCCGTAGCAGTTTTTGTGGCCATAGCCTGTGACAACTGCGACAAATAGATAAGAGCTTCCATGTTCGTTTCCCAGTCCATAGCTGGCAATGCAAATTGTCTTGAAATTAATTGCAGCAAAGGTACAAAACCTTTGGGATCATGTTGACGATGTTGCACAATATTAGGTAAACTGTCTTCAGAAAATACAGTACGATTCCAAGAGGCCAAAACAGGTAAACTTTGAAAACCATATTCAGTAATAAAACGAGCACGAGGATAGATATCAGGATCACAGCCATCTTTTTCGTCCTCCCAAAAGTGAACTAAGAGGTGAAATAAATACAATAAAATGTGTATGTTTATATGATAATTAATAACTTAATATAATATTTAAAACTCACCATCCCCATAATTTGGATTCTGAGGCTCTGGTGAAATTTCCTTTTTACTACCTTCAACGCCCATAGAAGGCGTGGAAATCATAGGGCCTGCTCTAGGATTAAAGTCATTGCGTGATATCACATTCAACTCATGTCGTATGGTGCCCATAAACATTTGCTTATATTCCTCCTCCAAACGTTCCGAGTCCAAGCCCAATTCCGTTTTATTTTTTGTCAAATACAATTCAATTTTATCATTGGTAACAAATATACACAAGCTGGGATGAAAAGCTAAACGTCTAACATTTTGGGAGGTCTCTTTGCGAACAGATCTTGAAAGAAAGAATTCATTTTTTAAACATGAAATCTTTAGATAACAAAAATAACGTTACTCCACAAATAAATCGGTTAGTGGATATGTAGCAGATGTAAACGCCAGGTCTTGCCACACCAAAAGACCATAAAAGTCAGTTAAATTATAAAATGTATCAGATTCATAAAGACCGCCACCCCAAACCCGTATCATATTCAAATGGGTCTCCTTAGCCGATTTTAATAAATGCAGTAGCTTTTTTTCTCTATACGAATATTCTGGCAGAATATGAGAGGGCACATAATTGGCTCCCTTTATAAAAATCGGCTGGTCATTTACTTTAAAATAAAAAGTTCGACCGAAATCTGTAAAAAGGAATTGATGAATAAAATTATTAAAATAACAAATAATTTGGAACTGACCATCTAAATCTTCCTGGAACTCAATTGTTCGAAAACCTATATCTATGGTTTTTTGAGATTTTGTTCTCGATTTCAATCTAGGACCGCCACTATTTAGCCAACAATTGCTGACAAAATATAAAGGGTATAATTTCTGTTCACCATAACCATTAGGCCACCATAATTTGATTTTTTCCTACAGATGAATGTATAAAAAAAATTAATAATAAAATATAATTTATAATATTTTGAGTGGAATTTTAATATTACCTTGGGTATATCTACTTTGAACTCAATTTTAAGCGAGTCATAGGAAATAACGCGTTTAAGAACCAAGGGATTATTTAAAAGTTCTCTGAAAGAAAGAAAAGTGTGAAGTATTTTTTTTTTTAATTTTTGTAGGGTCAATAGGTACATATTATAATAGGCGAACAAGGCAAATAAAAGAGACAGACCTATTTAAATTTTGTTTGCGAATATCTATATAAAAATCCGAAAGTTGGGCTATTATTTTGTAGGCGGGGTACCGAAGCAGACCACAGACTTCCTGGGTCCCTTTTAGAACCCCTTCGTTCCTCAATGATTTGTGGTATCCGATTTACGTATACCTTACTTTCATTGAGTCTTGTGCTATCACTAACCTTTTAAGGGCTTTTCACACTATAATACAAGTATTAATACTTTTGAGGAAAATGCAAAATTTGAAAAATTTCAAAGGGTTAGTTCAAAGTTGCATTTTATTCAAAAGTATTAATACTTCTATTATAGTGTAAAATGCCCTCCACTCTCGATTGTAGTGATTAAAGACTGGCGTCTGATAAATCTCGACATTTTTCCTTATCACAGAGTCTATGGTAATTGCATTTGCTTAAGGCTAGGTCTCCACAGCACCTCCATGTAATATGTGTCTAAGCGTGGTCCAAAGCCTTTTTATGTTAGCCATTTTCCAGGCGCAGTCTGCAAGTATCGTCTTACCTTGATATTTAACATGGCCAGATAATACTTGAGAGTCCATGACCTGTCACTAACGCAGTTAACCATTTGTAGGCACCCATATTATATCCAAACTCCTTCTTGGCCTTCCTGACAACTTGTAGTGAAAAATTCCAGGCTCTTTAGTGGGAATCGAACGTACAACCCCGGACTAACAGACTACCTACTAGCACCCCAAAAATGGATTGAAAAATTTTATTTATAAGCAAAAATATTGTAAACGAGTTAGTGAAGAACCGGTAGGCACTGCATATTGGGGCAGACTCAAAAGATTTTGAAAATAATTCAGCCATTTGTAAAGGGCTATACCGATTGATCGAAAATTTGACATGAGCATAGCAGGGGAGTATATGAGCTTAAGTTTTGTCGCTGTACAATCCACTTGTCAGGGCTGACGCTATGTGATCTCAAAGTGGGTTACTTCGCCTCTGCAAGTTTTTTAGAGCTCAGCTTTTCTCCAGTTCTTCTTTTTGTTCCATTTTTAAAAATAAGAAATTTTTTTTATTAAAAAAAAAATATAGGTTGATGGCCCGTTTTAGGCTAAAATACACAAGAATTTAAAAAAATTTAAATTTTTAAATTGAAAATTGAAAATCCTCTAGTTTGTTTTTAACTCTGAAAATATTTCACTTTGAGTTTTTTCCCTAATATTTTAAATTTTGCTCGCTAACTACGAGAAAAATTCTAGTCAAAAATTGTACCAGGATATGGAAAAATTCAAAAACTTAATTTGAAAATGCTTGTAATTCGATCATTTTCAAAAATAATTTACAGATAAAAGCATCATTTTGTAGGTATTAAAAATATATTTAAGACCATGTATAACTTTCAAAATGCAAACGCTGAGTTTGATAACACTGTTTTGGAGGGAACTCCATCTTTAAGAATTTAACCTACTTGATAAGAATCAGCTTTCAGTTTTTTTTTCTATCACCACGAGATTTTTTTTCGAGAAGAAACAAGTGAATTTTGAAAACTCCCTTGAAACTCTCAAAAAGATCAAAAAGTGACAGTTTTCAACAAAAATATATATGTATGTATATGATCAATTAAAAATTTTTTTATTCTTTCTTACTGCATTCGTAGAATAGAATTACTTTAAAAGCAATTATATGTAGATATATGATTGTTTCATTTACACTTACACTGCTATAAATTTCACTTCACAATAAAACTTTTGTTTGATATCTGAACTAAGAAACATCCGTATATCCAAAGTCCAATGTGTATCGTTATGACGGATGGCTACATCAACATCTCTCATAATGGCCACTTCATAGTATTCCAAATCCACCTGTTTCCAGATGCCCATCGATGGTGCAGCTACATTTTCTTTTCCACCAAAACTTGATTGCATTTTTCGTAACATATTGCGATGGCATTCACCGTTTGCTCGACTATGTGGGCAATCTGGTGGTGCCGTGATACCATTTTTCTTGAGATTTTCTGCACGCTCTTTTGCAGCAATTACAGGCGATATGAATTTAATTTCCAAAATATTTTCTGACTTTAAGTAAGGCAATATATCAAAGGAGTAGCGTATAAACATATTTTCAGTTCTACCAATTTCATGACTATTTAAATAAATAGTCGATACGGTATCTATGCCATGGAGAGTGAGATTAATTCTTTGCTCCTGATCAAAGCTGGCTGTAAAAAGAATCTTATTTTTATTAGATTAATATTAATTTAAAAAAAAAAACAATATACCACTGAACACTGTTGAAAAGGTCCAATTATCGTAGGCGATCCATCTTAAGTTATCGGCGTTCTTTGAATTTAAAATACAGCCATAAGAATCCTTCAAAGCGCTATAAACTCCAATAGGACTTCGAAGATTGTTTACACGAATGGCTTGAAAAGACGAACAGATCAAAGTTTTATGATTGAAGTTAATAAAGAAAAGTTCCTTTTTTTGTCAAATTGTTTTTTTTTTTTTTGATTTATTGTTTATTCGAATATATTATATCATGGAGTAGATTAAACAAATTACAGTAATATTATAATTTCTGGAAGAAAGCTAATGAACTCTTTATTGCATTTATAAATTAGTCGAGTTGTTTTTAACAGGTTCGTCCTCATCGGAAGATATAAACTAAATCCACATTTACTACTAATTCATAATGGCACGGAAAGTAAAAACTTATTATGTATTAAGTTAGAAATAAGAAGAAAATTAAGAAAATAATTCTTGCAAAAAACACCGACTTCAAAACAGATATAAGGGCACCAATTCTAGAATGTCAAGCCTCTCCCTATTACTGTTCAAAACTTAAGCTATTTTCACCAGCATCCGTCTTTTATTCAAGTGTTTGTGTTTAACGGTTCAAAAGATAGGGCCATGTAGATCAAATTACATAATTTATGGGGACACCCTTTAATTTCTAAATTCAAATTGTATACTTGCTATAGTGGACTTTGCAATACAGGTTCCTTGTAAATTTCAGCCGTCTGTCTATAACAGTTCAAAAGTTTGGCCACATACATAGAATTACATTAGCTATTGGGGCACACTTTTATTTTCAAATTAAAATTTTATACTTTTTGTTATAGCGGACTTGGCAATATAGGTTATATGTAAATTTCAGTGGTCTGTGTACAACTGTTCAAAAGTATGGCCATATACATCAAATTAATGAATTATTGGAGCACTCTTTTAATTTAAAATTTTGAATATTTATACATTTTATTATAACGGTCATAGTAATCGAGATTCTGTCAAATTTTCAAGGTTTTGTCTATAACGGTTCAAAAGATAGGCCCATATAGGTCAAATTACGTCACGTATGGGGACACGCTTTAAATTTTAAATTAATTTTTTAATAATTTCTACTTTTGGGAGCTATAGCGACACGCAATTTTTTTAAATTTTAATTTGATACCCTTTACGGTTCTTAATACACGTAAAAAAACTTGTATATTGTATTGCGACACCCTTTAATTTTTAATATAGTTAACTGTTTTCAAAACGGAACCAAACTGAAAGCATAAACTTTCAAATAACGAAAAAAAAAAAATTAAATTCGGTTCAAAAATGGCCGAGTTCTGTGTGGTACATACATAAAAAAGCAACATTTGGACGAATTGATAATCTCCTTTTTGAAGTCGGTCAAAAATTGCTCTATATATGTAGAAGCTTTTATCCCTATTGTGCGGACTTTGAAAACAAGCCAATTCTCTAGTCTTCATACAGACTTACCTGATAGAGGCTAAAATGAAAACGCATGCTGTGTGTGTACTTCACCTTTATTTACAACTAGAGAGAATAAAAACCAACTTAAGCTTGACTTCAAATTTCATCTATATATAAACAAAATAGATCGACAAATAAAAATTTCAAGCATCAATATTAAAAATCGCAGGGTACCCCAAGCAATCATAACAAACTTTGGTTCGATACTATCAATTTCAGTATCAACTAAAAAACGAATGTTAGGGCAAAACAAATAAACAAAAAGTTTTTCTCATTGCTAACCGAAGGTTGGCAGAAGCAACACCAAATATAAGGTGGTAAATATTAAAGAAAAATATCAAAAAAAAGGGAAGCACTACGTTGAATTGTTGGAAACGTTTCCGAAAAACTGTTCAAAAATTAAAATTAAAACACTTTGGAATATCGAAATTTAAATAGGAACAAAACTAACGATACAATTGAATACACATAGGTGTACCTAACAACCTTGAATACTTTATTGAAAATTAAATATAATTTTACCCATATTAATGCATTTTTATGAATTATTTTAAGAATAACCAAAAATCTAAAATTTTAAAAAATATATATATAATTTATATAAAAAGTTTCATAAAAATATCTCAATGTCGATAAAAATTGGAATTTTCACCAAAAAATTAAAAAAGAAACTCCAAAAAAAAGGAAATTTTGCACAAAGAAACTTAAAATTCAGAAAAATAAGTACAATTATAGCAAACAAAAGCCAAACCAAAAAAATTAAAAAATTTTAACTCAAGATTTCACCTACAATAATATTAAGTAATTTTACGTAAAAAAATAAAATTAAATTAATAATTCTTTAACTAACTAGAAATTTAAAAAAAAATCGATAATTGCCAAAAAAAAATATACGTTATTTAGCTGGAATGTTTATTTTATTGTCAATTTTTAATCAGTCCTTTTTATATTAAAACAAGAAATTAAGATTTCACCATAAATCTTAATTTCACTCGAAATCGAGAATTCTCAAAAAAATAAAGAAAATATTTTTCTACAATGTTTATTAAATAAAGGTAATATTTTTTCACCAATTACTTTGGTGAAGTGTTCATAAGTTTCGGCGCTGCTGAATATAGCACTGCTTTGTTTGATTTTATTCGTATATTTAATGGAACCTTCTTTTAAATTTTTGGCAATTTTTAATGCTCGTTTTAATCTATATTTTTTTAGTATAGCTATTATGCCTTTTTTAAAACATTTTGACCATACACACGCACTTCGTATTTTAACCCAGAAGTGTTTTTGATTTTAACCAAAATACGTATATGATTTTGTCCTATGCCTCCGCCAATAATTTGAGCTTCGTGCTCTGTAGAACTTTGGGCAACTTTACATTATTTTGTTCGCGTCCTTACATTATTTTGTTCGATTTTGCTTTGAAAGTAATCCACACAAAATTTTAAGACTCTTTCTGCCTATTTCAGAGTGTCACAGAGTCGCACAATTACATTTGCGAAAGAACGAATTCGTGTGGCACTGTGAAATAGACAGCTACTTTTATAATGCTGCATAAGTGGTTTAAGTATTTATATGCGATTTTAAAATTTATATAAATTTCCAAAATTATTAAAAAAAAAGTTCTTTAAATATTGCCTAAAATTCAACGCTGACAAAAATAAAAGTTGCAAAAAATGTTACTGCAACCATTGGTTCGGAAAATTGCTTTCACTACATTTGCTCTATTTTCTCTTGGAAATGAGATATTTTTACGGGAAAAAAGTATTCTATATTTGAATGGATATACTAAGGTGCCTTTTCACAAAATTTAACACACACACACAAACACATAGAAAGTTACGCTTTTATTATATGTATAGATATAGACATTATAATCCATGTATAACTAAAAACTATAACTATCACTGTATTGTATTTCATTATTATTATGATTGGTAATTTTTATCTTATCGGTGGGAACAGTATCAACTTCACAAAACGTTTAACTAAACATTTGCAATTGTTATTGATTAGAGTTTTTTACAGTAAAGCAAGAGAACAAAACATTTGGAAGAGTTATAAGTTAACTAGAATTTTTTAAACAGAAATTTGAACCCATTTTTAGATTTTACTCGTATAAAGGTAATGTTTGTAATCAATCAGTCTAACAAGAAAAATTTTATTTAATAAAAAAAATTAACTTTGATTTATAAGTCGATTATGGATGGCAACGCAACCGCAGTTAGTTGCGTTGTCAGTTGCCAAAATTGTATTACGTATGCCAACTGGCAACTAAAACTTGTGAACATTAGTTTCCAAAATTTGTAGTTGCTGTTGACTTTTTTTTCACAAATTTAAATTTATTTTGTTAAATTTCATACAGACAACGTAAGTATCATGACCCCCTTTCTGCGTTACTTACGTCATTGCACACATAGCATCTGCAATGCAATAAAGGAATAACGATGATACGAATTTTTATAGACAAATATTTTATCAGCACCTGGTTCCAGCTTTTCAACTTTTGACGAAAATGGTCGAAAAATTGCTGCTGGTATGAAATTTGGTATACCGAAGGCTTCATGCTCAACAAGGGGTTGTAATTTACAGGAGGATCTTTAGTTGGATGAGGAGTATTGTATATTTTCCTTTGATATTTATCGCCTTGGCTGGAACATGATGATAGGCATATTTTGGTTATTAATTTCAAAAAGAATGAAAACTTTAGAAATGAAGTAATATTTTTTGTATTTTCTTTTTTATTTATTAAAAACTAGTTGATTGTTTATATTTATTTTCAGTTGCTAGACTGTCAAAATAGCATTATCGATAACTTTATGGCAACTGAAAAAAGTTGCTTTTCATAATACCAATTTGTTTCCCAGTTGCGTAGCCTCTTGACAACGCAACTAAATTTCGGTTGCCATCCATAATCGACCTATTAGCTTTAAAAAGTAACATTTAAAGGCCTAAAGTTAGGATTTTATTGGAGAGATAAGTAGTATTTTTTTATAATAAAAAGGGTAATGCTCGTTACTATAACTTGCCTTTAAAAGTAATTGATAGTTACAGGTTACTTTTAGTTTACTTATAATAACCTAAAACTACCTTATCTCTCCAATAAAATTCCATCTTTAACTCTTGGCAAGTTCGAATAATGGGTCTTAGTGTACTTAACTAAGATTAATATTAAGACAACATTAAAGCTCCAAATGTCTGTGATTTTAAAGGACAATAACGCAAAATTACGATTTTACCACTTTTTAGTGCAATCCAAAAATTTTGTTTTCTATTTTTATTGTACTAAAAATTTTGTTAAAAGTAATTATTTGTTTAATCAATTTTGAACACAAAGGGCTATTTTCATAAAAAATATTTTCCATTTATAAAAGGTTTATTAAAAAAATATTTCAAAAATATTTTTCTCTCCAGTTAAAAAGGGTTAATTCATAACACAAAATATTCTCTCTTTGCTTTTATTGAAGTGTTAATTGACATTGATAAATGCAATAAATATGATTCCATATTTTTTTTTTTTTTTTAATTTTTTAATGATAATAATAAATAATTCTTTAAGAACATTGTATTAATTAGGATTAAATAATAAACTGTTTTTTCAACATTTTTATTAGATTTATAAGAATGTTTTAATTTAAATTGCTTAAAAACTTACTTTCATTTTCATTCGATAAATTCCAGGTATTCAAATTAACCACTTTTATTTTATCACATTGTACTATTTGACTTAATTGAGAGACAAATACAAATATTAAAAAGATTTTTAAATATTTCATTATAATTGTAAAGATAGTTTTATTTAACTTTTAAGTTTCTACAGCTTTCTATCTGAATTTTAAGTTTCATCGGTTTTTTTAAAGCTCTTAAATGATGAAAACTATAGGTATACCGGTGACTGAAGCACTATTTTGACTCCAAAATTAAAACACAGACGTTGTGTTCGTTTCAAGAGTTTTTTAAAAACTGTTTATCTACCAAAATATGTTACCTGTTATTTACACTGAATTGCATTGTTATCACCCAGCCAACAAAATTGTTCGACATCCATCTTATCTGACATCTTATGGATGTCGGAAAATTTTGTTGGCTGGGTATACGAATCGTACACGAATTCTGTCATAGTTCTGACCCAAAAATATATGAAACGATTGATATGAAAACTTATGGACATGTCGTGGGAAATGCTGAGTTTCATGTTAATATTTTTGACAGAAATCAAACAGAATTCTAATTAAAAAGACATGAATAATTCTGCTATATCTTTCGATATTTGTATAAATTTCTAAAAGACATCTGAAAGAATGTCTGATGTTATTCTTGCCTTTTAATTTTCCCTTTATAAATTTCACTTTGTTTGTGAGATCTCGTTATCTAAAATGTGATATATAAAGCAAGTAAACCTTAAATGTATGGAATCTAAAACTTACCAGGTTAAGCCTATTTTCCATTTTTCTATATTTCCCGGTAAAATTTTGCAATATCTTCTACCGTGGAAAAACAAAACAAATGTTTTATGTCTTTTGTAAAATTTTTATTTATTTATTTAATTTTATTTATTTTCAAAAACACATTGGCCATAATTATTTGCAATATATTGCTGAATAATTATTAACAATAATAATAACAGTAGAAATAGAAATAAAAATAAAAATAACAAAAAATAGTACCGACATGTTTATATGAAATCGATCAGAAAGCGATCACACATCTCGTAAATCAAATATCCCAGATACGTCTGACACAAAATAAAGACCGAAATTTGTTAGAATTGTCTGATTCAGACAATGTCGAAATGTTTTGCTGGCTGGGTAGTTGTGTTGTTATCAGTCATATTTTTGAGGAAAATAGTAACCAAACAGAAAATGGAAAGAAAAAACTATTTAATATAAATTCTGTTACCAAAAATTTAACTTACATACATATATAAGTTTTGATTAATCTATACATATAATAAAATAGTAACTCACTTCCGTCTGTCTGTCTGCTTTTCATTGACATTCGCATCACGTAAAAACTACTGTATGGATTTTAACAAAATTTTTTGAGGAGGTACCTAAGTATCCTGGTCCCAATATAGGATACTTTTTTTCAGCAAAAATATCTTAGAAAGTGGAGAAAAAGCAGTGGTAGTACGCAGTTGAACTAACCGGATATGAATAGTTTACTTTTTATAAAGTAAAAAAATACATAAACGGATACTTAGCATATCTTGAGGCGGAATTAAGAACGCCGGTATTACCACATAGCACTAAATCACCGGCGAAGTAAAATAATTATAAATTGGCTATGCTAGCTTCAAACTAATTTGCCTAAAGAACAACTAAATTGCCTAAAGAACACACTTACAATCTGTCTTATCTACTACTACCCCTTTCTATAGGAAGTAACACAGTTAATATAGGCATTAATTGCCTGAGTGTTACTTCTCTTAAAAAAAAAAAAAAAAAAACTAAAATCGTAAGGATCCTTGGTGTGGATTGCTTTCAAAGCAAAATCGAACAAAATATTGAAGAACGCTGACGAAGTGGCGGGCACAGCTAGTTTAAAAATAAAATCGTAAACAAAATCTAAAGCATTAAATACATAGACAACATCAGGCTACCGGCTGCAAAATTAAAATGCAAATGTTTATAGGAAATTGATTATTTTGACGACATCATAGCTACATGGCTACACGACCACCGTTGCGGCTGTAGATCACTGAGGTTAATTTCTATTTTTGCTTGCGACATTTTTTTATCCAACAGAAGAAAATGTCACTAACAAAATATTTTCTTCAAATATGTAGTATGTATGAAAGTATTTTTTGTAATTTTTTAAAAAAGAAAAATATGCATTTTTATAACATTTTCATAGTTTTATAATTCAGTAGTTGTATACACGGCGACGATAGTAGCCAAAGTTATTTTTAATAGTGTAGCGGTTTAGCAGCTGTCGTCTATGTGTTTAAAGCAGGGTTCAGATTTTTTTATTTATGAACATTTAAATATCAACATCCATGATATTTGTCATAAATGAGAAATCTAAAATTTTATATTTATTTTTCACGGTCATAAACGAACAACAACAAATGTTCTGCCTATGTTCATACACGAATGCGTGTACCTCTTTGTTTTTGAAATGAACATATGTACATGAAGAGTGATAAATTAGCTTCTTCTCATTAATGTTCTTTTTCATTTAAAACATTTATAAAATTTCTCAAAAATGAACATAAAAGAATTTTCTGGCTACGATCGCACATGCAGAATAAAGAAAACATTTTGTTACTGCCAACGCCGGCAGATGCACATTACAAAATATGGTGCGTGCCTTTATGTATGCGAATGCTTAGCGCACATTTTTCTACGATCTTTTCATTTATGTAAAATTATCAAAATTGTGAATACTCAAATATGAACATTTATTCACTTTTGCACAGAAAGAAAAAAGTAAATCATCGCATTCATAAATGAAAAAAGACAAAATATTTTGTAGTCTCTCACATACGAGTATGTATGAGAAGAAGCAGCTAAAAAAATGAATGAATGAACAGTGGGTGAACATTTCGGTACTCTGGTTTAATGCATAATTTTTACAGAATGTTAAAATTCATTTTTATTATTCATAAAAAGTTTTTTATTTAAAAAAAGTTTTTTTTCACCAAATTTATTTAACAAACCTTTTTTAAATGAAAAATATCTTTTACGAAATTAGTTTCTTAAAATTGAAACAAACCTTCTAATAAATAATGGCTGGAGATCAGTATTCGTCAATCCGCCGAGTGCAGATTAATAAATAGAATATAAATGTTCAAAAGATGTAAATGTAAAGGTTGATTCAAGTATAGTTTCCACATGAGAGTGCAAAATATTATTCAAACCACACCAAAGACTCTTACTTTTTTAGTTCTTCAGTTATGGTTTATGTATATACTATCCCTATTAAAATATGCCGCCATAAAGTATGCTTATCGGGAAAATTGGATACTTTCACTGCTGTTTCGCCACTTTCTCTTGAAAATAAGTTATGTTTGCGGAGAAGTATTCTATATTTGAATCAGGACTCTAATGTACCTCGTTACAAAATTTTTTTAAAATCCATCCAGTAGTTTTTACGTGATGCGAACACAGACCAGAAATCAGTTGCTGTTTTATTATAATATATTATATTTATATAAACATAGATGTATAGATGTAGAAATACAAAGAACGTGATCGCTTATGGTTATAATGGTTAAATGTATATGAAAAGACGAAGTCAATTCTCATTGGATTTATAATAAAGAAAAATTGCTGGCTCTGGGGATCGTAAAATTCAAGAGAGATGTAATAACGTGAAAAAAAATATAATAACGAATTTTTTGAGGGTCCATTTGAAAACCTTTAACATCAACAGAAATAAATACCTACTCAATTGATCTCCAAAATCATGTAATTTTGCTTCTCCCGATTTTTTAATTCAAGGCTACTTCAAGAATAGAGTCTAAGAGGCCAAATCGAACAGAGTTGCACAATTGAAACATCAAAATTGTGGTCTGCCGAACATCGTAAATGTTAAGTACACCTCAAATATGGATGTTGTGGACTGCTTCTCGGCCGATTAAATTAGTCCTTTCCATTAAGTTATTGCAAATTATTGAAAACGATTTAACGAATTAACGAAAACGAACTAACTCAGATAAAGGAATTGGAGAAAAACTGTATTCAAGAGTTTTTCTCGTATTCCTTTATCTTAGTTTGGTTGGCTAAATAGATGATGTTTACAACTAAACACCACCCAAAATAGACTGATTCGAAGAATGCTGAAGAGTGGTCCAGCAAAAGCATTACATTCTGCTAGAGCTTAAAATAAAATTTCCCCAATTTTTCATCACCAAATTTGTAATTAAAATTCTTTCTTAGAGAGAATAAAAACGAACTTATGCTTGACTTCAAATTTCATCTATATATAAACAAAATAGTTCGACAAATAAAAATTTCAAGCATCAATATTAAAAATCGCAGGGTACCCCAAGCAATCATAACAAACTTTGATTCGATACAATCAATTTCAGTATCAACTAAAAAACGAATGTTAGGGCAAAACAAATAAACAAAAAGTTTTTCTCATTGCTAACCGAAGGTTGGCTGAAGCAACAACAAATATAAGGTGGTAAATATTAAAGAAAAATATAAAACAAGAGGGAAGCACTAGGTTGAATTGTTGGAAACGTTTCCGAAAAACTGTTCAGAAATTAAAATTAAAACACTTTGGAATATCGAAATTTAAATAGGAACAAGACTAACGATACAATTGAATATACATTGGTGTACCTAACAACCTTGAATACTTTATTGAAAATTAAATATAAATATAATTTTACCCATGTTAATGCATTTTTATGAATTATTTTAAGAATAACCAAAAATCTAAAATTTTAAAAAATATATATATAATTTATATAAAAACTTCCATAAAAATATCTCAATGTCGGTAAAAATTGGAATTTTCACCAAAAAATTAAAAAAGAAACCACAAAAAAAAGGAAATTTTGCACAAAGAAAATTAAAATTCAGAAAAATAAATACAATTATAGCAAACAAAAGCCAAACCAAAAAAATTAAAAAATTTTAACTTAACCTACAATAATATTAAGTAATTTTACGTAAAAAAATAAAATAAAATTAATAATTCTTTAACTAACTAGAAATTTAAAAAAAAAATCGATAATTGCCAAAAAAAATATAAGTTATTTTTCTGGAATGTTTATTTTATTGTCAATTTTTAATCAATCCTTTTTTATATTAACACAATAAATTAAGATTTCACCATAAATCTTAATTTCACTCGAAATCGAGAATTGTCAAAAAAATAAAGAAAATATTTTTCTACAATGTTTTTTTTTATGGTCAGTCATTTTTATATTAAAATTGTTCAAAAGAAATTTATTAAATAAAGGTAATATCTTTTCACCAATTACTTTGGTGAAGGGTACATAAGTTTCGGCGCTGCTGAATATAGCACTGCTTTGTTTGATTTTATTCGTATATTTAATGGAACCTTGTTTTAAATTTTTGGCAATTTTTAATGCTCGTTTTAATCTATATTTTTTTAGTATAGCTATTATACCTTTTTTAAAACATTTTGACCATACACACGCACTTCGTATATTAACCCAGAAGTGTTTTTGACTTTAACCAAAATACGTATATGATTTTGTCCTATGCCTCCGCCAATAATTTGAGCTTCGTGCTCTGTAGAACTTTGGGCAACTTTAATATCGGCTAAGGTCAGACATTGCCCCTCTTCAGCACAACAATCCACTACTAATTCCACATCTTGAGGATACGTCCATTGCTTGGACTCTCGGCGAAAATATATTAATTGATCACCTTAACAATGAAAAACTAGTAAATCGATTTACATTAATAAAAGCTAAGATTAGCCTAAATTCTTACTCAGTTCTCTAAAACCATAAATATAATTATAATCAAACTCCCCTTCTCCAGAATTTGCCACAGCAGCTTGTGTTTCATCTCCAAGTTTTTGTTGCTTTCCACAGGCAGCAGCTTTAGAAGGTGTCACATTAATTCTGACGCTTCGCTGGTTCATAATGTTGTTGTTTATTGGCAATGTGAAATTTACTTGTGATTATTGAATTTGTACTGGAATTACTTTTATATGTAAATAACTTCACATTTAAAAGATAATAACTGTGAATATATAAATTATCTTAAAATTGAGAAATCAATTGCATTTAGCTTATACATACATTGAAATATTTATGCAATAATTAAGAAACTTTATTTTATTTTTTTATATTTTATATTTTTTTGCTGTTGCAGATAATAATTGAAATGGAATACAAAAAAAAAACAATCTAAGTTTGGTTGGTTAAATACATGATGTTTACCACTAAACACCTCCTAAGGTAGATATATGTGAAGAATGCTGAAGACGGACGGATATAGCGATCCAGAGGGGTTACTCTCTATTGCGATACGAAAGAAAAATAGTACGAAATCGAACGATTTGTACTCTTTAAAGCCTTCGCGCATTTTTCTTTAGCATATCTTTTTAGCAAAGATGGCAGCACCATACTCTGTAATGCGAAAGCGTATATTTGAGGGTGCTGTAGCTTAAGTGGTTAGCACGTTGACTACTAAGCAATGGTCACGAGTTCAAATCTCAGCCGTGGCAACATCAATTTTTCTATGTATTAATTTTTCTTCATAATAATGCATATCACAGCGCCCTCCTTCGCCGGTATTACTACATAGCACTAAATCGCCGGCGAAGTAAAATAATTATAAATTGGCTATGCTAGCTTCGAACTAATTCGCCTAAATAACACCAGAGGCGCTGCAATACTGTTCTAAAAATAATCATAACGTGCAATTACAGTGTTGCCAGAATCGAAGCTTTACTATCACTAACCATCTGTCTTATCTACTACTATCCCTTTCCAAAGGAAGTACCACAGTTTATGTAGGCATTAACTGCCTGAGTGGTACTTCTCTTAAAAAAAAAAAAAAAAAAAAATATCAAATTCGTTCGATAAGCCCAAAAATTTTGCGATAGTAAAAGAGCAAGCGCAGAGGAAGAAACCATGTAATTACTTTAAAAATCTGTTTTAATTGATATCTAAATTATTATTTTTAAGGAAATCAAAGCCAAATAGTTACAAATAAAACAACGGCAGTTTTTAATTTTAGTAAATAATGATTTGGCCATGAAACAGTTGCTGAGAGATAATTCCTGACAAGCCGGAAGCAATATGTAGAACAAAATATTTAGACAATCTGATGGAGATCCTGTAAGGGATATATCTGATTAAAAAATTTATATATTATGTGGATTTCCTGTAGAGCTTTAAGTAACGGAAAAATTTAAAATAAAGCTATATAAATTTGAAAAAAAAAATCTGTAACAGATTTATTAAACTAGCGTTTATTTATGGAAAGTATATCGAACCTATCTGCTTGCAACTCGTTTCAAGTTAATTTACGTCTTTAAACCATAATCTATCAATATTTATATGTTAATTCAACCGGCTTAACTTTTGTTTATATATTTTAAACTGTTAATGTTGCCACTTTACAAAAATTTTGCGAAAGGTGTTGCGAAAGTCATAGAGAGTACCGATTTGCCCTCTTATCGCACTGAGCTTTCAAATCAAAATTGCTAATAAATTAAAATTCTTCAACCTTTTAATGCTTAGTTGTATTAAAAAAATGTCCTGAATAATAATTTTACAACCGACTTTTAATAAATGTATATTTTCGGATTAGTAAAGCATGTATAAAATAAAATTAATTCCATTGAAACTATCTCGAATATCAGTATATAATATTTATTTAGTGCCTCGATATACCGATTAGTAGCGCGATAGTCTATCAGTCTGGGGCAAGAGCCCCCACGCAAACCCCTAAGGTTCTGTGAGCACATACACAATCTCAACCAGAATCTCACAAAGAGAACAAAACATGTAAAAATTTTAAATCAGTAGCATACCAGGTTTTAGCAATGTAAGTTTATGACACTTTGCTAAATATTTAGCAAACCAATGCATTTTCATTTTAAACACTTTTTTTTTTGGTTTGGGGCCTTTGGTCTGGAGGTTGAGGGTTCGATTCCCACCAAAGACTCTGGGTATTTTCTGCAGGCAAGCAAAAAAAGCTTCGCAGAGGTAGTGTTGTCTTTAAATTAAAAAAAAATACACATATGTAATTTTCTTTCCACAAAACTATTCGTTCGATTACTTTTTATGCCTACTCTAAGGCATATTTTGTTTTGCTGAGTTTAAAGCAGTGGTTCACAAACATGTACCATTGCATTGCTTGTGTTAGAAGCAGTACTGTCAACTCAATTTGATTTTCGTTGTTCCGGAACTAGATTGGGGTAGAGCAATAAATTTTGATTGCAATCAGCATTGCACTGCCTCTTAAGAATATTGTAAAAATCTTTTGCATTTTTTTGCAGCTAAGTGATAAACTGAAAATCTTTACTAATACTCAAAAGAATTTAGTGTTAGTGCAGATGTTTGCACTATCACTTTTTTGGAAATCATATAATTAAAGTTTAGTGCAAACTTCTTTTAACTCACTATCACCAATGTTGATTAAGGCCGCAAATTCCGAAATGATCACTAGAAATCAAGAAAATTAATGCAATATCACTAAAGCCCGTTTCACCCTATAATACTGAGTATTAAGATTTTCATTGTAAACACCCAGACCAGGATTTTGTAAAATAAAATTCAAATGAGATTTGTGTGATTGTCAAAAAATCTAACGTAGCATAACGTTTCGTTTTCACACTATCGCACTGCTAATAAAATGAAAAATATGAGAAAGGCACAACAAGCCCAGAAGCGACATTGAATGGCGGTGGCTGAGCAATTTTATGTGGACGGCAGAGGTGCCGGATCTTAATTTTGTTTTTATTTAAATTTTAATTTTTGGTAATTAAAAAAAATAAAAAACAAAAAAATAATACGTACATTTTTAACAATTTCTAGACATGGCAGAAACAAAGTACATACATTGGACTGATGGCAATTAAAGGCAGGTGCAGGACAAAGAAAAAATATTAACGAAGATGGCGAACTATCGGCTGCGACTCACTCAGCTTGGTTCTTTACTTTAGAAAACAACCCTGATAAAATGAAAAATGTTATCGTTAAAAAAATTTTCTAAAAATGGTTGTGGTATTATGGGATGTTAAATTTCTTTCCGTATTATTTCACATTTTGATAACATATTGCTTTCACACTATCACCCTTTCTCATTGAATTTAAGTTTTGGACAAGTCTTAATACTCAGCATAAAGCTTTAAACACATAGACAACAGCGGCTACACCGCTACACGACTACAAATGCCGTTGGCTAAAATCGTCGCCGTGTAGTCAGCTACTGAATTATGTTGCAGACGACAGCTACATACTTCAAAACTATGAAAATATTAAAGAAATGCATATTTAACTTATAAAAAAATTACTTTTTCAATAAATACTTTTATCATATTAAAACAAATAAATATATTTGCTCAAACCCTTTTGATTGTAACTTAATTTGTATTTTTAATTTTGTGACATTTTCTCCTATTGAATAAAATAAAATTGTCCCAAAAAAAAAAATAGAAATTAGCCTATGTTAGCTACAGCCACAACGGTGGTCGTGTAGCCATGTAGCTAAGATGTCGTCAAAATAATCGTCTTCATATAAATGTTTGTATTTTAATTTTGACAGTTTGTAGTCGGTATCCTGCAGTCGTCAATGTGTTTAATGCTTAATAGTGTGAAAATAGCTTAAGTGAGAGTGAAGATTGCCAAATTATTGTACTACTCTCAACTATGTCCGGGAAACTTAAAATTTCAATCAGTTAAACTTATACATTTTTAAAGAGCAGAAATTGGAAGAAAACCAGTTTTTCTGGAAATTGTTTCAAAGTCCCTAAATCTTTATTGATTTCAAAAACAAAAACACAAACAGTTAGCTTTTCCGGGAGACCTAAACTTATAATCTGTATAAAATTTGTATATTTTTAATATCTAACATTCAAAAGAAATTTGAAATATGAGATAACCGGGGTTGGTAACTTTCATAAAAATTCCTAATTCTTTAAAAATCACAAAAAACCGCAAACAGTTGACTTTTCTAGGAAACCCAAAAATTTAATTAGAACAAAGCTTATATCAAGAACCCGCACGCAAACGCCTAAGGGTCTGTGAGCACATACACAATCTCAACCAGAATCTCGCTCTCAGAATTTTAAATCAGTAGCATACCAGCTTTCAACAATGCAGGTTTGTGTCACTTTGCTAAACATTTAGCAAACCAATGGATTTTCATTTTAACCAATTTTTTTGGTTGGGAGCCTTTGCTTATATACATATTTTTTAAAAAGGACTTTCATAAGAACAATTCACAAGAAATTTGAAGTGAATATGAAATTAAAAATTTAAAACTCCCTAAATCTTTACAATTTCCAGGAAATCTACAATTTAATCTGAATACTGTTAACCGATTTTTAAAAGGAACACTGATTTCAACAATCTCAAGAAATTTTAAGTAAATCTGCGTAACCAATCGTGAGGAAACTGGGTTTTTGTGAAATAATTTCAAAATCCGTAATATCCCACTAAACCAAAGCTTTCGATTTTTTCTGAATTAAGACTTGTCGTAAGGTTTTTGTTGTCATTTCGGTACTTTGTCGGAAATCAAACTTGTCGTAACGAATTCAGTAAGATATTTCGGTAGTTTGTTCGAAAACTGAAAAAATAACGAATTTGTTAAGACATTTTGGTTGGTTGTCTGAACAAATAAAATTTGATTTATATGTAAGAAAATAAAAACCAAAATTGTGTTATACAGAAAAGAATTATAGTAAATACGAAAAAATTTTATAAATAGATGCAGGATGGACAATTGAAATTGAATTGATTACGGTAAAGTATTGCCTTGAATACCAAATCGTTAGTTAATCATTATATTCCTTTATTTTCAGAAAACGAAGTTCCTCCATCAGAAAACATGTTGCGATTTTGTACCTATGAATGTATATGTCGATGCGATTTCGTATCCACATTTCGTTACGATTTCGTAACTATATATCGTAACGATTTCGTAAGTACATATCGTTGAGTTTCATATAAAATCGTTACGATTTCGGTAATATTTCGGTTCCGAAATCGGAAGATTTTTTCCAACAGTCGTTACGAATTCTTTACGAAATCAGAACATTTGGTTTGGTGGAATTTTAAGAATTTTAAAAAAGCAAGACCAACAGTTGACTTTTCCGGGCAACCTAAAACTTTATGTGTTTGTGTTGCACTGGCAGAATTGGGGTGATACACCCCAATCACGAATAATTATTCCCATGAAAAAACTCCCAAATTTTTCTACCGTGAATGATTCCAATAACAATTTACTTGTATTTTACGGTAGAAATCATTCACGATAGAAATTTTGGGAGATTTTTCATGGGAATAATTATTCGTGATTGGGGTGTATATTCTGGTTAAAACTGAAATTAAGTAACAGTGTGTTTCTTTGTAACAGCAAAATAATCCTTCTGTAAAAAAGGATTATTTTGCCTTAAATTTATTTTCAAACATATACAACTACTGCTTCTTTAATCACTAATATAAAATTAAGTAATTTTTAAAAACTTAGTAGGTATAAAAATAAGCTGAATAGTTAAATAACAAAGTATTCCAAGCATTTATGGTCAAGCCGATATAACCGGCACCAACAGCTCCCTCGTTCACATAACAATTTACGCTTGTCGACGAAACTGAATAAACAATCTCCACGTACGACAAAGTCAAACCAGATCCACTCTTTGGACAGCGTAATTTCAACTCAACATTATGTGGAGCAGCCCAGGAAGTACTATCACGGGCAGAGCAAGCCAATCGATCTAAAATTATAAACATTTTACGTAGAATAAGAAATAAGAAAATTCCACTTATAAAACTTACTTGAGCGATAAGTTCCTACGGTACATTTATACGTGTAAATGGTATCGAGCGAATCAGATTTTGTAGATTTTAATAGAGTTAAAACAGCCATCTCTGCTGGATTTGAATTCACTTCTGTAATATTCGCTTCTACTTCTGTTACTTCAATGGCATCACTTTTGCAGGTAACAATAGCAATTGTAATAATCAAATTTATTGCGAAAATTTTATTCAAAGTAAACATTTTTTCTTCAATTAAAAATATTGTTATTTCGATATAAACGATTGAAAATTATTTAAAAGACTATTGCAAACTTGTTAAACTTCGTTTGTATTTATAGGTACGGTTCCTTGTAAAAACATTGAATCGAATTGATTTCTTATCGCTTTTTAATCGGTAGCATTTTGTTATGAATTGTAATAAACTTTCCAATGTAAACTAAATTTTATTGATTATAAGTGTGCGACCGATTAAGTTTTTCGTCAAAACTGTATCTTAAACTGATAACGAATTACGTTAACTGTTTATAATTGTTATTTATGTTTTTTCTCAGAACACTATGTTACAAGAACAATGTTTACTTTAAAAACAGTTCAATATTACCCAGCAACAAAAGAGCTT
Source organism: Phasia obesa (assembly GCA_949628195.1). NCBI lineage: Eukaryota > Metazoa > Arthropoda > Insecta > Diptera > Tachinidae > Phasia > Phasia obesa. The sequence goes on along the minus strand of OX451215.1, from coordinate 17,256,013 downwards.
ACCGATCATCAAACTTCAATGAATTTAACACGAAATAAATATTATCTTCTTTATTAATTTAATTTGCGTAAGTAAAATTAAATTAATACTAATTTATAAAGAAAAAAAATTTAATGTGTTAAAATATTTATTTTCGTATATATCTCGCATATCTCCAGCAGTTGTGTGAACTTAAATTAATTGTGAAATTAATCGTCAAAAAAAAGAGTCGGGAGCTTGAACCTTGTTATGCGATTATAATGGACTTTTACGTGCTGAAACCAAATTTGGAACAGATTGATTCTATCATGTTTAGTTTTTGAGATATTCTTATTTATATTTAAACAAAATACTGATATTGAAACATACAATTTTTTTTGTCTAGCACTAGATGGACTTTTATTATTTATATTTATTTTTATTTTAGATTTAAGATATGAGAAATTATTGCTAGATCAAATTTATTGACAATGCAATAAATAAAATATGAAACAAAAAAAAAAATAATATGTTTTTATTATAGCAAAAGTCAAAAACATAAAAATATATTTTGTTATACAAAAGGCCTTCCAAATACTAAATAAATAAATAAAATAAAGTCAATAATCGTAATGTGTTACATAATGTTTGCATTGATTTTCTTGATTTATGGCTTATTTTATTCCTAGCTTTCCCAATAACGACAAAAATCTAAAATATTTGCCGATTTAAGTTATCTATGAGCTTTTGAAAACTAAAAAAAAATTTTTCATTAAAAAATTTTTCATTAAAAAATTTTTTGGTGTTTTAATTATTAAAATCGAACAATTCATTAATAGAAATAAGTTAGCGTGGTCGCCTTGTTTAGGGTATAATATTAGCCATGCCCATAAAATAAAATTAAGTGATACGCGAAAACTGAAACCGGATTTGAATTTAATGAATTGAGATCACTATATTCCACATATTTATGTTGATGGAGGAATTTTTTTGCAGTGTAATTAGATCCCTATCATTGCATATATAATATAAATTATAGCATATTTTGTGCATTTTTTTACATAGCTACAGAAGAAAAGATATATAATATAAAATTATACATAATTATAATTATAATATAAAATTATATAATTAATCTATACATATAATAAAATAGTAACTCACTTCCTTCTGCTTTCATTGACGTTCGTATCAGGTAAAAAACTACTGACTGGATGGATTTTAACAAAATTTTGTGAAGAGGTACCTAAGTGTCCTGGTCCCAATATAGGATAGTTTTTTTCCGCAAAAATATCTTCGAAAGTGGAGAAAAAGAAGTTAAAGTACGCAGTTGAACTAACCGGATATGCATACTTTACTTTTTATAAAGTAAAAAAATACATAAACTGATACGTAGCATATCTCAAGGCGGAACTAAAAACGCCGCTATTACCACATAGCACTAAATCGCCGGCGAATTAAAATAATTATAAATTGGCTATGCTAGCTTAAAACTCCAGAAGCGCTTGCGAAGCTTTACTATCGCACTAACCATCTGTCTTATCTACTACTATCGCTTTCTAAATGAAGTAACACAGTTAATGTAGGCATTAATTGCCTGAGTGTTACTTCTCTTAAAAAAAAAAAAAAAAAAAACTAAAATCGTAAGGGTCTTTGGTGTGGATTGCTTTCAAAGCAAAATCAAACAAAATATTTAAGGACGCTGACGAAGTGGAGGGCACAGCTAGTTATAATATAAAATTCAGAATGTTGACTTCTGCAACTTGCAAATTTGTTTGCTGGGTATGTTAAAGTTTTTTTTTAATTATATTATTTTTTGTTAACTAAAAATGTTTTGGTTAAATGGAAGTCCCCGCTGTTTCAACTCTGTTTACCTCTGTTCTTTGAACGCTTTTTTTGCCAATGCCAAGTTATTATATTTCAATTTACCAATTTGTTCCAATTTTTGTTTTGTAATCGTCAGTCTCCATCCAGGATATTTGTAAATTTAAGTTATTTCTGGTATTAAATGAAGCTTGATTATTCCTAGAAAACAATATGGTATTAAGACCAATATTCCGCAGCGATGTAGACAAAAGTCTACAGTTTTAGCAACATTATAAAAAAATAATGTTGTTTCTGATTATATTTCGGCTCAAATGTAGGATACTTTTTTCCCCACAAAAAAAGTAGTGGATTTAAAGGTACTGCAAATTTGGCAGCCCATTTTTTTTTTGTCTGTGGTAAATTTTTAACGCTATTTACAGAACTCTACAATAATTTTAGAATTTCATATAAATTTTAGTACTTCATATAAATAAAGCCTTTGTTTCTGAGTAATTACGCAGGAATGGATACTTGTATATAAAGTAAATACATAAACCACATCTGAAGCACGACAAAAGTAAAAGATTCTTTAAATTTGGTGTGGAGAAATTTTAAAGCGAAATCGAACAAAATATTGTAAGGATGCTGATGAAGTGGCGGGTGCAGCTGGTATATAAGAAAAATTCTTCCACAAAACAAACGTATCAAATAAATAAAATTTATTAAAAAATCTCGTTATATTTGGTAAATAATACATTTTACAAATTCTCAAAATATTTAATTTAATTACAAAACTTACATTTAATTACATGAATTAAAATTAAAACTTAGTTACAGGGTTCGTTTAAGCTTACAATATTTTTTCTAACTATAAAAAAACTAGCAAATGTTATAATTAAAATACTACATTCTTAGAATCAAAAGTTTCAGATTTACAGGTAAGTATATAGCCAGCTTAGTTGGTCCCAGTTCGATATATATAATTTGGAAAATTTCTTAAGTCTCATTTAGCCTAACCTTATTATTTATTATTTAATTTATATTAATAATAAATAATTATTTATTTTATATTTAAAATGTTAATATCAAGAAATATTTTTACAAATCAAACATACAATAACTAGAAAATTAAAACTAGAAAGAAACCAAACAAATCTTAAAGAAGCCAACGTAAAAAACTACCAAACACCGTTAATCCCAGCAATACGGCCGGTACGGTAACGGTTAAAAAGGCCCGAGTATGAGTACCAGCACCAGTGGCAGCTCGATACTCTTCTTCGGGTAAATATTCACGTATATGACGCGTTTTATTCATCATCCAGTAAAAAGCTTGCATATTACCCTGACGTTTCAGTTCATCGCCCACATATTGGCGTATTTTAGCATTGTACTCATTAAGCCATCGTTTCTGAAAAAAAAAAAATCATTTTATCATCTGCTGTGTAATCGAAAGAAACATAAATTAAAATTGTTGCTTTATTCTTACTTCTAAGGCACTTAACAATGTACTATCTATTAGTTTGGGTTCGTATGGCACCAAGGTAACATCGTGGAATGCTAAGAATTCTGCACCAGAAGGATGTTTGCGGCCGGTATCTTTGACTTCTAAAACGTTCTTAAGGCGCACGCCATATTCTCCGTTTTTATAGTAACCAGATTCTAGCAAATTATAATTAAAAATATATACAACAATTTATTATAGTTTATGGAGTTATAAATGAGCTGGTTTTTCTGAAAGTGGTATAAGTCCATTTTGGGTTTCAGTTTGAATCAATTTAAAAATATTGGCTAACTTTAATAAATTCGAGTGATATTTTTTTAACTATATACACCTGTTAAATTTTATTATGAAATAATAATTACTAAAATTATTTGAAAAACTAAACTTTTCTTAGCTCTACATTGACTTATACCACTTAAAAAAAAACATATTACAAAAAATAAAAACAACGCATACATATATAATGGGGTATAGGAGTGTAGGGGATGGTTCGGACTACAAGCTGGTGAAAGATTTTTTTGACCGGTTTTGACCTCTATTAAGTCGAAGATTTTAAAGCAATATGGAACTTTTTTTAAATAAAGAGTTTAAAAATTTATGGAAGAAAAAAAGGATTATTTGTACAGGGTTATCCATTTTACGGTTTCAAAAGTAAACACATAAAATATTTTTTTTTTTCATGATATTTCTTTTTTATTATAAAGTTTGAACGTTGACATTATGTGTGAAACACAACATCATTTAAATGACCACCACGCGAAGTATTGCAAGCATTGATTCTTTTGAGGTAATTTTCGACCACTTTTTGACACATATTGGTCGGTATTCCAGCCATAGCTTGACGAATGTTTGTTTTTAAGCGCTCAAGAGTTAAAGGTTTATCTGCATAAGCACGGTCTTTCGCGTAGCCCCACAAAAAAAAAAATTAATGGTGCAAATCGCATCATCTTGGTGGCCAGTTGATATCGCCACGACGAGAAATTACGCGGCCAGGAAATGTCCTTTGCAATAAAGCCATATTCGCTCGAGTTGTATGGCATGTGGCACCGTCTTGTTGAAACCACATATTCTCCAAGTCGTATTCTTCAATAGCAGGCAAAAAAAAGTCCGTAAGACAGTCCTAAATCCGGAGAACGACGAGGAATCGACACATTCGGGTATTCGGCAACACTTTCACTTACAGCAGTGATATTTTCAGCGGAACGAGCGAAACGATGATGCACAGGCCTTTCAATATCTGTAACCGCTCCAGTCTCTTCAAATTTCTTCCCAATTTTGCCAATTGCTTGCGTAGTTGGACGATTATGTAAACCATAATATCCACTTAAAGCACGATATGTGGCTGTGCCAGAATCACAATTTTTGTAGTAGGTTTTAATAATTTTATGCGTTGTGTAATAGTTAAGCGATCCAATTTCGTCAATGTCAGTCTTTCAACTGAAAAGAAAAAAATTGGTTTCACAACTTAGTTTGACAGATGTCGAATTCCAGCCCTATACTTTTGAAACCACGAAATGCATAACCCATTATTTGGGAGCTAAAAGCTTATAAGTTATATAACTACACAAAATTTAGTTTGTATCAAAATTTTAATTTAAAATTTTCTAAAAAAAATTTAATTTTAACAAAATACAGAGAAAGTTCATTTTGGACCACCCTGTTAGCTGTGATAATGTTAAAATACACCAGTAATATTTTGGCTCCTGAGGCACTCTGGCATTTACTTTCAAATGAGTAATATAACTGTAAAATTGGTAGCAAAAAAAATTATTTTTGGCCGCCTTCTTAAAATATGTTCCACAGTGCGCTGTTCAATGATTCGTCTCGGCTTGTTTCATTGCTTGATTTTTCATTTTATTTGAAGTGTGATAGTGTGAAAATGAAATGTTCTATTATGTTTAACAATCACAATAATTCTCATTTGATTTTTTCTTACAAAATCCAATGCATATGCGTTGGGCTTTAGTGTGAAATGGGCAATAAGCAATAATAATTGTGGCAATAAATTAGCAATAATCATTTAAAATTTAAAGTTGTTTTAAATATAATTATTAGGAATGGACTTATTCCACTTTCAAATAAAAATATTTGTGCAATAGCATTGCAAACAGTAAAACTGTTTATGTTTATTTTATGTCAAAATAGAACTTTTTTGAAATCGTGATTGTAACTATGGATAGAAGGGTCTATATCTCATTAAAAATAGTAAAATAAAAATAAGTTTTTTTTTTAAGTGGACTTATACCACTTTCAAAAAAACAGCTCAAATAGTAACTATTTTGATATTTTTATTACTCCTATTATTGGACTTTGTTTTAAACATACGATTTACGGAGATTTTACTAAAAAGAAGTTGCCTTTTACATTTGCTTGAATGGGTTCTAAAAAATTTATTTAAACTTTAAAAATTAAATTTCTTGCTAGAAACTTTTTAAAAATAAATTTTTTTCTCAAAAACCTTGTTAATGTCAATCTTTGATTTTCGCTTTTCTTAAGAGAAATACATTTTTAAACATTATTTTTAAATATTGTACTTACCACTTGAAAAGAAATAACCTTCTCTGAAATGAAAATGACTATCACGTCCATAGGCTATAGCTATTGGAGCTGTAAAAAATTAAAAAAAAAATTATCAAAAATAAACACATTTAAAAATACCATTTTAAATATTCACTTACGTTCTTGTACTGCACCATAAGCGCCAATACCATGACCCGTAGCCTGGGGATAATCATTCATTGAAGACCATACTGGACCTCTAACTAAGGCATCAATTTCCGATAGCTTCAAATCAGAAGGAATTTTTAAGTGCGCCAATCTTAAAATACCCGCCAAAACATTCGTGTAGGACTGTTTCATATCCGCCGTCGGTTCACCAAATATAAATGTGCGAGAAACATCCGTAGTGCCGTCATAATACTGACTACCGGATTCAATAACCAGAAGATTTTGATCGGTTACCTCAATATCGGTAACATTACTGGAAATGTAATACGGATACGAAGAATGTTCACCATATGCCACTACGGTGCGCAAAGATAAACCTTTGACTGCTTTTTGCGATAATCGGGAACGCTCTATTTCGTACTTAATTTTTTCCTCAGTCCATTGTTCGGTGAAGAACTTGAGTTAAGGAATATTTTTTTTTACTTTTTATAAATATAATAAACGTCCAAAACTTACTCTTAGTTCTAAATTACTCATAGCTTCACAAAGAGCAGCACCATCTCTGATGTGAGCCATGTGCATGCCTTTCTGCTCTACCGAATTCTTTTGTGCTTTCAACATTATAATAGGCGAGATATGTTCGAAGATGATTCTTAAGGGAAATGAAGAAAATACAGCCTCCGATGCGCCCGGTTCTTGTACACAGGGTGCTGGTACCAAAACACGCTTCCAGACTTGGGAATAAGTACGTATATCATTCCAGACTTGATGATATTCTTTTATTCTTGAGATCAAAAACAATAAAAAGCATGGAAATAAATTAATTTAGTTAAATTAGCAACGTCTAAAGTTGAATGCACACGAAGCAACCGTTAAAGAAAAGTGCATTAACTCCAATTTTTTTTTCTTCAGTTTTTGAAAAAAAAAAAATCAACGAGCAGTGTTTATTACTATTTTTTGGAAAATTTCAGTATTGGTTTGACTGTCCTTTCACAAAAGAAAGGATAAATTAAAATTGGTTTATATTACAGATTAGCTGTGCCCGCCACACCTATTTATAAGGATTGTTCCTTACTATTGGCAACACTTCTTCAGGGTAACTATATTTAAAAATCCATTAGATGTATTTAAAAAAAAGTTATACTTACTTGACACACATTTCATTATAACAATCGGTATGTAAATGCAAATCGATGCCCAAATTAATTTTAAAACGATCCACATAAAAGAATATATCTTGATGGCTGACAATCAAATAAGACTTAAATTTTAAACAAAAAAAACAAAGTTCAAATCAAATCCATTTTACAAATATTATAAGCTCACCTTAACGACTGGTGTAAATGGTATATCCATGCCTCTGATATTAAGTAAATAGGCAATTTCGGTCAATGACGTTACAATCATGGCATCACAATTGTGATGATGTAAACGCTTTCTTAACTCCTTGACTTTGTCCTCCCATTTTTCACCGGCAAATGTTTTCTCTTGGACTTGTATGGTCACCATATTCGGTTCTGGTCTTTCCGGTTTCCAAATTAAATCAATTAAGTTGTTATTGATTTTTGTTAGCTCTAGTAATTTGTCTGCTATTTGATTTTCCCATTTCATCCACAAATGGTGGGGCAATAAATGAGGGTCCGCTCCAATGCGTTGATTAGGATAAAGTTGAGACTGAAATCGATTAAAAAATTATTTAATATAAATTTCTACCTTAACAATAACAGCAAACACTTACACTCAACCAATCAGCTATCGTGGTTGTATCATTTAAACGATAGATTTCCCAATCACAATCCAATTCGCCATCGGCTTGTTGCACATAACGATTTTCCACCCATAGGGCAGCACCTTTATTGGTAATGACGGCAAATGCATTAGTGCCCGTAAAACCAGTCAAATATTTCAAACGTTGATCTCTTACAGCGACTTCTTGATTCAAATGCTCATCGTAGGAGGGCAAAATGTAGGCATCTATTTCAGGACCCTGTAAGGAGGCTCTTATTTGCATTTGCTCGCGTACAGCAAATAAGCGACGACGATGATCACTGACGGGTTGAAGCTAGAGAAGAGTAAAATTGTAACTATTTATTCATATGTGAGCAGCAATAAAATAAATATTCATATTTTACCAATTTTCTGTATTTGCAAACTTCTCTAACAAATCCTGTAGGGGTTTCGGCATTTATCCTTAACGCCATTAAAGCTACAAGGTTAAGAAAAATCAAAATTAAAACAATATCGACAAAAAAATTTAACTCTTATGATGATGGTCTGACACCTTCCGGCTAGCAAAATTCTTTTATTTTTAATATCTGACACTAATTAATCCAATTTTGATAAATTTTATGATTTTTTTTTTATTTTTCGCATTGAAACATCGTTTTTGGGCTCAGGGGGCTTGGGGGTTCAAAATTTGCTTTAGTCTAACGAACTTCTAACGCAATATAGATTGCAGGAAGGTCCTAAATTTTACAAAAAATATTCGATAAAATTTTAATAGGAACCCTTTCGATAAAATTTTTACAAAAAATTTCGATAAAATTATTACAAAAAATTTCGATAAAATTATTATAAATAATTTTCGATAAAATTTTTATAAAAAAATTTGCGATTTAATTTTACCAAAAATTGTCTGTAAAATTTTACCAAAAATTTTCGATAAAATATTAATAAAAAAATTTTCGATAAAATTTTTACAAAAAATTTTCGACAATATTTAAAAAAAAATTAGATAAAATTTCTACAAAATAATTTTCTGTAAAATTTTACCAAAAATTTTTTTAATACGAAACCTTTAGATAAAATTTTTACAAAAAAAAATTCGATACATATATACAAAAAATTTTCGATAAAATTATTACACACAATTTTCGATAAAATTATTAAAATTTTCGATAACATTTTTACAAAAAATTTCGATAAAATTTCTACAAAAAAATTTTACATAAAATTTCTAGAAAAAAATTTTCTGTTAAATTTTACTAAAAATTATACAAAAAATTTTCGATAAAATTTTACCAAAAATTTTCGATAAAAAAATTTCTATATCTTTATATTATATTATTGTGCAATTGGGAAACATTATAGAGTTAGGGTATATTTAACATTACTATGGTGAACGGTATATAAGATACGGCATGGCCGAATATAGCACTCTTAATTGTTCTGTGTCATTTAGAAGTACCTACAGTGTGCAATATTTATTATTATGTTACTTACAATCATGTTTTCAAATACAGTTTATGCCTCTTCTGAACTTTTGTGAATTTTAAGTTGTCACTGTTTATGATTTAGTGTGCGGTATATTATTATGCGCAAAATAGTTTAATGATATTAAGAGCGCAACAATTTAAAGATGTTATAATAGCGTATTAAAAACCGAAACCGCAAATATTTTTTACGGTTTTTTTTAATTTGATTTTTGACCCTTCGGTTTCGGTTTCAGTTTTTTTTTTTTAATATGGTTAACCGGCTGCAGATATGGTTTATGTATTTACTTTATATAAAGGTAACCGTCTCTGGGTTATTACTAAAGATGTTACAACATAACTATTATATAAAATTCCACTTTCAGAGTTCTGTAGTGTCTCAAATTTCCCGTTACAAAAATAAAAGGTTTTTCCAAGTCAGGTGAAATTGTGTACATTCCGGATTTTTTATGGAAATAAGATATAAACGATGAGATGAGAACCGAGGTGCCACTTACCAGTTACCCCACAAAATTTTATTATGATTCATCCGATAGTTTTTACGTAATGTGAATGCAGACAGACTAAGAATCTAATTTGCGAACAATATTTCATATACAAACTCGGCCCTCTTACGGTTTTATTATAAGTATAGATGTATCGGTATAGATAAAAAAAGACAATGTGTTTTATAGTAAGAAGTCTTTAAATTGCCATTAAATATAAGTTTTACATACATACATACATACATACATACATACATACATACATACATACATACATACATACATACATACATACATACATACATACATACATACATACATACATACATACATACATACATACATACATACATACATACATACATACATACATACATACATACATACATACATACATACATACATACATACATACATACATACATACATACATACATACATACATACATACATACATGTTTGCATGTATAAAAAATCTGAAATATTTTTAATGATTAATATTATATAAGTGTTTTATTTTTAATTTAGAAACAAATTAATTATCAATAAAAATTCTCCTGAAACAAAAGCCGACGCAACGTCGAGGCGAAAGATGAAATACTTTTTTATTTGCATTTAACAATTTAAATAAAAATCTGTCCATAAATAGCACACAAAAACCATAGAAATTACTTAAATAATCTACAAAATTGATTTTTAACATTTCTGAACAAGAAAAAACTCAAGGCGTCACAAATGTCTACACAATTATAACAAAAAAAGTAGAAACAGCTAATTTATTTGATACTAGCTGTGACCACACATGTTGTGTACGTCCTGAAAATAATTTGTATGATTTTGATTTGAAAGTAATCCATACCAAATTTTAAGACTAACGTATTTAGTTTAAATAAAGGTAACCATCCCTAGATAAACATCTAAAATTTATATAAAATTGTAAAAATTATTGTCAAGCTCTGTAAAAGGTATTGAAAATATTTTAATAACAATGTAATTTCACAAAGTAAAAATACAAATCAAATACAATTTTTATTTAATTGGCTATTTGAAAGTAAGTAATTTATAATTTGTGATTATTTTAAAACAGCGCCATCCGTTGTGCAACCGTGTTTAAAATATACCTCTTTTGAAAATACAAGGTTCCTTAAAGTATGCAGTACCTTTAAATCGGTAAAAAGATCAGTGTACTTTCACTGCTTTTTCTTCACTTTCTCTAGGAAATAAGATAATTTTGCGGAACCCTATATTGGAATCAGTATACTAAGGTACTTCCTTACAAAATTTTTTATTGGTTTCGCTACAATGTCTGTCCTTCGGTCAGAGTCTTTTATTTCTAGAACCGTAGTAGGTTCACTTTTGATTTTCATTACTATGGCCGCCAAAACATCAGCTACTTAAAATGTTGTGATAGAGACGTAATTTTGACGTACATATCTTTTGAACTGCAAGAGGTAGCCACTTTAAATTCTAATTTATAAAGTGTATGTAATTGTGCCCGCTGTAAGAAATTGGGGTTTTAATGAAAAATTTGCGACCTACATTATTTCGTTTATTCCCAGCAAAATATTAGGCACTTTTTGACACAATCTTTTTAAACGATTACAAAACATATTACATCCAATTAAAAAAAAATATTTGTGGTTGTACTCGATCTCATATTTTTAAAGCGAATATAAATTTTACAAAATTCTTAGTCACTTTAAACCCAAGGGTATTATTTGCATTACATTAGCTTAGGTTATGTAATCAATTATCCAGAATTTGTTATTTTTGTATCACGCCTTGTTAGAATCATTAAGTGTGTAAACCAATATAGAAGCCCTTCTACAGAAAATTCTCATTTATTATAAAAAAAAATATTTTATAAAAAAAAAAAATGATTACATTGAATTAAAATTTTTTACTGGGTTTTAATCCGTAATATTTTAAATTATTTCGTTTGCGACAGTCAATTTAATCAATGAAAAATTAAAAAAAAAATGTAAAAACTTCCTAACAAGATTCTGATTCTTTTAATAGAAGGGTTAATCCTTGTAAGAAATAAAGACAGTACCTGCCTTGCCGTGTTAGTCAAGACACTGCAATCATTTCCGAAGCAATTTCATACATGGACTATGTTCATAATTTTTTTTTTTTTGTTAAAGACAACAAAACCTGCGAAGCTTTTTGCTTGTATGCAGAAAACACCCAGAGTCTTTGGCAGGAATCGAACCCGCAACCCCCAGACTGATAGACTAGCGCGCTACCAGTCGGTCTATCGAGGCGCTTGCTATAGAACTGGATATTATTTTAACTTTACCTATCTTTTCAACTCGTGTATACTATCTCCCCACTCGTGTATACTATCAAGCCACTTTTTGAAAACTTATTTTGTAAACACTGCTGAAATAGTGTTTATAAAATAAATATATAAAACTTTTAAAATTCTTTGATTTAAATCTCTAAACACCACCCACCTCTTATGTGATATTTTGTTTGTGATCCGTTTCGAAATTTCCCAACAGTAACCCTGCTTCTAATTATTTGTATTAAAAACACAGCCACCAAGTTATTTCAACAGGGAGCTTGTCTCATGGCACCATCAAAATTGCTTACTTTTAATTTTTTTGTTTTAGCCAATACTTGGAGACTGTTCCCACAATTAGAAATGTGACACCAGATGAGATGGAAGGATTCGTCAAAGTTTTATAAAGCGCGTTTTTAGAGAAGGAGAACTTAAATTTGGCAGCACTGTTTTCTGTGACATATTAATAGTTTAATAGTTCTTAATTGTTTTGGGATTAGTTTGGTTTGGCAATTTATGATGATTTAGACCCACACCAGAGCACCTTTTGTAAATTGTTCAAATTTATTTGAAAATCAATTTGACAAAAAATTTCGTAGTTTTTTCACATTCAAATATAACAATCCGTAAAATTAAAGAGTGTTAGTATATTGTCGCGATTTCACGTATGTATGTATGTATATGAGGTTATATTAAAAAAAATCACATCGTGAGGATTTAAACAAATGTTTTAAATCTCCTTTTTGCAAATAATTTATATGCATATTATATTTACAGGAATTTGGAAAACTAACATACATATTTCGCTGTTCGTGAGTACAATTTAATAGAAAAACAAGTAAAAGTGCTATATTCGGCCGTGCCGAATCTTCTATACCCTTCACCACGGTGATTTTATTTATACAGACATGTACAGCATTATCCATATTGTTGACTCTTTACTTAAATAAAGTCGTATAACAAAAAATCATTATTCATGAGTTAAAGAAATAGAAGACAAATGAAAACAAATTCCTTTTGCTACAATTGTCGCCGTGTTTCAGCTACTTAATGATATTGAAGCCGACACTACATCGTAAACTCTGACATTGTTGTAGAAATACTTATTTTGCTTTTATAAAATTAAATAACTTTTTCAAAAACTTATAAATATTTCCTCCAAAACTTTTTGTTTGTATATGAATTTGTTATTTACAATTTTGTGACATTTTATTTTGTTGAATAAAATAGAAATTAGCCTAAGTTGACTACAGCCACAACGGTGGTCGTGTGTGTAGCCATGTAGCTTTGCTGGCTTCAAAATAATCGTTTACCTATAAACGTGTGTATTTTATTTTTGACAGTTTGTAGTCGGTATCCTGATGTTGTCTATGTGTTTAATGCCTCTAGGTTTTAAAACAGAGATCTCATCTATTTAAAAATCAAACTCATTTAAAGAAATATGTTACTCTAAATACACACACACATACATATGTATATTCTTAATATTAAATATATGTTATGTTACAGTCATGATTTTCATTTTCAAAGAAATATTGAAATTTTTGTTTTAATTTTTCGAAAATTGTGTGTAAAAATTTTTAAAAATTTTTTGTAAAATTTTATTCGAAAATATTTGGAAAATTTTTAAAAAAATTTTTTTCGAATATTTTTCTGTAAAAAATCTTTTCAAAATGTTTGTTTGTTTTGTAAAAATTGTAAAAAAAATTTAAAATTTTTTTTTTAATTTTTTTCAAACATTTTTTTTTAAATTTTTTTGTAAAATTTAGGACGTTTATGCAATCTATATTAAGTTAGAATGGTCAGACTAAAGCAAAAAGAAATCCTTACAAAAAAAAAAAAAATCCTCATATTGACACATGGGGGGTTCTTTTAACTGCTCCTATTTATCAGTGGGTACCCTGTGGGTCCATTGGCTACCTGTATGCGTATTGCTTTGTATTCAGGTCTCTAATACAAATCAAAGCAGAAAAACCTACCAATCTAAAAACAAACAAAAATCGACCCTCGCAGGGGGTTATTGATCCCCCGAGATCTGTATGCACTCCTTGCAATCTACCTGTCGCAGTCCAATATTTATTTGACAAAAAAAGGCAAAACAGAATCATTAAAGCCGAAAAAAATTAAAAAAAAAACGTAAAAAAAATATAGGTGGGCGTGGTTTTTGGCCCGTAGCCTCCAAAGGAATGATCCGATGTTGCTGAATTGCAATACCAAAATTTTCGAAACTATGCCTGAGAGATTGGTGTGCTTCAATTTTTTGTATCTCTTCTGGTGCCTTGGCAAATGACATTACAACACTAACACGGATAGATGGACAGACAGACATCCCTTAATCAACTTCTCTATGTATAAGGATACAGAATATATATACTTTATGCGGTCGGAAATGAATATTGTAGAAATTACACACGGAATGACAAACTTATATATACCCTTTCCACCTGTGGTGAAGGGTATAATGAAGTTTCTAGACACACAAGATAAATTAAAAAAGTAAAAATGTTAGATAAAAAAATCTATTTCTTTGGAAAAGGCAATTTATTTAAAACATTTTAAGAATAAAATTTATGTTAAACTTTTCTAAGAAATTAAGAAGACAAGATCATAAATATACAATGAATCACATTAGTTATTTTATATTTTTCGTTTTGAATAATTTAATAAAAATATTATCAAAAATATATACATACATGTGTATTAGAAAAAAATTATCAAATCAGTCATTCTTCATATATCAAAAAATCTGAATGGTTTCGTAGTAATGAAGTAAAAAATAAAATTTTCAGTTATAAAACAGTACATTTGGAACAGGAGAATAAAAGCTCTGATCAAAAAATATAATAAGGTTTTTAAAGTACATATATTCGAATTGAAAAAATAATTATATTCGGTTTGGGGTGTCAAGTATACAGTATACTAACTCTTTCCCTTTCCCGATTATTTCCCAAAACCTATGCAGCTCTTCATCTACATATGTACATAAACCAAAGGCACACACGGAATTTCATTTTGATATGTGAAACGGTATGACATGTAGTCTTCTTCACATAAATACTAATAGTAATGCTAAGCATATTTCTTCCACAATTATTGGAAAACTAAAAAAAAAAACCATAAGCGAATCAACTTGTTACCAGTCAACTTGCTTAGGATCCAAATAATAAGCAAATACAATTTTAAAAATATTTTTATTAATTAACAAAAAATTTAAATATTCACAGATGGGTAATATAACACGATGTCATTTATAAAACTAATTCTGTTGTCAAAATATTTATACACAGAAAAGATACTTATATTACATGAGGGCAACGAGGATTCCCTCATGTCCATGTTAATACATATATTTATACTTTAAGTCAAGACCTTCATCTACCAAATTGTTTTTATGTAAAATTACCAACTGAAAAATGTGAGACTAAATGCCCACTGTTACAGTATTTAACATTAAAATTACCATGAATAAGAGGAAAAAAAACACAAAACAACAAAATGATATGCACACGCACCATCACTTGTTGTTATTTAACCCATAAGGTATGCTACGCATTTGTTTGCAATAAAAATTAAACAAAATAATTATTCAAATACTTTTTTTAAGTGACCAACTTTAAAACTAAAGTTATAAACTAAAAATTCAAAACTTAAGCTGGCTAAATTTTTAAGGAAATTCGATTATTTGCTTAGAAACTACATATTTGTTTCCAATGTTGGCCATCAGACTAGTTTAACAGTGCTATTCTAATTATTCTAACTAGCATCATTGATGATTATTATTATATTCTATTGCATATATGACAACTAAAGGGTGTTTTTTACAGAGGTATAGAACTTTAAGTTGGCATTACTTTTCAAGATGGCTACCGATTTAACAGCTGTCACGTGATTTATTCTCAGTTTGGTTTGGCAATTCATCATGAATAGACTCACGCCTGAAGAGTAAGGAGTAGATTCGTCGAATGGGCCCAAAACGAGATTACCGTTGTTCCCGATTTTTATAAGCGAATTTTGTTTAGCGAAGAAGTGCACTTCTGGTTGAATGGCTACGTCAACAAACAAAACTGCCGCATTTGGAGTGAAGGTAATCCTCAAGAGTATGTCGAAATACCGTTACATCCAGAAAAACTGACTGTTTGGTGCGCTTTATGGGCTGGTGGAATCATTGGTCCGTACTTTTTCAAAAACGATGGTGGCCAGAACGTTACAGTCAATGGTGATCGGTATAGAACCATGATTACTAACTTTTTCATTCCTGACACATAGCTCGTGCCACAATAAATTTATTGAAAGATACGTTTGGTGACCGCCTAATTTCACGTTTTGGACCTGTGAATTGGCCTCCGAAATCTTGTGATTTAGCACCGCTAGACTACTTTCTGTAGAGCTATGTAAAGTCATTGGTCTATGTGGATAAGCCACAAACGCTTGACCGTTTGGAAGACAACATTCGCCGTGTCATTGCTGATATACGGCCACAAATGTTGGAAAAAGTCATCGAAAATTAGACGTCCCGATTGGACTACATCCGCGCCAGCCGTGGCGGTCATATGCCAGAAATCATATTTAAAATGTAATGCCACAAGATTATCTTTCTCAAAGTTCTATACCTCTATAAAAAACAATAAATTAAACTATTATTAAAGCCCGTTTCCGACTATAATACTGAGTATTAAGATTTGCATTGTATTTTGTAAGATCGAAAATAAATGAGAATTGTCGTGATCGTCAAACAAATACATAATAACATTTCGTTTTCACACTATTAATTAGACTTTAAATATGATGAAAAATAGGAGTAGAATTAAACAAATGCGTTTTATACTTTTTAAGGGTTTTAAAAGCTATTCTTAAGCAGAACGATTTTTAGAATTAGTGACCAAAAAATTTGTTTGTTTTAATGCCAAAAATTTTAAAAGCAAAGAAACAAGCGGGGAAGAAACATTTAGCAGTGTCCGTCGACTTAGCAATTTCGAAATGTTTTGTAAAAATTATACCATACGAAGTATAAGGTGAAGTATAGTAATCATGAAAAAAATCGAGGTCGGGATTTTGACGGATTTATACGTTTAGAATTCTCCTGAATCCATTTTGACTATTTTCGCGATGATGTCTGTGTTGTTTGTATATGCCTTTGGTATGTTGAGATGAAGAGCTGTTTAGTTTTTTTTTTGGCCTAATCGGGAGGGGACAAAGGGTAGTTGCTTACCCCCAAATTTTGTGAAGGCTATACAGGTCATAACGTATGACATATTAAAACGAAATTTAGTATGTAGCTTTGGTTTATGGAGATAAAGAGATTTTGGGCATAATCAGGAAGGGGCAAGGGGTAGTTTATTTACTCCAAAATTTTCTAAATGATCTACAGGTCATACCGTATGACATATCAAAATGAAATTCAGTATGTGCCTTTGGTTTATGGAAATAAGGAGCTGTATAAATTTTGGCCATAATCGGGAAGGGGCAAGGGGTAGTTTACCTAACACCCCAAATCGAAAATATTTTTTTTCGATTTGAATATACTTTGAACATTTATTATTTATGTAATATATCCATAAAAATATCTGTTTCCATTAGGTATGGTAAAGTTGAGTGTAGGCCACTCCAGTATTATTTTGCAAAAATTTTATGGAAAATCCTTTGGCTAAATTGTTATCGAAAATTATTTATGAAAATTTTATCAAAAATTTTTTGTAAAATTTTATAAAAAATTTTTTGTTAAAATTTATCGAAAATTTTATATTATATTTTATATAAAATTTTTTATAAAAATTTAATCGAAACTCTTTTGTAAAATTTTGTAGAATTTTTTGTAAAATTTTTTATCGAAACTCTGTAAAAATTTTATCCAAACTTTTTATAAAAATTTAATCGAAAATCGTTTGGAAAATTTTATATAAATTTTTGTAAAAATTTTATCGAAATTTTTGGTAAAAATTTTATCGAAAATTATTTGTAAAAATTTTATCGAAAACTATTTGTAATAATTTTATCGAAGGTTTTTCGTAAAAATTTACAGAAAAGTTTTTGTAAAAGTTAGAACCTTTCCACAATCTACATATGTATATTTCGTTAGAATGGTCAGACTAAAGCCTATTGACTACTTCTGGTTCCCAGTGGGCACCCTGTGGGTCTATCGGCTACCTCTACTTATATATTGCTCTCTATAAAAGCCTTTAATACAAAAATTGCCCCTCTCATGGTGTTATTGATTTCTCGAGAACTGTATGTACTCCATGCGCGCTACTAGTCGCGGTGTTATATTAATTTAAAAAAAAGCAAATGCATCACTACAACTTTAAAGAAATAAAAACAACGTGAAAAAATATAGGTGGGCGTGGGGTGGACCCAAAGTCTCAAATGGAATGGTCTGATATTGCTAAATTCTATTAGCGAAATTTTCGAAACTATGCCCGGCAGATTGGTGGGTTTAAATTTTCTATATCTGTTCTAGTGCCTTGGCAAAGTTGATTTCAATCCGAACACAGACGGACATCGCTTAATCAGCTTCTCTATATATAAGGATTCAGAATATATGTATGTACATATATACTTTATGGGGTCGGAAATGAATATTGTAGAAATTACACACGGAATGACAAAGTTATTTACACCTTTTTCCACCTATGGTGAAGGGTATAAAAAAGAAGAACAAAAAAAAATAAAACGTATATTCAACAATTTCTACACATGGCAGGAACAATCTACATTCGTATGCGTTAAACCTGAATGCAATTTTGAGCAGGTGCAGGACAAAGTATCAACGAAGGCGAAGGCGCTAACGGCCGCGACACAGTTAGCTTGATTCTTTAAAATAAAATCGACCCTGTAAAATAAAAAATTTTAGTGTTTAAAAAAATTTCTAAAAATGAATTTGTATTATGGGATGTCAAGTTTCTTTCCGTATTTTTTGATATTTTTATAACATATTGCTTTCACACTATCACACTTTCTTACAATATTTAAACAATTTTAATAGGCGGTATTATAGTGCGATACGGGCTTAATAAAAGACGGTAAAGTTTCTCTGTGTAGATAAAAAATGCACGTTTAAGGTTGACAGGTCGTCCTTGTTTACGATGAAAAAGAAAGAAGCTAAACAAAAATTACTTCATGGACAAAGAGATGTGAACAGTTCGAAAAGCAAACATCCATGAATATGAAAAATGTGTGTGTAAAACTTATTGTTGTGCAGTGAATAAACAAACGCAATACAAAATTTCTTTCGTGGACAGTGAAGAAAACAAAAAGGAAATCAACAGTTTCTTCATGAATATGGGAAATGAAAGAAGAGAGTAATACCTACTCTACGTACAGCGAGTGCTAGACAAAAAATTGTATGTTTCACGGTTGCTGCTATCATTTGCGGATCATACTTCTGATGTTCGGACGAGAGAAGCAATGTCCCTCCTTCTTAGGCGAATGTAACCCAAGGTTGTCAGAATTTTTTTTTTCTCTCCCCTAAAAGCAAATAAAAGAACCCCTAAAATCAAGCTATTTTTAAAAAAATCTCCTAAAATAATTTTTCTTGATTACAAAAATAATTTTTTTTTTCTAAAATTTTCAAAAAATAAAGTCCAAAATAATGAAATAAAAAAATTCCCTAAATTAATCCCACTTTTAACAAAAATCCATTAAAACAAAAATTTTAGGTGTGTAAATTTTCATTATATTAAAGTATGTATTATAAGTACACATATATATATTTATATACATATATAAATATACCCAGTGATAAAAAGAAGGAGTATGAGGGCTTCTAGAAGTCCTCTTTACTACTTCTTTTGGAGGCACAAGGCTTCTAACCGTCAATCTCCAGGCTGATAGACCTTCGCACTGCCAATCAGTCTATCGAAGCATCACAATGTCAAGCAGCAATGATCTAGATAAAGGCAATTCAATGAACTTTTCTGCTTTATAAATAAGAAATCTAAAAAAAGAAAATTATGTATTTGTCGTACAAAATGAGTACACATTCCTACTTCCCTACTTAGAGAAACAAAATAGGATGTGTACTAGACCTTTAGAAGAAAGAGCCAAGGCCTTCTTTGGAAGGCACACAAAAATGAGGTTCGTATCCGGGAGAAGATCTAAAGGCCCAACTATAATATGCATAAGCTGCCTTAAGCTAATGTCAAAAAATGAACGAAAAGTCTGTCAAATGCTTAAGCAACTTATTGAAGACTTTTAGGTGGCTACAATGTACTTACATGAATCTAAAAACTATTATGCCACAGTTGCACATTTGTTTTATTCGTACTTTTGCAAAAAATTATTTTTTTCTGAATAAATGAAATTTGTTAACAAAATGATGTTAAATAAAGATATTTTATATACCTAATACCATTAATATACAAATTAATAATCATTTTTAATAGTTTTAAGAAAATGTCGAAAGAAAAATTTAACATTTTTTGCTGTTTGTATAATTTTGGCCAAAAGTACTAAAAAATACAGCGGTGTGCATTACTCATCTCATAAACAATAAAATGCTCTTTCTTTTTAATTACAATTATTATACAACGCCTCCTTTTTTAACCGACTTCAAAAAAAGAAGGAGGTTATCAATTCGTCTGAATGTTGCTTTTTTTTATGTTTGTGCCCGCAGAACTCAGTCATTTCTGAACCGATTTTAAAAATTTTGCACTATTAGAAAGGTTATGGCTACAGATTGATCCCATTTTAAAAGAAGTTCAAAATTTTAAAAATTAAAGGGTGTCCCCATACAACATACATGTTTTTTACGTGTATTATGAACATTATAGGTCACCAATTTAAAATTAAAAAAAAGTACGTATCACAGTAGCTCCCAACAACAAAAAGTAATTAAAAAATAAAATTAAAAATTAAAGGGTGACCCCATAGGTGACTTAATTTCACCTTTATTCTCCTATCTTTTGAACCGTTATAGACAAACACTTGAAAGTTGCACAGAATGTTCGTTACTATGTCTGTTATAATAAGTATAAATATTTAAAATTAATTAATTTATATTTATATAATTAATTAATTAAAAAAAAATATAGAAATTAAAGGGTGTCCCATTAGTTGGCTTATTTTGATATATATATGGCCAAACTTTTAAACCGTTACAGACAGAAGGTTGAAATTTACAACGAACCTGTATTGCTACGACCGCTATAACTAGTATAAAATTTGAATTCGGAAATTACAGGGTGTCGCAATAGTTACCGTCTTAAAGCAACAAAGTTTTAAGTTTGTCTGTTTTGAAGTCGGTTTTTTTTTGCAAGAATTATTTCTAATAGAAACTTCTTTTTTTAAACATTTTATATTAAATTTGGATATAATTTGTTTGCTTTCGTTATCCATTACAATTTTTTATGAATTTACATACATAAGCAAAAAACAAACCACAAACAGCTGTTTCCGTACGAAATGTGCGATCGGTTTTGGACTTTGCTTAAGCAAATGACATTTGACGAAACTTAACGAAAAGTGTTGTTAAGTACATTATAGTTTGCCACATATGATTTATATGTAACTGCACAGTTGCTTAAGTTGGCTTAAGCTAGCTTATGCATATTATAGTTGGGCCTTAAGCATGCCTTATGTTGTTTCTTGTGTTGTTGTTGTAAGAGTATTCTTAAAATTAGAGTTCGTGACTTATGTACGAATTATACTGCTTTTTCATGCACACTACACGCATAAAAAAAATTAGCTTTCGAATACGTTGTTTAAATAGTTTAGAAGAACCTATCAGAAAGCCGATTGTTATATATTTTTAATTTTTTGGTTGCAAGAAAACTAATAATAAACCAATTAAGCATCTAGTGAAACATAAAAAATCCCCCAAAAAACAGCCTAAATATTTTTTTAACCCCCAATTTTATTCCCAAACAAATGTTAACCCCCAAATTCTCCCCTAAATGAAAAAAAAATTCCCTAAATCTAGGGGAAAATCCCCTAATCACCAAACGTGATGTAACTACGTTAATTTAGTAAGTTGCGAGTTGTGGATGTTCGAGTTCTTTATAT
This sequence comes from Phasia obesa, assembly GCA_949628195.1. Classification (NCBI taxonomy): domain Eukaryota; kingdom Metazoa; phylum Arthropoda; class Insecta; order Diptera; family Tachinidae; genus Phasia; species Phasia obesa. Next base: position 17,234,104 of record OX451215.1, on the reverse strand, counting down.
ACCAGGGAGCAACTGCGATCATCCGTAGAATCTTATTTTGGCGCCTTTGCATTTTTTTCTACATTGCTAGCTTAGGCAGTATCCATAACAGAATAACATAACACCAAATTGGCTTAAGAATTAACTTGTACATTAAAAGTTTGCAAACCAGAGATATTTGACGTCTGAAAGCTGAGGTATTGTGCGGTTATTTATGCGAATAGAAGGACACGATTATGCATTGTGAGTACATTTTTGTGCATTCACCTTTACTCTCCACTTTTTCAATCATTTTTCTAAATTTAATACGTGGTGTTGTAAATATCGTGATGCTATTTCGGGACTTTCGTGAATGTAGATGTGAGGACTCGGTTACTGGTTGGCATGTCTGAAGTATTTAACACGACCTTTTGGTGTTATTAATCGTGATCGCCAAAATGTATGTTTAGCGTTGTAGTGGTCTGATGCCAGCATCAGCTACGAAACAGGGACCTAGTGATTTGAAAAAGTCGCTATACTGGGAGGTGAATAAATTGAAGAAATAATTAAGTTTTAATGATGATTTTATTGAGAGCAACTTGACTAGTTGTAGTCCTTACCTATAATTCTGCTAACCTGTGACGACCTTTTATTATTTCAAACATTAATCTATTAATTATAATCACTTTTCAACAGCAGCAACTACGATGATGCATATAAAGATACTAAACATAATTGTTGATCTCATTTTCCTATTATTGGTAAATTCTATGTAAGCCTCGAACAATGAACATTGCTATATTTAATTGCTAAAATTTGTCTGAAGATAAATATACTTTAAAAAAATATTATTTGAAAAATTAGAAAAAATATGAAATATTTTATTAATTAAAAGCAAATAATTAATATTTCTATTCTAAGAAAACAGCACAGAAATAATGTTACTTTGCATAGAAACAGAACTAAGAAATATGTATATTTTTAATTAAAGAAAAAAAAACTAGCAGTGCCCGCCACTTCGTGTGTGTCCTGACAATATTTTGTTTAATTTGACTGAACAAATCCACATTAAAATTTTATAACTCCTACTTTTATAGTGCTTCAGATATGGTTTATGTATTTAGTATATAAGGGGTGATCTATTTCCAGATTCCCTATTTTTTATAAAAAAAACACAGAAAATTCAAATTTAATGGAGAATAATTATTATCATTTGAAAGGACATTCTTTGGCATTTATTTTTTGAAGATTATGTCTATCTATCGTTGATATGTCGCAGATGGTCCATCCGTTTAGTCCAATTTTCGATGACTCATTCGAGCATTTCGGCTGGCGAATGACACGCGTGATGTTTTCCTCCAAGACCTGAATCGAAGTGAGTTTTTCCGCATAAACTTTAGACTTTACATATCCCCACGGGAAAAATTCTAACGGTCTTGGAGGCAAATCGACCGGCCCGAAACGTGAAATTATGTGCTCACCGAAAAGTTCTCTCAATAAATCCATTGGTGCGACGAGTGGTGCCGTCTTGCTGAACCAAATGTCGCCGAGATCACGAGCTTCAATTTCAGGCATCAAATAGTCGGTTATCATGGCACGATAACGGTCGCCATTGACGGTTACGTGCGCACCGGCATCATTTTTAAAGAAATGTGGACCGATGATTCCATCGGCCCACAAACCACACCAAACCGTAGTTTTTTCTGGATGCAGTGGTAGCTCTTGTATCTCTTCAGGATGCTCTTCGCCCCAAATTTGGCAATTTTGTTTGTTTAGATACCCATTGAGCCAGAAATGGGCCTCATCGCTAAACAAAATTTGCCTCGAAAACGCCGGATCTTCTTGGAACTTTTTAAGACTCCATAGAGCGAAGCGATTCAGGCTTAAGTCTTTTCATTATGAAATGCCTAACAATACTAAACAAAAATAATATGACAGCATAACACGACTCACACACGATTTGTCAAAAAAAGTCTATTTAAAAAAGTACCTCGAAATGGATCACCCTTTTTATAGAAACCCATCCCTGGATAAAATTCTAAAATTTATACAAAATTCTAAAACTACAAATTTGACCTTTTTTTGTCAGCATTATTAACAGAACTCTAAAATAGTGTTTAAAACTTCCCGCTGACATAAAAAGGTTCTGTCAAGTTTGTAGTACCATTAAATCGGTAAAATTGCGTATTTTTTTTACTTTTTCTCTAGGAAATGAGATATTTTTGCGGGGCAAAAAGTATCCTATATTTGAACCAAGATATACAGAAACCTTCTCACAAAGTTTTATTAAAATCTATCCGGTAGTTTTTACGTGATACGAACACAGATAGCTGGAAGGACAGACAAAATTTCCAAAAATTGGTGTTTTTTATTCCACCTCTATTACTATCTACTCCAGCATCAAGATTTTCTAAAAATATTTCATGTACAGAAATGGTCCTGCTACAGTTTCATTATATGTATAGATATGTAAATCAATAACAAACTTATAAAAATTTCGAGCCTAAAACGCTTATTTAATAAAGAAGAAAAAATGATTGATGATCAACGATTGGATAAATTCAATGGCAGCAACGACAGACAATAATTAAAATTTTAAATTTTAAATTATCGCAATAGGCTCCCTTGAGTAGAAAATCGTTGTTAATGTTCTTCATTTTGCCTTTTTGGCAACATTCATTGCCAAAGACAAATAAAATCACGCATAAAAATAGACAAGAAATCTTGCCACATTTTTATATGAAGAAGAAAAACAAACGAGAATAAAATATCTGCATATTTAATTTGCGTTCAATCAAAAGATAAATTTGGGACAAATTATGACATAGATGCACACTAAACTAAAGGTTAATGTTTTAATTTTAGAATCTCTGCGTCATGTGACGGCACAAATTTTAAAAATAAAACAGCAATCATACGCCATGTGTGACGTTTAAAATTTTATATCTTGTGTTTTAGACATGTAAAAATATTTTTAGATAAAAAAAATAAAAAATAAAAATGTTTATGATTTGCTATTTGCAGATGGTTTATAAGTATTAAAACTTTAATTTTTATTTTCTATTGATCAGAACAAATATGAATTTTTTCTAAAAAATATTTACAAAGTTAGATTTTGAAAATGTTGTTTTAATTTAGTTTGATTGTTATAAATGTTGTTTATACTCACCAACTATTATTAGTGCTAAATACCAAATCCATTTAGTTGTCTTCATGACCTGCAATATATTTTTGGTTACAGTCAAGATCTTTTCCTGTATTGATTTCGGTTGTTTTCTTTTTTATTAAAATGATGTTTCTTTGCTTTTTACATAAATTAATTTCTAGTTTTATTTATTCACGCCTTTTTGTTGTGTTTTTTTTTTTTTTTTAATTTTATTTCAACTTTTGCACATTTGCTGCCGTAACGTTTGTTGCGCTTTGCTGACTTTATTAGTTGTATCTTTTTTCAACACTTCCGCTATTGCTTTCGTTTTTTTCTTTATTCTCTAATGTTTTTGGTATAAGGAGTGTTTTTTATTAATACTTTTGCTCTATAAACAAATTTAAAAAAACGTTAATGATCTGAATGCATTTAATGTAAACTTTTGTACTGCAAAACAACATTTGTAATTAATTAAGCAGTAAAAGAAATTGGAATGTTCCAAATAGAGTTGTTTGATCATACAAAGAATTCCTTTATTTATTTTTTATTTATTTCTAATGTCTTAAGGTCAATTTTACTAATGTTAAAATTTATATTGAAAATAAGAAAATCTATAAAAAAAATTCACTTTTTTTTGGTTTTATCTTAAAAAAATATTTTTTATTTTTTTATTACTTTGTATTTGAATAAGCAAAATTTGTAACCAACATTATTTCGTTTATTCCCAGCAAAAAATTGGGCACTATTTGCCACATAATGACTTACTTTTGTCATTGTAAAAGTCTGTTAATCGATTACAAAACATATTACATCAAATTTAAACAAAATATTTGGAGTTGAACTCGGTCTTATACCTTTAATGAAAATGGAAATTTTACAAAATCCCTAAGTTAGGAATTCTCTAGAATTTGTTATTTAAGTATCACGCCTTATTAGAATCATTAAGTGGGTAAACCAATTTGGAAGTCCTTCTACAGAAAATTCTTATCTTCTAAATATATATATAAAAATAAGTTGTATTGTGTTAGTAATTGATGTTATCTGGAATGCGTTAACCGATTTTGTTTCTGCAAAGTTGATATGAAAGGTGACGTCAATACTAAGGTTCTTATGTATAAACGGTCTCTGTATGTGTATTGGTTCATGTGCTATAGCCGGAATACTTGGCGTGATATCGCCCATACAAAGTGAAAAATTATTATTGTGTTCCTGGCGAACTGCAATATATAGCGCCTGGAAACTTTGCAGGAGTAGCCTTTGTGCTAAGGCGCATACACAGATATATTGTGTAGAAACACATACTGAATTTGAATGGAGGGCATGGTACCTCTTATACAAAGTGTAAAATTATTATCGCGTACCTAGAGAACTACATTAGGTGCAGTCTTGAAACTTTGCACAAGTAACCCTCATACTAATGTGCATAGTCTAGCAAAATATAGACTGGATAAGAATACACATCCCATTAAAAGTAAAAAATTGTTATCGTGTTATTACGTATAGTCTAGCAAAAAACAGGTTGGATGGGAACATTAAATTGATTGGATTTGTTCATGGAACATCTTTGACTTGAGAATAGCGTGCGTTTTCGAGTTAAAGGTTGGTCATACTTTTTTTCCAAATGTTTATTGTATTTTTTGTGGATGGGTGTAGCGAAGCGCAACGTGGATAGCTAGTTTATTTATAAAATAATTTGTTTAAAAAACTCGATTATATTTATTTAAAACCTTTATTGGGTTTTAATCTATACATATAATAAAATAGAAACTCATTTTCGTCTTTCTGTCTTTCAGTATAGGTACTGAAATTACAGAGATTTATGTGCTGTTTATGTAACCCAACTGAACAAATCGCCTAAGAAATTTGTATGAAAAGCACTCAGTTTTTTGAGTTATTCCTATACAAATTTTCTAGACGTTTTGTTCAATTGGGTTACATAAACAGCACATTACAATAATTTTTAGAATTTTAGAATTTTTTATAAATTTTTGAGTTTTATCTAAACCATAACTGAAGCACTATAAATGTAGGAGTTCAATTGATGTGGAATACTTTCAAAGCAAAATCGAGCAAAATATTGTCAGGACGCCCACGACGTGGCGGGCACAGCTAGTATATAATATTTTAAAATATTTCGTATACGACAATCAACTTAATCAATGAAAAATTTAAAAAGCATCCTGTAAAACTTCTTAACAAGACTCTGAAATAATTCCTCTCAAGTTTTAATAGCAGGCCTTGCTGCACTAACCTCGCCTAAACATAGCAATCATTTCCGAAGCAATTAAAAAATGATGGCTGTATAGACTATGATCATAAATTTTGCTAGTGAACTGGGTATTTGCTGAACACCTATCTTTCAAATGAGTGTATACTATCTCCCCAACAGCGTTACCATTGTTATACTAAAGTATCAATATGACCCTTTTGAAAAACCCCCTTTTTCTTATCATTTTTTTACCATATGCGACCGTCAACTTAATCGTCGAAAAATTAAATAAAAAATTTAAAAGGCTACCTGTCAATCTTCCTAAAAAAATTCTGAAATATTTCCTCTCAACTTTTAATAGCAGGCCTTGTTTCACTAACCTCGTGCTAGTCCAACCATCGCCTCAACACCGCAATTATTTCCGAAGGAATTAAAAAATGATGGCTACATAGACTATGATCATAAATTTTGCTAAAGAACTGGGTATTAGCTGAACTCGCCATCAGCGTTACCATTGTGATACTAAAGTATCAATATGACCCCTTTGAAAATATTCCCCTTTTGTATCATTCATGAGAAATTATTTTGCAAACACTGCTAAAACATTGTTTCAAAGATAAATAAATAAAACTCTTAAAACATTTGACCCTATTTTATCTCTAAGTACCCTTTTTGGGACCATTTTTTGTGAGATACCCTGTATGAGATTCTTCTTGAATTTTGCCTGCTTCCTATTATTTGTATTAAAAAATTACCATAGAAATTGCATACTTTTAATTTTGTGGTTTTAGCGAATACTTCGGGAATACTGCCACTATTAGAAATGGGAAACAAGATGAGGTAGAATGATTCGTCAAGGTTTTATAACACACGTTATAACGTATTGCAGCGCCTCTGGTGTTATTTAGGCGAATTAGTTTGAAGCTACCATAGCCAATATATAATTATTTTACTTCGCCGCACAGTGGTTCAGAAACGTTTTTTCATTGGCCAAAACTCTGTAACTTTTTAACTAATAAAGATTTTTTAGTAGTTCTTTTTTTAGTCAATAGACAACATCTTAAGCTTTTACCGAGTTTAGGCCTTATTAAAATCGGTACAGCGGTGTTGCTGAGAAATTCAAGCCTAAAGTTGAACTTTCGATTTGCTTTTCCTAATTCTTGTTTGAAATTCCGTTTCAAATGTGCCAACTCATTTTTGACCCACTTTTCCTTAAACAATTTGGCTCAAATTTGGTCCACGGGTCAATCTTGGATGACAATACAATATTTTGCTATCCTTAGGTTGGCCCCTATTTTCACTGAGGTATTTTACGTATTTTCATTAGGATTGTCCAAATTTCAACTTTATGCCTAACAATACTTACATATTTCCTAGTTTTTGGTCAATTTTAAAACATAACAGTGTAATTTAATTTTTCTTTAATTATATACATATTTATTTATAGTTATAAATAGATTCTAGGTAAATAAAATAACATTTAATATTAATGTTTGTTTACTTTACTTTATTTTATTCAAATACTAAATTCAAATTATAATTATTATTCATTTGGCTGGAATATTTCCTGTAAATATTCTATATTCTGCTCTGTATTACCTGTGTCCTGTAGCAGTGCCTTAGCTTCGGCATTTAGTTTCGAATGATTCAATTTCCATTGACTTCGAATGCTAGAGATGAAGTGGTCTGAAGTTGCCAATAATATATGAAATAAATCTTCATTTGTATAAATTCGTGATATTTTTCTGGTATTATGTTCTCTGTAAAACCTGTAATCCTTGTTTCTTTTTTCCTGGGCTTCCTCTGACAAATTTCCAATTGGTATTAAATTGTGCTTAATGACCTCTTCTCCATGATAAAGAACTTTATGCACTGTTGCTGACATATTTCTATATTTGTATTTGGATGTATATATAGCAGCGGATTCTTTGGCGTAATCCCCAAATTTTTTAGCATTAATTAGTACATTGCACGCAAGTATTTTAGTACTTGTTTTAATCTTGAAATAACATCTATATCAACACCTGTTATATCAGATGTAGTTTCGGGATCCAAAAAAACTTCTTGCGGTGTTGCCATCGTTTGTGTTACCTGATCCTTGTTTTGGTTGATCTATAATCAACCCGTGCTTGAGAAATGCATCTTGAACTTGTTTCTTTTTCAATTTTCTTATCTCTTTGTTGGTGTCATTATTTCTTACTGATCCTAAAGCTCCGAAGTCCAAATCATAGCTTGTTTTCAGTATGCGTTCCATAAATCTTATCCTCGTATGTAGCGGTGATAATCCAAATTCAAATGCATCAATACTATCCTCCGACTTTGTCGGTTCTTGGTTTAACTGACTTGATATTGCTTTACATATAATACAGCTGGATGAAGCTTTTGTATCAGTCAAAACCTGGGTAGTTTTTCCGTCTATCATAGATAGTATTAATTGGTAATTCAATTTAATAGTCTGTTCCTCTATCTCTAACTCTAATGGCCTTAGTGTTGAAATAGTGTTTGAAATAGTGTTGAAAAAAGAGTTAAATTGCAGTTTCCATATTTTTTCAACTCACTTACTTTAAGTGATTTTAGCAACCTTTCGGCTGTATGATCAAGTACAGCTTGCAGTTGTACCTGTGCCGAAATTGGTGTGATTTTGATAGATGTCTTTGGAGGATAACACTCCTTTTTAGCTGCAATTATGTGATGATATGACGGGTATAAATTTGAGCCTTTTTCGATCGCACGTAATCTGAGTTGAGTATACTGCTGTTTTGTTAACTTTAAATCCAGAAATAATGCAAGCGCTTCCTCATTTGTGAACTGTTTTTCCTGGTTTGGTGTCGGAATGCTTTTAATGATCCGTTTTGTTCTCACCGGACTAGCAGAAATGACTTTTTCAATGATATCCACTTTCGTTAATTGTTTTTGTGATCGCAGCTTGTAAAGAAAACTATCTTTAATGTTTTCACATCCGATTTCTTCATTTATATTCTTAAGTTTTCGTCTCTTAGATCTATGGCTACAGTTATCTAGCGATTTTTCTGGTCTTCCACCACTCTTCTTATTTGTGGTTTCTGAAATCACCTGGATACTAAGTTCACCTTGTAACCAATTTTCAAAGCGCTTGTAAAATTTATTTTTACTATAGTGAACTTCCTTGTAGCGTTTTTGCAATATTTTTACGAAATCAGATACTTTGTTTTTTTTTTCCAATTGCGTTTCACTGCTGATAGCATTTATGTTCAATTTTCTTTCAATATGGTTTAGAACATCTTATTTGTTTTTGTTTTTAAAATATTCTTCGGTCAATTCATTATAGCTGAAAGTTTCCATATTTTAATTAAGCTGAAAATAATGTATTTGTTGAAGTGCTCTAAAAATAACTTCCAAAAATGTATCAACCTTTTCAAATCGAATTCTTGTCTGAGAGTAAAATTTATTTCCAAATTTTTGTCCTTATATACTCAATAAAGAAATGTCAAACTTAAAGTAGATTACGTACACACAAAAAAATATTAGAGCTATTATTACCTAGGCTAGCTCAGGTATTTTTCTTTTGTATGGAATTTTTTAAGACAAAAACCAAGTTTTACCAAAAATTGTTCTGTGTACTAAAATTCTCAATTTTCGAATAAAATTAACTTTTTAGTTAGATTCCTCTCTTTCCCCATTACGTTTTGCTACCTGCAATTTGTACTTTTGGCAGTGAATGACTTCTAAAGTAAATTTACTAGCAATTTTGATAGAAATTTGTTTGTAAAAATGTTGAGTATTTTCATTAAAATAGAAAAAAGTATATATAGGCTTAAAAAGAACACTTTTGCCTTTCTTTGGGTGGTTTCGGTTTTTTGTCCTTTAGAAGTTATATACTACTAAACTTCAAACTTTGCGAATATATGGAGGTTTCCAATTTTAAACATAACACCCTATTTACAAATTATAGAGGGTGCGCATATACCATTTCCTAAAAACAACAGTTCACCCAACATAACAAAAAAAACCGCAGCTCAATATCGATAACAGTTTTTAAGAAATCGCAATTAATATGAGATCAAATATTACAATTTTTATTTTATTTTTAAATTAACATAAATTCTTTGCCTTTAGCAGCATGCCACGCCCACTACTGCGAATATTTTGACCCAATTTTTCGGCTACCTTAGTTTTGATCTGTTTTCTTCCTGGTGACATAAAAATTTTAAGAATCTGTGTCAACAAAAAATATAGGTTTTGGCCAATGAAAATTAATTCTGAACTACCGTGCGCCGGCGATTTAGTGCTATGTGGTAATACCGGCGAAGGAGGGCGCTGTGATATGCATTATTATAAAGAAAAATTAATAAATATCAAAAAAATTGATGTTGCCACGACTGAGTATTGAACTCGTGACCATTGCTAACCACTTAAGCTACAGCACTCCCAATTTATGATGATTTTGACCTATGCCTGAGCAACTATTGTAAATTGTTAAAATTTGTTTTGAAAATCATGGTTTAATTTGATAAATTCATTGGACATTACGTGCTTTTCTATCACATCGATTAATTCAAGAAACTATGGAAATACAGTCGGATTTACAGCGAAGAGCGTAAAAATTGGAACTCCAGGTTAACATTAATGTTATCTTATAAGTAAAGCCAATTACATTTTCATGTTTTATTTCAATTTGAACTCCATAAAAAGCAACATTAACTTTAAATAAGTATTAACACTTTTACAATAATTTTTTAAAGCAGAGAATTCTTTTGAATACCAAACAATTCTTTTTGATATTTTCTTAAACTATTAATTCTTAATAAACGTTTTTAGAAATGCGTGCTAAAAAAAACGTTAATTAATAACACAGTGCAAAAGTCACAAAAATACATGGAATTGCCATTATATGTTGAATTCTACTACCAAAGGGAAGTAAAACCCTTTACTTGGTTTGGCAAAATTAGTGACCAATTTTTATTTATGGGCCTCGAAAAATTCTGAAAATCAGTGGGCGCTTCAAAAAATGTGTCATCAGTTTTTGTCTAATTTCTCAGTCGTATAAGGTGTTTCTCAATTATTTAGCTAGGGATTCCCTAAATAAATGCTATTAGTATTTTACTTTAAAAAAATATAAATTAATACTTCACTTTTTTACTTTACCATACGTAGTAGATATATGGTAAAGTATAGTAATCATGAAAAAAATCGAGGTTGGGATTTCGACGGATTTATATGTTTTGAGGTCTCCTGAATCCATTTTGACTATTTTTGCAATGATGTCTGTAGTTGGGTAAGTGGGAATGCCACATTTTTGTGGAGTTTGTACAGGTCATACCGTTTGACATATCAAAATTAAATTTAGTATGCGCCTTTGGTATATGGAGATGAAGAGATGTATAGTTTTTGGGCATAATCGGGAGACGGCAAGGGGTAGTTTACTTACCCCCAAATTTTGTGAACGGTCTACAGATCATACCGTACGACATATCAAAATGAAATTAAGTATGTGCCTTTGGTTTATGGAGATGATGAGCTGTATAAATTTTGGGCATAATAGGGAAGGGGTAAGGGGTAGTTTACTCAACACCCCAAACCGAAAATAATTAATTTTTCGATTCGAATATACTCAGAAGTTTTATGTAATATATTCATACAAATATTTGTTTTAATTGGTTATGTTAAAGTTGTGTATAGGCCACTCCAGTTTTATTTTTAAAGATATTTAAAAAATATTTTTCTTACTTGGGAAAATTTTTAATTTGGGAAAAAGGTAGCCACTGTACAATTGAACAAATTTTGTGAACATACTGTGGAGACACTCCAAAGAGAAAATAACTTTTCTGTAAAAAACCAATAATCAACAAAGTAAACTTTGATTTTTAAATTTCAAAAAAATTAAAAAAGATTTTTTTCGAAATATTCATTGTTAAAAATTATTTGAATTGTGTAGAAACAAAAAAAAAAATAAATCAAAAAATTATTTTGTATTTAAATAAATATAATTTATTAAAATATATATGTACGTATTGAGTATTTCTACAATACTAATACAATCGAAACGAGTCTACTGAGATTTTATTTTCAAAAAACAACACCAAAACCAGAAAAACTAATGCCAAACAAAGTTAGGCAGTATCACCTAGTACGAATGAGACATTAGACAAAAATGGATGACATCTTGTTTGAAGGACCCACTGAATTTCACAATTTTTCGCCGTCCATAGATAAAAATTGGTCAAAAATTACGAGTATAGAGTTTTACTACTCTGTGGTAGTAGCATCGAACCTATGTATACTGTTAATTACGTGTATTTTTCGAAAAGTTTTGTTTGTTGCACTGTGTAATCTTTACTGGTTAAATTTTATTAATGTTCTGTGTTGAAATATTTGAATATTTTCATATCATTTTTATTTGCAATAATTTTTTGCATAACTTTGTGCCCAAACACTTTGAATTCAATCATATTCTTGTCGCGTGTCATTGCTGTTTATTGAATTCGATATATTTTTAGTCAAATTGCAAAAAAAAAAATAATAAACTAAATTTTGCGCAATAGTACAAGAGAGATTTAAAAAGTATAAAGAATAAAATATTTTAGAAGTGAAATTTATTCAAATTAAAATTACTTTCTTTAAATTTCGTTTATGTTATTTTGCAATTGACGCCTTCATTAAATACATTTTTACATTCAAATCACACAGAACAACAGAACAATTTTTTTATTTTCGTAATTAACTGCGAACAATAGTTCGAATAAATGTAGTAAAGAATGATAATGACCAGTGCAACATGTATCATGCCATATTTTTTGCAATTATTGTAACATAAATAAACGCCCTTAAATGGCAGCAAAAACAAGTTTAAACAAAATACTTCTATTTAAATTCTTGTTGGCAGTCAAACCAACAAATGCATTTGAATAATGACGTATGTACGTATGTATTTGTTTAATAAGCTGTTGGGCGCCCACCACTTAATAATTCATAAATTTAGCAATATTTATTTGTTGGTTATAAGTAGGAAAAATTATTTTTTTTTTTTTCTTAATTTGACATTGGCAGTATGCGATTATGTTTTCGGAAACTGTAATTTATTATTTTCAAGGTTTCGATAATGAAGAAAAAAATTTAATTTAAATTTCCCAGATCTAAGTATCTAACAATTTATACAATTTAAGGCTGTTAGCGGAAAACCTACACTAACAGCCTTAAGTTTTAGTGCAAATGATTTTAACTGATAGAGCGATCAAGATCAAATAAGGTTGCTAATACACATTGTTTGCTTTATAATTATTTAATAGAATTGTTATTAAATGTGCTTAGATTAATCAATTGAAGTAGTTTTAATGGAACTCAAGATTAATTCAATTTATATCTATATTGTTATGCAATTAGCCAGCCATATGTTCAATACACTGTGCGGTAAGATTAAAAAACAAAATATATTAAATCTAAATAATAATACAATTTTAAAAATGTAATAAGTATTAAAAATATGTTTTAAACCGTATTAGATGTGCCATAAAATTAAAGGCAAATAAGCTGATATTAATCATGTTGAAAAAAAAAATATAAAACTAGCAGTAGGACATCACACATATCTTACTAATCAGCTTTCCCTAAATTAACTGATATTTTTGGACCGATACCATAGATCTGCAACAAGATAATGCTGCTATATATAATGCCAAAAGTTATTAAAGAAAAAGTGTTGCTTTTGTCCTTCTTTATCTATAAAATAAATTTCAGAATTATATCTCAAGCTAAACTGAAATTAAACATAAATATTTTTTATCCACTCATGTCATAAAGAAAGATCCAATTTGTCTCAAAATTCTTAGCGGCGGCTGGGCAAAAAAAAATGTCGGCGGCGCACAGTGAACGGTCCCCATAGTAAAACTGGAAAAAAATCGAAGGAGTTATGGTAGCTTAATGAAATTTTTGGCACATATTGGCCTACTATTTTCAAAAATGAATTAACATTTTTAGAAATCCTTTTATTTTTCCGGTGCGGGGACAATTAAATTTCCAAAATTCCCCCATTTTAGTAATTATTATTTTTTTGAGTTTTAATCCATCATTTCGCATAAAAAATGATAAAGCGTGCTAGTTTTTTTTTATAAAATATAACCAATCTCTAATTTTTTAGGGTTGTCGTATAACTTTTTTGAATATAACATTATTTTAAACTTTTTAGTATTTTTCTTATTTAAAGTTTTAAAAATACTCATAAGCATTGGTATTCAAATAACATTATATGAATAGGGTTACCAAATTGACAACACTAAATATTTTAAAATTCAATTATTATTTAAGATAAAAAAACATATTTATATACAGATTAATAATAAAGTTACAAACAAATTCACATAACATAACAATAGTAAACAATTTCTTAATCACTAAAATAAGTTTCTGAGCCTGAATCAGTGTTAATAGAATCATCTACTATTATGTAATTACTAATTTCCTGATTATTGTTGAAAGAGCTGCTTGTATTTATTGTATTTCTATTAGATGAAATTAATGGATCAGAAGAAATTAGGAGTTTATTCATTAAATCTTGATTACAATTTTTCTGCTATTTTTTCGAGTGTGCTCAAGCCTGTTCTTTCTTAATTGTTTTGTGTTAGCTCGCTCTGGTTTAAAGCATAGCCTACTAGTATCTTACATTTTCAAATATTAAAAATATCAAGTGATAATTTTAATAAAAATATCAAATATGGATGATTGTTAAAATCATTATATTTTAAAAGTTGGCATAGAAAACACCTAAACCTTTTTATTCATATTTTAGAATACAAGTATATATCAGAAAATAAGATTATTGATGCATAAAAATAGTTTTTTGATGTGCCTATTTTTTCGGGTCCATCGAAGCTGACTGTTTTTTTTTTAAGTACATTTTTTGGATAAAAACTTCACAATTTTTTTTACAGTGTTGTTATAAATATTTGAATTTTAGGACTTTTTCAGTGTTTCTGCTACATTTCTGAATAAAACAAATATAATTCTATGCTTTTTTATTGAAAAATGAATTTTTGATATTTATTTTTCCAAACCCAAAATAATTCGACTTTAAAGCCGTGTAACTTTTTATAGGTGGGACGCACACGAAAGGCCAAACCACCTCTGGAATCGTGGGTGTCTCAGCTTTCATAAATCCGAAAGTTTTTTTTTTTGATTTTTTTCAACTAGAAAGTATACCGTGCGTCGGCTGGGCAAAAAAAATGTCGGCGGCGGCTTAAAGGGGGTTGACCCGAAAATTACTAAGAAATTTTTTTTAAACACTTGTCATAAACAGAAAAACAATAAGAAGCAAATGGATTTTAAATCAATATTGTGGACAGATAAGTGGAGGGTCTCGAAATCACTGTTCTTTTTTTATAATTTTAAATTGGTTAGGTAAAATTTTCGGTCCTGTGATAACAATTATAAACAACCAAAACAAAATTTGGTCCTGCCATAATCATTGTAAAAGATTTTTAATTTTTAGAACTTTCACAATCATTATAAAAGATTTATATTTATTTTGGTTTTACATAACCCTAATAAGATATTTTTATTTTTGTCTTTGTCTTTCACAAGCAAAAAAAAATTATTTTTAATTTTTAAGTCTTTAATAACCATTAACCAAATTTTGTATTTTATTGGTCTACTACATATAACCACTATGAGTATAGTTATTAGTAATTTAGTATTAAAAACGTATAAATACTTAATGAATAAATACTTATATCATTATTATTTGTATTACTAGCACCCTTTGGCACCATTATAAGTGTAAAACTATATCTTTAAAAATTATGAAGGATTGAGTACAACATTTAGAAATATGACTATTTATTTAGAATTCAATTTAGAACAGTAATGAAATCAATGTTGTTGCAGTTAAAGTCTCATCGATGAATTGCATAGGTTAGGGATAGGACCCAAATAATCTGAGTCTATTAAAATAAAATGTTATAAAAGGCCCAAATTTGTTTTGGTTAATTATAATACTTATGGTAGACCAAAAAAATAGTGCTTATTTGTAATTGTTATTCAGAGAGCAATTCATAATAATAATTATTGATTAATCATTATATCAGGATTTTTGTAGATATTGTTTATAACAGTTAAGTCCCTGATAAAAAGTGATTTCAGATTTTGTTTGTCGTTGTCTAAATTCAAAAGTTGATATTAAACCTGCTTGAGATAACACGAAGATAAAAAAATAATTACGGATTAAATATCATGTCTTCATGATCTTAAAGCACACTACAGTATTCATATGGACTTTTCTTACTCTTTTCTGTTACTTATGTAGAAATCTTCAAAAAAAAAAAAATCCCACGAAATTTTGTTCTTCAGCAGGATCTGATAAGTTATATCGCAAAGTATTTAGTTAAAAAATATACCAGCTAAGTTGATCAAGTCGGCTGACAAATTTTAGCCGAAGTAAGCCGCTCATATCAAAAATTAAGCCGAGCGTTTGGACCTCTGGTCATAAAGCATACATTTTAAATACTTTAATAATGTTGGTATATGAGTTATTTTGCTTATTTTTTTATTAAATTTTTTGATTTTTGCGGTGCTTAACAGTTTTAGGTAAAACTTTTCGGTAAAAGACCAAAATATCTCCAACTCATTTAACAATTATTTAATATTCCCATTAAGTTTCGGAGTTACTAAGAATGAAAACAAGAATTCAAGGAGAAAGAACTTTGTGTACTGCATGATACGATTATAATTTTGGGTGTCAATTCAAGTCTTTTCTCTGATTCCGTGACTTTCTGGTGCCATATTCTGTAATTCTCGTAGCTAAAGCTATCGCTAAAATTCTAAAAATGCATACAAAAATTACATGTATTTTCACATATTTTGACAATTTTAGTTTAAATACATACTTGGCGTTTACGCTCAATTTTCCAACTGTACTACTTATGTATAAGCAAAGCCTCAACCTTATTACTGGTGGAGACCGGATATATAATCTTTTTCGACTTTAAGTTTGTATTTCTGATAAGTTGGCGTTTCAACAGTATATTTATCCAGCGCAAAATACTACGATTGTATCTTAAGAGTGCCTGCTTAAAATACCATTCAAGCTTGTTCATAAATAGCTTTAAATTCCAACTGTTTGTATGACTTTAGCTCCATTACCTAGAACAATTTTGGGGATCTCGACTGCAGAAAGCCATAGAAAATCATCTGCTGCTTTCTCTTTCTAAATTATATTTTTCCTTCTGCTATTGGACTATGTTAGAATGTAAAGAGCTGTCATCCATAAAAAACCTCACAGTCGTCGTAGGTAACATTAACAAAAAATCAACAAATAAACAGAATTTTATAATTTTAATTTTTTATTAACCCAAGTTATAAATTCACAGAAATCGTTTACTACGGGGAAGCTAGTCTCGATGGCCATTTCGCTAAGCGCTCATTTTAGCATCATCAGGAAACCTTCTTTTGTTAAAAAAATATATTTCAATAAAAGCTATTAATTTGAATGAAATACTTTTAAAAATTTAAATAAAGTTTTGTTAATTAAACAAAAGTTTAAAATAAACAACTCATAAAATTTGTTAAATTTACATCCCTAAAAGAACTTTATGTAAATAACTAGCTGTGGCTGCCACGTCGTGGGCGTCCTGACAATATTTTACTGGACTTTGCTTTGAAAGTATTTCACACCAATTGTAAGAATCTTACTTTTATAGTGTTTCAATTATGGTTTATGTATTTATTTATATAAATTTATTTATATAAAATTATTGTAAAGCTCTGTAAGAGGTGTTTAAAATATTTTAATAACAATTTAATTCCACAAAGTAAAAATACAATTTGTATTCAACTGGCGCCATCTGTTGCTTAATAGTAACACAGAAATAAATAAAAAAGTGTGCTGAAAATATAATCGTGTTGAAAAATATCGTGTTGAAAATATCCCAGATTTAAACCAAAGTTTTCAGTACCTTTAAACCGGAAATTGCGTTTTTCAATGCTTTTTTCCCTTTTCTCTTGGAAATAAGATATTTTTGCGGAAAAAGAGTATCCTATATTAGGATCAGGATACTAAGGTACCTCCTCACAAAATTTTGTTAAAATCCATGCAGTAGTCTTTACGTGATGCGAACACAAACGAAAAGCGGACAGACAGAAAGACAGAAAATTTTTTTCCAATTAAAGGTTTTAGTTAGTTCCAGATACAACTTTAATTAAATTTTTGATTGATTCAATTATTTACTTAATTGGAAAACTATTTTTTTTTCTTTCTGAATTAAGAATATAATTAAATCATTGAAAAAAATTAATTACATTTGTATCTAAAACTAAGTAAAACCATTAATTATTTCAAATATTTTTTTTCTGTATAAGGAAATTAAAAATTTCTTCTATATATATTTTTTTTACGCAAATCTTCTGTAAATTTGTCTAAAAAGTTTGCTAGTTGTATAATAATCTACTTTTCTTTAATTATATTTACAGTATTTAGGTAATTTTTTGGATTTAGTGTGTCTATAAATTAAAACTTTCACCTTCTTCTCTGGAAAATATCTCCTGGTATTTATTTCCCATGTCGGTCAATTGCCTCCAGTCAACAGTAGAGATAAAAACTTATACCTGGGAAGATCTCTTCAATATCCAGAATTTAAATGGTATTTTAAGTATAAAGTTTTTAAACTTACAAACTGAGTAATCATTATTCTAAAGAAAAAAAGTCTACTTAAAGTGTACTTTAAGACAAAATTTTCATATAAATTTTTAAATAAAGTTTACTTTAAGTAGACTATATTTTTACTTTACCATACGTAGTATAAGGTAAAGTATTGTAAACATGAAAAAAATCGAGGTCGGGATTTCGACGGATGTATACGTTTCGAGGTCTCCTGAATCCATTTTGACTATTTTCACGATGATGTCTGTGGGTGGGTGTATATGCCACTATTTTGTGGAGTTTGTACAGGTCATAATGTTTGACATATCAAAATTAAATTTAGTATATGCCTTTGATATATGGAGATGAAGAGCTGTATAGTTTTTAGGCATAATTGGGAGAGGACAAGGGGTAGTTTCCTTACTCCCAAATTTTGTAAACGGTCTACAGATCATACCGTATGACATATTAAAGCGAAATTAAGTATGTGCCTTTGGTTTATGGTGATGAAGAGCTGTGTAATGTATATGGAGGGGGCAAGGGGTAGCTTACACCCCAAACCGAAAATAATTAATTTTTCGATTCAAATATACTTTGTTGAAACGAAAAAATAAACTAAAACTTCTGCCAAATACTTAAGTAGAAGGAAATAAACTCGCCAAAATGAATGAGTCTTTTCAAAATTTGTGATCTGTAACGATACACAAAAGTATATAAAAATTATTTTAAATAAACAAAAAAAAGAAAACAGAAATTAGAACTCACAATCAATCTAATCATGTAGAATCTAGAATCTATGTACAAGTATTATTGATTCTCTGATACGCAAATGATTTCAAAAAAAAAAGTATAATATAAACAAAATTATCATTTGGAGCATAGTTTTTCTATTAGTTAATCAAGCAACCAAAAATGGCTATTGAAAAATATTAAAATAAAAATAAAAAGATCATTTCAAATGTTTTCTTACACAACCGTGAAATATAAATACAAACAAATTTAAAGGTTTTCTACTTTTAATAGAAGTTGATTATACATTTGAAAATTTACTTAAAAATTAATATAATTTTAAAGTTTAAATTCAATTTTATAATTTTCAAATTCAATTTCTATTCCAAGTTTAGAAAATATAAATTTAAATTTAAAAAATTAAAGTCGTATTTGCGAAAATCACATCACTATAGGAACACCCTTTAAATTTTAGTAATTATTATAGCAATCATGGTAATACACTTTCTATGAAAATTTAAAGAACCTATTGTATTTCCAAAAATAAGGCAAAATACGTGAAATTGTTAGTAATTGTTATAGGGGCCGCGGCAACATACATATCAACTGCAAATATTGCAAGGGTGTAGGATACTCTTGCAACACCCTTTAATTTTTATTATTTGTTAAAGTGGACAAAGAGCTACTATCCCTAAGAGCGAAAATTATCTTATAACTTCATTGACGCAATGGACGGGATTCATTAGAAGACGCATTAGACAAGTTTATCATTTAAAAGGATAAAGAATAAAAAAAAAATTATAGGTTTTTTAAAGAATGGAAATTGAATTTTATATTTAAACTAGCTATCCCCGGCGCGCTTCGCTACGCCCATTCACAAAAAATACAATAAACACTTGGAAGAAAAGTATGACCAACCTTTAACGCGAAAACGCACGCTATTCTCAAGTCAAAAATGTTCCCATCCAACCTGTTTTTTGCTAGACTATACGTATTAACACGATCACAATTTTTACTTTCGATGGGATGTGCCACTCCCAGTATTCTTATCCAGTCTGTATTTTGCTAGATTATGCACATTCGTAGTAGTTCTGTAGTTCTCTAGGTACGCGATAATAATTTTTCACTTTGTATAGGAGTACCTCCACGCCATCCATTCAAATTCAGTATGTGTTTCTCTACACAATGTATCTTAATATGGGGGTTAATGATGCAAAATTCGAAAGCGCTACCTATTGAGGTTCTCTATATCACGCTAACTATCCCAATTCAGCCTATGTTTTTCTAGAGTATACGCATGGATATGGGGTTTACTTGTACCCACTTTGAAGACCATACCTATTATAGTTCTTTATATACACAATAATAATTTTTCACTTTGTATAGGATGTACCACGCCCACTGCCCCAATTCATTCTGTATTTTAGCAGACTATGCGTCTTAGCACAAAGGCTACTCTTCCAAAGTTTCAAGGCACTATATATTGAAGTTCGCCAGGAACACGATAATAGTTATTCACATTGTATGGGCGGTAGCACGCCAATTATTCCGGCTATAACTTATGAACCAATACACATACAGAGACCGTTTATACATAAAAACCTTGGTGTTGACGTCACCTTTCATATAAACTTTGCAGAAACAAAATCGGTTCACGCATTCCAGAGAACATCAGTTACTAACACAATGCAACTTAATTGAATTTGATGTTTACGAGTATGTAATTGAATTTAAAAATTACAAAAAGTTAATTAAATTAAATTTGAAGTTAAAAACCTACATATATTATGTTCGAAGAAAATTAAAAGAAAAAGTTGATCACATGGTTAATGTTTGTATTTATTATAAAACCAATTTATCAAGTGATATGTTTATTAATTTGACAGTTGCAGTTAATTTTTGATTCACATTTCGATTATCGCCAAAGTCTCTGGTGTGTTTTACTACAACAGGTAGGTCTTTGTTACTATGCTTTTTAATAATGAGATGTTACAAAATTTAACAAATAAACGTTTTTTATAATAGATAACACAAACTGCGCAGCTCCTGGCTTGTCTGCACAATTCCTGCCAGAGTCTTTGGCAGGAATTGAACTTACAACCCCCAGGCTGATAACAACCGCAATTCCAATTAGTTATTTTCAATAAACTAATTTCAAATTCAATTAAATTTCACATCTGAAGGATAACCTATACTATACGTGTTTTTATTGTAATGGGTAATTCCAGTAGAGATACTTTTTTCAATAGCCTTTTTTTGACAGATCACGTGTGAGTCGTGACATGCTGTCATATTATTTTTGTTTAGTATGGTTTGGCATTTCATAATGGAAAGACTTACTTACGCCTGAACAACGTCTACAAATCGTTCAACTTTATTATGAAAATTCACGTTCTGTGAGGAATGTGTTTCGTGCACCTCGCTCAACTTATGGTCAACATAATCGGCCTACTGAGCGTACTATTCGCAACACTATCACCCATTCTGAGACCCAGCATTCATTATTGGATAATATTCGATCGAATAGACCACGTCCAGCACGCTGTGAAGAAAATATAGCGGCCGTAGCTGAGAGTGTACACGAAGACCGTGAAGAGTCGATTCGGCGCCGTTCGCAGCAACTCGGACTGACGACGTATGGAACGACTTGGCGCATTTTACGGCGAGATCTTAAATTGAAAGCATACAAATTACAGCCTTTGCAACAACTGAAGCCGCCCGACCTTCCCAAGCGACATCGCTTCGCTCTATGGGCTGTTGAAAATTTCAAAGAAGATCCGACGTTTTCGAGGCAAATTTTGTTTAGCGATGAGGCCCATTTCTGCCTCAATGGGTATGTAAACAAACAAAATTGCGGCATTTGAAGAGCTGCCACTTCATGCAGAAAAAACAACGGTTTGGTGTGGTTTGTGGGCCGGTGGAATCATCGGTCGATATTTCTTTAAAAATTATGCTGGTGGGAACTAAACCGTCTATGTCGAAATTGATGCTCGTGATCTCGGCGACATTTGGTTTCAGTAAGACGGCGCCACTTCCCACACATCGCATCAATATCAATGGATTTATTGAGAGAACTTTGCGATGAGCACATAATTTCACGTTTTGGGCCGCTCGATTGGCCACCAAGATCGTGTGATATCACACCGCTAGACTTTTTCCTGGGAGGATGTGTAAAGTATAAAGTTTATGCGAGCAAACCCGCTTCGATTCAGGCCTTGGAGGAAAACATCGCGCGTATCATTCGCCAGTTACCCGTTGAAATGCTCGAACGAGTCATCGAAAATTGGACTCAACGGATGGACCATCTGCGACGTAGCAACGACCAACACTTAATAAACATAATCTTCATCAAAAAATAAATGCCAAAGAATGTTCTTTCAAATGATAATAAACATTCTGCATTAAATTTGAATTTTCTGTTTTTTTTTTTTTTTCTTTAAAAAAGTAGGGAACCTCGAAATGGATCACGGGTTATATTTTTCAAGCGCTTATCTTTTGTTTTGAAAATTAATGTTTTCAAAGAAACTACTCCTTTTTAAATTTTTATCTTGGATTTAATATCCGTATGTCTGTTTTAAAAGCGATATTTTTAGTTTGTTAAACCATCATCAACTGTATTTTGGCAAATTTTTATAACGTGACCATGTATACATACATATTTGTACACATGTTATTAAAACAAAAAATGTACACTTTTCATGTTATAAACTAGAGAAAAAATAATTCACATTGGGCCCGGATTTTAAAAGAATTATTCTTTAATGCCTGCTGTAAGGTTCGAATTCTGTTGCTCTTTTATCATATTTTTAACTAAGATCAAAAAGGGGGAAAATAAATAATGTTAAGAACATGTTTCAAAATAAATTCAAAAAGATAAGATAATTAATGCCAATGTTGGTGCAAAAGTAAAAAAATAAATAATATTTGCAGTCGGATTATAATAAATTACACAAAAATCTCTTAAATATTTTTTTTTACTTTCATCAACAAATGAAAAAGATATAAAATTCTAAATTGTTTTATTTTATGTTTGTTTCAAGTTAAGAAAGAAAATAAATCAGTCAAGTGCAAGTTATACTCACACATGTAGGGTTCCGTACTATGTTTAGTAGTACTTAAAAAATTCAAGTTGTTAATTTTTTCATGTCTTATGAGGCAACCTTTAATTTTACAATTAAAGTCATATTCACGCAAATTGCATTACTTTTGGAACACCCTTTAAATTTTAGTAATTGTTGTCATAGCGGCCATAGTAATACACTTTCTATAAAAATATCAGGCACTGATGGACCACCCTTTAGTCATTAGTAAATGTTGTAGCGGCCAAAGAACAACATCTACTGTAAACATTTCAAGTCATCTCTCTGTCGGAACACCCTTTAATTATGTTATTTTTTATAGCGACCATGGCAATTCTCTTTCTATGAATATATCCAGAGTCTATCTTTTACCTTTAAAAAAATAAGTCACTATACGTGAAAAACATGTCACTGTCGGAACACCCTTAAGTTTTTAGTAATCGTCATAGCAGCCGTGCCAACACATCGCACCTTCTGTGCAAGTTATAAGAGTCTACCTATTACTGTTCAAAAAATAAGGCG
Organism: Phasia obesa; assembly: GCA_949628195.1. Classification (NCBI taxonomy): domain Eukaryota; kingdom Metazoa; phylum Arthropoda; class Insecta; order Diptera; family Tachinidae; genus Phasia; species Phasia obesa. The sequence continues at coordinate 17,210,858 of OX451215.1, read as the reverse complement.
TTATACATGCAAATCACGTCACTGTCGGAAAACCTCTTGATTTTTACGTTTTTATAGGGGCCATAGTAGTACAACTTCTGTGAAAATTTCAAGCGTCTACCTATTATGGTTCAAAACTTAGGCCTTATACATGCAAATCACACCATTATCGGAACACCCTTTAATTTGTAGGTTTATTTTTTATACTTGTTTATATAGCGAACTAAGTTTTAATTACTGTTTGTAAATCTTTAGTTGATGCCTCCTACAGTTCAAGAAATAAACACATATTCGTTAATAACAGCTCTCTATCGGAACACCCTATAAGTTTTATTATTTGTTGCTAAAGCGGCAACAGCTATACATAATCTGTGAAAATTTCAAGAGTCAACCTATTACGGTTTCAGAGTTAAAGGCGCTGCCAGACGGACAGACAATGTAGCGAAAACAAAAGGGTTTCGTGTTTACCCGTTGGGTAAGGAACCCTAAAAATTATAGATTTAATATTTTTAAATTTTATATGAAGATAAAAATTAAATATTTACAAATTGACTAAGTAAGCACGTATACGTTAAAGAAATTGCAAACTATTTCATTTTATGTAAATGTAAACGCATCTGGACATGTGTTTTCCTAATTAAATGATCTAATTTTATTAGATCTTGTTATGAACTTCTTGGATTTTTATATTTTTTTTTTCTTTTTATTTTATATGTTTGTTGTTGTTATTGTTGATACAATTTTCGCGGACATTGTTTACACTTTGATGTAATGCAAATGTGGCATCAATGAGATTTTTCTTTTAAAAGATAAACAAAATTTTCGTCACAATCACAGTCATGCATGTAAATAATCAAGGCATGAATACAAATAATAATGATTTGCTCTTAATTAATACATGAGTCATATATTTGTTTTTTCGGTTAATTTGAACTACTGTGCCAAATTAAAAAAAAAATATATAGATCAGCAAAGAATTTGGCACATCTCAGATAAATTTATGTTGTTGTTTTACATTTGTTTTTTTGTGCATTAGAACTTTTTATTTTTATAACTTTTTCAAGATCAGTTTTTAAAGTAAGATTTTCTCTATCGACCGTTATTAAATATTAATTTTGATTTTTTTTTTAATTTTTTATTGATTCGTAACTTTTTTAAACTTTTAAATAAAATTAAAATTATACTCGTTTGTATATTGTAAAAAGAAATATTTTTGTACTTTCGTTGTGTTCACGAACATAGCACCCAAACAACTAAAAACTGTTTGCTATTTTTCTTTTCTCGCCACATTGTTTGTTTTTTCTCTTCTTGATTTCGCTTTTATTTTATACTTTTCAAAATTTTCTAATTCACCGCATAGTTTTAAATGTGGCGGCATTCTGCTCTAGAGATTGTATTGTCTATTTGAGTAGTAAAATAGTAAAATAGTTCTTCAATGTATGAGCACGTAAAAATAATATTGTAATTGTCAATGTGTTGGTTTTGTTTTGTATTAGCGGTGGCGGTATTAGAGCTTCTTAACAACACTATTGTTGTTAATTAAACAAACGAATACGCAAACAACCAACCAGCCAACCAGCCAACCAACCATCTAACCCAACAAATAGTAAAAATCAATTACAACCAACAAACAACATTCGAGTACATTGATGGTTTTGTGAGCGTAATAATTCAACAATAGAAACAGCCACTTATAACTCATCTCCTCCAAGCGAGAGCCATAAAATATCGACCACAAAAACAGTTTCAGTTTGTTCTTAAGATCATATGAAATTACATTTTTAAACACCGAATGAGTAAAATTTTTAATATAATCAGTCCCATGATAAACTTCATAAATCAAGTATAATTTTGCAGAAATCAAAGAAAAACATTTTTGTTCACCAAAAACAGGGTTTTAGGACTTTTTTGTGCTCAATTAAATTACCAAATCTATACACATAAAATCGTTGTAGTTCGTTGGAAATCGCATCACTTAAAAACGGCTGCACCGATTTGGCCAATAGTTTTTTTTAAATCTTCATCGTAACCCATCTTAAGTTTTAACGAAAATATAAGTTGACCACTCCCACTTTTTAATAAGCCAGGGAACTATAATTGGTATATCTTTGAAGTTTTGCACTAGTAACTCCCTTATTAATAACACTGACCAACAATTTAGGCAAAAAATTTTGACTGTGGAAACGAAGCATGTTTTTTAGCTAATCTGGGTACGCTGAATTCGAATCTGGCAACAAAGTCCAGTTCGTTTTTTTATCGCATGCTAGCAATACTGTAAAATACTGCTGTGTCTATAGGATAGTCGCGCTACATTTCATCATTACGTTAGAACAGAGTGGCCAAAAAGGACTGAGTATTCACCAGGAAAACAAAATATTTAAAATAAACCGTTAATTAATCCAAATGACGTCATTCTTCCACCGTTGTACATAAAATTGGGCCTTTTTAAGAACTTTGTCAAGGCTCTGGACAAAGATGGTGCAGCATTTATTTATTTGTTAAAAGTTTTTCCTAAAATTTCATATGCTAAAATCAAAGAAGGGATATTTGTTGGCCCTCAGATCAGGAAGATTATGAATGATCATAATTTTTCGCAATGTTTACCGGAGAAAGAATATGCAGCCTGGAAGTCTGCATATGAAAAGTGCATCGTGAAAAGTTTTCTTGGAAACAATAAGAAAACTACAGACAAATTTTTGCTGAATTATTGAAAAATTATCATGAACTGGGTGCACGAATGTCATTCAAAATACATTTTCTTCATTCGCATTTAGATTTTTTCCCACAAAATCTAGGTGCTGTTAGCGATGAACAAGGGGAGCGCGCCCATCAAGATTTAATGAAAATTGAAAGAAACTATCAAGGATTTTGGGATAAAAGTATGCTGGGAGACTATTACTGGACTCTAATACGTGAAACTGAACCAACGACAATCATATAACGCTATTCACTTTTGAAAGCTCATTGATTTTAAAATAAAATAATAATTTTTTATGGAAAAATCCAACAAACGCTTTTTTTATATCTCGAAAACCTGACGTGATAGAGAAAAACCATTTACAGATTCGAATTCAGCGCACCAAATTACACTAGGAACGGTATTTGGTTGCTCCTATACAAAGTGAACAATTATTATCGTCCACCTAGAGAATCACAATAGGTAAAGTCTTAATAAAGAATTATTAGTTTTTTTTGACCTCGAGCTTGAAGAATATTCACTCTTACTTAAAGAAAGGAATATATCGAATAAATAGATGGCGATCAGAAAATGGCGAATTCCACAATTTTTACAGTGAACTGAGGAACTATGCTGGAATATTTTTTAATTTTTTGAGAATGTCAATAAACACTTAGTATAATCGACTTTAAACTAGCTTGTAAGCGTCGTCCTGACAATATTTAGTTCGATTTTGCTTCGAAAGTAATCCGCACTAAATTTTAAGACTCTTACGTATTTACTTTATATAAAGGTACCCATCCCTGGATAATATTTAAAAATTTAAATAAAATAAAATTCGAAAAATTATCGTAATGCTCTGTAAAAGACAGACAGGAAATGAGTTAGTCATTATTTTAAAAAAGCGCCATCTGTTGGGGAACATTGCTTAAAATATACTGCTTTTAAAAATATAAGATGCCTTAAAGTCTACAGTACCCTTAAATCGGCAACAAAAAATCGGCGTACTTTCACTGTTTTTCTCCACTTTCTCTTGGAAATCTCTTGGTAACTCATTTCCGTCTGTCTGTCTGTCCTTCATTGTTTGTGTTCGCAGCACGTAAAAACCACTGGATGGATTTTAACAAAATTTTGTGAGGAGGTACCTTAGTATCCCGGTCCCAAAATAGGATACTTTTTTCCCGCAAAAATATCTTATTTCCACGAGAAAGTGGAGAAAAAGCAGTGAAAGTACGCTGTTGAACTAACCGGATATGAATACTTTATTTTTTATAAAATGAATATATACATAAAGTGATATGTAGCATATCTTAAGGAGGAACTAAGTACTGCTGAGTACACCACGGCACGTTTAATTTTTGAAAATTGTATATTTTAAAACACAGATCGTTTTAACTACTTACTACGGTACGGCACGGCACCATTAATTTTGATGTTTAAACACAGATGGCGCTAAAAACATATGCTAAATAGCCAATTGAATAAAATTTCTATGTATTTGTTTTAAGTCGCGTACGTGTTGTATAATTCGGTTATTTTGTGAAATACATACTCAGGGAATTATGTGATTACATTATTTTTGTTATTTAGCGTTAATTTTTAAAATTTGGTAAGAATACTACGACTTGAGTGTGGCTATAAAATTCTTTTATTGTTAGTTTCTTCTTAGTTTAGTTGCATTTTTCTCTTATAGGTGCTACTCTATATAAGTAAGTCTTACAATAGGTGTGGAATACTTTCAAAGCAAAATTGAGCAAAATATTATCAGGACGCTCGCGTCGTGGCGGGCACAGCTAGTTTTATATAAAAGACTATTCTATATTGGAATATTGCATGTAGCGCGTCCTCTGATATCAGCCTTAAGCTTTAAAATTAACCTGATTATGGTGGTACTAAAAAATGCCCGCCATAAAACGACAGTGTGTTATATTGTAGACCAAGCAAAATGCAATTTTGATAATTCATTCCAAGTTTGTTGGCTTTATTGGCTAGCGGTATAAGCATCTTCAAAGTTTCAGTTTTAATTATTCCAAATATTTTAACGCTGCCAAGTGGTTACTTAAGGCTACGTTATTAAAAAGTATTCATAATATACTACACCACATCTGTATGTGGTGCATTGTATTGTTACAATGTTTATTTTAGGACTTTTACACAGCCCACACTTTTTATTTTATTCTCAAAACAAAATTGGTTTTCTATAGTTTTATATTTTATCGATTTGGTGTTATTATAACACAACGTTTTATTATATAATTATTATGAAAATTTATAGCAAACAGATAATGTTCATTTCTATTGAACACTATGCTGCTGCACCTTTTTTTGCCATTATTTGTGTCATACAACCTAGTTAGTGACTTATTTAACCAGAGAATTAGTAAAAATTAAAGATACAAATTTGCTTCTTTATTTTCTAACTTTTCCTCCTTATTGCGTTATAACTCAGTTTGCCTCCTCTTAGCACTTTCTGTACTTTAAATTTAATTTTTACTAATTGGCGGGTAAAACAGATACCTTTCCGAATGATACAAGTATGTATTTAAGTAAGAGAACACGAATAATGCTAATAAGTTACAGTAGCGAGAAAAAAAATTCAATGTCATTGGTTTTATACTGACGGTAACCATTTATTTTATCTTATGGCAGGTCTTTAATTTAATTAAGTTTATAAAACCCAGCAAAAAGAATGATTTTTTCTAAACAGCCCACTCTTTTTCTGCCACACAAAGGCTCTTAATAGTACGCACATAAATGTTGCCTAAATAAATGCAATTTTTGCATGACATAAAATGTTATGTTTTCAAAAAACAACGAACTTGTGACATATCCTCTTACAATAGTGCATACTAAAGGCCAGGATTCCATATCCTACGCAATCGTACGATTTAATCATAAAAAAATCTGACAGAACTCTGTCCTACTTAAAAAATCGTTTCAAAATGACGTTGTAGATGCCACACAATCATACAAAACAAGATTTTGCAACTCTGATCGCATGGAAAATACTATTTTATGATTTTTTTCAAAAGATTATCAAAAATCGTGTCACACGCATACATTTCTAAGCCACACTATATATATATATACTTTTTGAACTCATATGCATTTTTTGACAGATCGTACTGAGTATAATAGTGAATCATGGCCTTAAGAAGCACAACTGTAAGGCAGAGATAAAAAACTTTAAATTTACGACGAGTTACGACGAATTACGAAAATAAAACGGCATGATTTAAGGACATCTAGAATGCGCCGAAATAATCGCTTAAAAAAAAACGCTACTAAGTGGGACATCGCGAAAAAAAAATCATCAAGCAGTTATCAGCTGATAGCAAAATTTCCATTATCAAAACTGTGGAAAAGGTAATATAGGCGTAAAGTTGGATTGTAAATAAAATCTTAGAATGTCGTATTGCATCACTGTAGATAGGAAATCAGATTGTGGGCGTTAACGGAAATAAGATATTTTTCCGGAAAAAAAAGCTGCCCTATATTGTGATCAGGATACTAAGGTACCTCCTCACAAAATTTTGTTATAATCCATCCAGTAGTTTTTACGTGATGCGAACACAAACGAAAAGCAGACATACAGACGGATATGAGTTACTATTTTATTATATGTATAGACTAGCTGTGCCCACCACGTCGTGGGCGTCCTGATAATATTTTGGTTTGAAAGTATTATAAGACTTACTTATATAGAGTAGCACCTATAAGAAAAAAATGCAACTAAACTAAGAAGAAACTAACAATAACAGAATTTTATAACCACACTCAAGTCGTAGTATTCTTTCCAAATTTTAAAAATTAACGCTAAATAACAAAAATAATGTAATCACATAATAACCTAACCTAACCTGTGTATTTCACAAAATAACCCACGTGTGCAACTTAAAACAAATACAAATTTTATTCAATATATATATATATATATGTTTTTAGCGCCATCTGTGTTTTAATATAAAAAATCCATGCCGTACTAAGTAGTTAAAACGATCTGTTTTAAAATATACAACTTTCAAAAATTAAACGTGATGTGCTGTAATAAGCAGTACTTAGTTCCTCCTTAAGATATGCTACATATCAGTTTATGTATTTTTTACTTTATAAAAAGTAAAGTATTCATATCCGGTTAGTTCAACTCCGTACTTTCACTGCTTTTTCCCTACTTTCTCTTGGAAATAAGATATTTTTGCGGAAAAAAAGTATCCTATATTGGGACCAGGATACTTAGGTATCTCCTCACAAAATTTTGATAAAACCCATTCAGTAGATTTTACATGATGCGAACGTAAATGAAAAGCAGACAGACAGACATAACTTTACAAAAGAATTATAAAATTAAAAACGTAAATTTTAAGAGTACATAAATTTACTTTTCTCTAAGTCACTACTTCGAAGAGTACATAATATACGTCACGGCCAAATATAGCATTGGTGCTATTTTTATATTTAAAACAGGAAATTTTATAAATGTATTCAAATTTCGATGCACGGTTTAAGGAAACTTTAAAGATTAAGAGGTTTTAAACCGCATATTCTGCACATTTTAAGGGTGCATTTCAATTTCTGCAAAGTACAAAGTGATCCGTTTAACCAAGTCTAGAAATTTTAATTTTGTATATTTTGTTACACATTGTAATTTGAAATTTTTATAAATTAGTAAAAAAAACAATTAGTGCGGAAGTTAATATTATTGCATTTCTATTTCAGTTTCACTGTTTTTTACATTTGGGGTTTTATTTAAATAAACACCTTTTACTTATTTTTGGACAATAAATATTTTAGCATATTGCACTTGTTGTATCGTAAAAACATGATTTAAAACGATGTGTCAAAAATGTCTAATAGCATCGATTGCCTAATTCTTACACGCAACGCACACTTTCATTAACTTTTTAATTTATTTTATACAAAAATTCTTAAAGAATTGAAAATATTGTTTTCTTGTTGGACTTTTCTGTTCGCCCGAGATGTACGCAACTTTTATATGAAGTAAAGACACGAGAGTATCGTACGGATATTGACTCAATACTACTCGTATGGAGCGCCACAGTGTGGTGAAATGTGTATCATGTGCAAGCTGCTTAATATAAAAAAAAAAATTAATTGCAAGTTTGAAAGATGTTAAATAACCACAAAAGCATATACATATATACATACATACATACATACATACATACATACATACATACATACATACATACATACATACATACATACATACATACATACATACATACATACATACATACATACATACATACATACATAAATACATCTACATATGTATGTAAGTATTTTTTCTTTTATTTTTGCTAGTAAAATATACATTTTTGAGGTTTATTGTCTGTCATTGCCTAAGAGCAGAAAATTATAGGTGACATGTATTATTTACAATCCGGATTAAATTACTTTTTGTTTAGGTTCATACTACATCTAACAATAGAGCCATGGCAATTCTGTTAAGCTGTCATTTAGATTTTATTATTCATTTAAATAAAAGTTATAGAAAAATTTCAAGAATTTCAAAAGCCATTCGTAATTAAAACGTTTATTGTTGCCTTCAAATCATCACTATCGATTGCAAGTTCAAATTAAATCTAGCAATTAAGGTCTTTCATAATGAGGGTGCTATAGCTAAAGTAGTTTACGAGTTGATTGCAAAATATCTGATAGCTTTAATTTCATTTATTTGTACTAATACATAATATACATACATATATGTATGTGTATATCATACATGGGACTAATTCATTACATTGAGTAATTAATTGACAATGTGATTAGCATTGAGTTAAAAATAATGCCAACATTTTTTTTTTTTTTCATTACAATTATTTTCATTTATGGTAATGGTTTTTAAAGAAAAAGTTTCATTAGTAATTTTTTAAAAAACATAATCATTACTATTAATTAATGATTAAATTAAAAAAAGCATTATCATTATTGGTTACTTTCGAAATCAACCTTTTTGTTGTGATGTTTTTAAAGAAGTCCCACCTACATTCTCTGCTTTCAATTCATAGCATGAGATTGATACTTTATTCGTAGTTAGTAAAGCCAACTGCGATCATAAATTTGTGTTTAATATTATTTTTCATCAATTATAATTAATAATTACACAATTTTATTATATTTCCATTACCATTGGTAAAAATAATTGTAATTAAAAATATATCAGTAGCATTAAATGGTAGTTAATTTTTTTTTTCATTGTAATGAAAAAATGAAAATTCAATGCCAATGACAAAATACCGAATATGGTGTATATCGTTACCTTTATATAGAAAGGCCCTAACTCGTTTTTATTTTTAATCAAGTTTTTTTTTGCATATTTCGATAGATGATCAATATTATAAAAAATGTAAAATAAAATAAAAAAATGCTACAGCATTAAAACGCTAGGAGAATTTATTAAAAAATGTCGTTAAAAAATAATTTTAAAAAATAATATGAAGTTTTTTCCATCTCCTGGAAAAACCTAAAAGTTAGGGCCTTTCTATATTAAGGTATCGATATGTATATCACAGTACAGTAACCGCTTTATACGACTAACAAAACTGAATGAACGGTAAGTTGCTTCTTAGATTATTTCGGGAGCTGAATTCAAATCTGAGGGTTAATTCTTATAGTCGTAAAGGAAAAAGATTTTAAATTAAAATATTTTGCAACAGCTAGAAATTAAAAATAAAACTATCTGCGAAGTCTCTGGCTTGTCTGTAAAAACCAGTCTGAGTCATTGGAGGGAATCGAACTTGCAACACAAGACTGATAGACTAGCATACTACTCTAGGCTATCTATAATGATTTTAGTCTAATGACTCAGTGTTATTATTCAAAACGAAATCAATCGAGTTATTGTTTCAGTTAAAACCTTGCCTAAGTACGTTTTCCTACACTGATTATATTTTAAGAAAATATTAAGAAATAACATGTTTGTACAAAAGAAAAAAATTAAATAAACGAAACGAAACCAAGAAATTTTAAACAAACTAAATTTAAGAAAGGATTAAATTTTTTAAGAAATAGATGGGACAAAACTAAGAACCTAAAAATTATAAAAATAAACACAGGCAGACGAATGTGGCAAATCATAATTATTGTTCTGAGATTGATTAACATTTTTTTTTTTGTTTTTGTTGCGAAACTACTTTTTGCTCGATACAAACCAGTTGCAACATATATATATTTCTCAGCAACCAAAAGAACTTCGTTAGAAGCAGCATCGGTATTCCAAATATGCCCATTTTTTTTAAATAATTGAAAAAAATTCATAATATTTCAACACTTTCAACACTTTGGTTTGGTATCATAAGTTGTTTAATTTTACAGTGGCTACAATTTTCCCAAAAAAACAATTTTTTTTTTTTTTAATATTATTTATTTCTCATAACGCATAATTCCTTTTTTTAAATTTATTATTATATAGTAATCCAAACAAATTACTATTGAAAAACATATCCATATAGCATATAGCTATTTCACTGGTGCTCACCCAGATCGTCAGTGGACTTTTTTAAATTTTCCGAATAAAAACCCAGATTCTTATGCTCAAAATTTAATAAACCAAATGAGAAGTTTATTAAATCTAGAAATCAAGAAAAAATCCAAAATTTCTAAACAAAAAACAGAGTAACCATTTTAAATTTAAAAAATAAAAAACTTTACTCTTCTTTTTCTTTCTATTTTCTACATTAAGGGTTTCCATTGGATACCATTCATAATGTATCAAAAAGAGTTTCTGAAAAACAAAAATAAAAATTGAAAAAATTAAAAAATACGAAAATCGTATTTTACACCGTGCGCATGCTATTACTTTTAAAAATTATATTTGGAATTTTTTAAATAATATTATTTATTTCTCATAACGCATAATTCCTTTTTTTAAATTTATTATTATTAGTAATCCAAACAGATTAGTATAGGAAAGCATATTTTTTCAAAAAAAGTCAGGAATAAATTATTTTTTTTTTTAAATTTATATAGAATTTATTAAATGAATCCGAGGCTACATTATCACCTAGTTTGAATGAAATGTTAGACAAAAACTGATGATACCTTTTTTGAAGGGCCCACTGATTTTCCGAATCTTTCGAGACACATACATATCGCACTCGATCAACAAGAGGCTATTAACTCGAAATTTTAAAATTTTCAGTAGAGGTAAAAGACTGTTTGTAATTATGTTTTAAGATAATTTAAAAATCCAAACATATTATATAGTAAGCAAGTTCCATTTAATAATATATTTACACTGTTTTTCTTTTAAATTTTTTGCAATTATTGCCAAATCAATATAATGCCTTTTAGTTGATATAAAGGTACTCAAGACACTATCACGAAAATGGTCTAATATACGGGTTTCGAGATGAAAGACTAATCAGAATACGTTGAAATTTTTACAGTAGATGGATATGTGATGTTGATTTCTTGCAAAAAGTGAAAATTTAAAAATTTGGAGTTAATACCCTTGTTTTGAGTTAATACTTGTTGATCAAGTGCGATATGTAATAGTCAAATAAATTTTTCAACTTAAGAGTAGCTTTAGCTCATCTAAAAGTTGGGTTAAGGTTTCCTGATGAGCTAAATTAAGCATTAAGCGAAATTACCATAGAAACTGCAATTATAATTACAGTGAATTTATAATTTGGATTAATAGCACGCTATTATTAAAGAAAAGAAAAAACATTGGTCACCTTTGATAGTAGAATCGAACCTATATTGTCAAGTTGGTGTATTTTTCAAAAACTTTTTATTTATTGCACTGTGCTATTCGCTATTTTGTCTCACTGTATGTTGTGTTTAATGCCCTTATTTATGTTGATACATATTTTTTATTAGAATTTTTAGACAATTTATTGTTTTCTTATCTATTTAAATACCGAGATAAAAAATATTTACAAAAAAATAAACTATTTAAAAATTGCGTAATTTTCAACAACAATATTTTTTATTCATAAGTTTAATTAAGTTTTTAATAAAATAAAAATGTAAACAAAAAAATTAGCAGCACAAATCAGATACATTGAAACAAAATTATTTCAATGAAAATGTTGGGACATTCCTTTGAAGGGGGAAATCTTTCTTTGGTTATTAGATTTAAAAATATCTCATTGCCGAAAACATTGATATTATTATTATGGTTACCTATTCCATTTTTGGAAAATACCTTGTTCATTGCTATTATTCGTATTTAATTTTACCAATTTAAAACAATAATATGTTTTAAAATTTAAAAAAAAATTTTAGTTTAAGGTAATTTCTGTGTCATATCTTTAAAAATTAAACTCATAAATATCTGTTTCTTTTATTAAAAAGTATGTTTAATATATATATTTGGTCATAATACAAGAATATTTTATTATATTCTGCTTATTTTATATTATAGTATGTTTGTACTTAAACAAAGGTTTTATTTTACAAAGTTATAATTAAGTTAGACAATAATATGTTTCTAACAATAATAATACAATTATTATGTTTAATTATAAGGTGATTTGACTACAACCATATAATTCAATCATAATGTGTTGCTCTTAGATTAAGGTTACATCAACCACGTATTTTCTTTGCGTGTGCTTTAGAAATCTATTATTTTTTTTTTATTATTTATTTATTGATTGATTTAGTATAGATTATAAGCCCTTTAACTCTGCCAATTCTTTTTTAGTAGGTTATATAGCCAGGGTCTATAAACATATAGCAGCTTTCTCCGGAAAATCCAGCCGACCTGTACTCTCACACAGGAAGTACGCCCACCAAAATCCACTCCTAGAGTGTTCGTGTTTCGTTTTGAGTTTTCTTAGGTTATACACGATAACCAAAACGATTACACGTAGCTGACTGAACCACTAGTTACAGTACCTCTGTACAACTATTCGAGAAAGCCATTTAGCCAGTGCGAGAGTGAGACGCAAACCACTCAAAGGCCGAGTAACAAGGCCTGATTGACTCTAAGCAATAACGACAATGACGTGCGCCCGTTGTTCCTCTACCCAGAGCTATTTTACGGCTTTTATTCAAGAAAACTAAACCTTAAATTTTATAGAATTTTTTCCATGATTGTTAGAAGTTTTTTTTTCCTCATTTATTGTATCTTCAATAAATTTGAACTAACAATAATTACTCATATCTTAAGTTTAAAATAAAAATAAATATACTTGTTACGTCCAGCCAGCTCTAGACAAAAAATTGTATGTTTACCGGTTGCTGCAATCATTTGCGGGTCATCCCTCTGATGTTCGGGCGAGAGAAGCAATGTCCCTCCTTTTGCTGCCGTGTCGTCAGCAAAAGTCGATGTATGGACTCGGTCACTAGTTGACATATCTGAAGTATACAACAAATATAAAATGGGCCCCAATATACTACCTTGGGGAACTCCGGCTTCAATTGGCTCAGGTGAGCTTAAAAAATTTCCTTCTTTCACAATAAATTTTCGATCGGTTAAATACTATATAAAGGGTGTTTTTTATAGAGGTATAAAACTTTAAGTTGGCATTACTTTTCAAGATGGCGACCGATTTAACAGCTGTCAAGTGATTTATTCCCAGTTTGGTTTGGCAATTCATCATGAATAGAATCACGCCTGAACAACGCTTGCAAATAGTGCTTGCAAATAGTGGAATTTCACGTTTTGGACCTGTGAATTGGCCTCCAAGATCTTGTGATTTAACACCGCTAGACTACTTTCTGTGGGGCTATGTAAAGTCATTTGTCTATGCAGATAAGCCACAAACGCTTGACCATTTTGAAGACAACATTCGCCATGTTATTGCCGATATACGCCCACAAATGTTGGAAAAAGTCATCGAAAATTGGATGTCCAGTTTGGACTACATCCACGCCAGCCGTGGCGGTCATATGCCAGAAATCATATTTAAAATGTAATGCCACAAGATTATCTTTCAGATAAATAAAATTCATGTCAATCGAATAATCCATCGTTGTTTTATTGCAACTTAAAGTTCTATACCTCTATAAAAAACACCCTTACAAGCTGTTGGTTATATAAGTTTGCGGGCAAATTCTGTTTTAACTTGTGTATTAGGCCAGCGTGCCATACCTTATCGAATGCTTAAAAAACGTCGATAAAAAGCGCAGAGCAGTATTTTCTTTCTACAAAGGTCTTCTTAACTAGATTGACTAACCTGTGAGTTTGTTCGATTGTGCTCTCTCAAACAGCTTTGACATATTTGATAAAAGACTACTAGACCTGTATGAATCTACTTTTGTGTGGTCTTTTCCTGGTTTAGGAATCATAGTTATTAACAAAACCTTCCAATCTGGAGGAAAATACTCGAGGCGTAAAATGGCATTAAAAATAAAAAGAATAATTTTGCGAGCTACACGAGGCAACTCATATAACATCTTGTTACTGGTTTTATCTAGTCTAGGGGCTTTCTTGGTGTTTAAATCAATTATTGCCCTTTCAATTTCACTAAATTGACATCTTAAGGGTACTGCAGCACTAGCTTCGACTGTTGACAACTCAGCTGCATCAATCAATACATTTGGAGTAAAAAGCTTTTTCAAATGTCCAACAAATAGATTACCTTTTTTGGTATCATTCCTTGCCCAGCCACCAGACGAAGTTCGCAAGGGAGGCTTATGTACAACTGGCCTTTTAAGGTTTCTTCTACACGCACGCCATAATGAATAATCTGATTGAGGAGTTGAGTCAAAGTCTTCTAAATAGTTTGTCAGGGATGCTGCTCTTCGGAATTCCAGTAACTCTCTTAGCCGTTTCGTGCATTCTTTAAGTCTGCTTTTAAGTTTAGGAGATCTGTGTGATTGCCATTCTCTGCGAATTTTTCTTTTTTCAGCCAATAGCCTCTCGACGTCTGCAGAATAAATTTGATTGTTTTTAATTAGTTGTCGGGTTACTGTTGCATGTTGGGCAGCTGATTTAAGGCTTTGATCAAAATCAATAAGACTTGTGTCTACGTCTTCTGGTGTTCTTAGTGGTATGTTTTCCGAACAATGTGTACTCAGATATTTTCTATGAAATTCTTCAACGCAGATGTTTGTTGCTTGAAGGTAGTCCTCACAAAAATCACACAGTAAACAATGTTTAGTTCGAGCCAGGACTAAAAAGTTCTTTGAAATCAGACTTTTGCATTTCATTCAGTTTATTGAAACAATTTTCACCATGGCTTTCCGGGAGGCAGCCACCGCCGCCACCACAAAATTTGTTTTCAGTTTTTTATTTTTAAATTTTTTTGTTGTTTAAAAAAAAAACATGATAGCCTAACAAAATCAAGAAGAAAACATTTTTAAAAAAAATAAGAAGAATACCTAATAAAAACCCTAAGTTTTCTCTTTGATTTTTTCAAAAATGGGTTTCCTTATTAAAATAATATGACTTCCTTCTTAGAAAAAAACCATAGAGTTATCTTATAAATTTTGTTCTTTATTATTAGGTATTTAGATACCATTTTTGCTGTGTGTTCTCTTCAAAAACTCTATTAAGATTGATTTCTTTGCCTGCTCTGAATGAACTAATAACAAATTTGTATGCCGCATTTTAACTTACTAATCTCAACCTCCATAAATCTATTTATTTAATTGTTCTAAATGATCAAGACTCTTCTAATAAACTAAGTACTTTCATATTGACTGTTTTATTTTGATTCCTAAATTTTCTTTTTTACTTTATGTTAAAATAAATAAACAAAAATTTAACTACAGACAAAAAGAACTTAATATTACGACGATGCACTCAATTTATTTCCTAATTGCCACTGTTGTTAAGCACTCGCGCTCAGGGATCATTAAGTAAAATAATGTCTTAACACATCATATACATTATTTAGAAACGCTAGCACTCAGAAATACTGATATACCCAGCGGAAAACTAGCCAGATCTTCACAATGCAGACGAACTTTAAGCCTTTCACGTGCTCTTCTTATTCTAATTCAATTGGTTTTTCTAATGGGTGATCCATTTCGAGGTACTTTTTTCAATAGCCGTTTTTTGACAGATCACATGTGAGTCGTGTCATGATGTCATATTATTTTTGTTGAGTATTGTTTGGCATTTCATAATTGAAAGACTTAAGCCTCAATCGCATCGCTCTATGGGCTCTTGAAAAGTTCCAAGAAGATCCGAGGTTTTCGAGCAAATTTTGTTTAGTGCTGAGGCCCATTTCTCACTCAATGGGTATATAAACAAACAAAATTGCCGTATTTGAGACGAAGAGATTCAAGAGCTGCCAATTCATCCAGAAAAACAATGGTTTGGTGTGGTTTCTGGGCCGGTGACATTTGGTTTCAGCAAGAAGGCGCCACTTCCCAGAAATCGCATCAATCAATGGATTTATGGGGAGAACATTTTGGTGTGCACATAATTTCACGTTTTGGGCCGATCGATTGGCCACCAAGATCGTGTAGTATCACACCGTTAGACTTTTTCCTGTGGGGATATTTTAAGTCTTAAGTTTATGCCGACAAACCTGCTTCGATTCAGACCTTGGAGGAAAGCATCACGCGTGTCATTCGCCAGTTACCAGTCGAAATGCTCGAACGAGTCATCGAAAATTGGACTCAACGGATGGACCATCTGCGACGTAGCAACGGCCAACATTTGATAGACATAATGATACATTCTTCATTAAATTTTAATTTTCTGTTTTTTTTTTTTTCTTTATAAAAGTAGGGAACCTCGAAATGGATCACCCCTTATATAATGCTATAAGTTTTTCAGAATTTTATCATGTTTTGTGACAGGCTGTTTCTAAAAGATCTCTCAAGACATTTAATAAGCGGTAAGTAGGGTTTCTAAGAAACTTTTAGACAAGATCATACTCGTAATAGAAAAGAATTCAATATGTCTATCGTCAGCAAAATAGCCAGTAAAAAGGCTTTCTGTTAGGCCCCTATGTTACATACTTTACGCCGAGTATGTAAATGTTGTAAACAAACACCATTGATCTTGTCTGAGGGCAATAACAAAGCTTTAGTGTTAGAACTTTTCTATCGGTTATTGATTATTTTCTTAGAAATTCTTTTATTGAAAATTTCACGGTGTGAAAAAAGTTGTTGTAGATTGAAAATCTACATATGAATGCAAATAGAATAATTCTTCTTTTTTTAATATTCTTTGTTTTTTGTATTGTTTGAATGAAAAAGTTCTGTGTTAAGATCAACCATCGACATGCCTTTACGAGTGTAAAATAAAGAAAATATGTATCTACACATACATATCTACAAGTACATATCTCTTTGCATGCCGTTCTATGCATTTTGCATATTAATTTTAAAATTTAATAAAAACTGAAAAAATAAATGCTAAAATACTGAGAATTTAAATAATGTTTGCATTTATAAAAGTGAATTTGCTACGTAAAGCAATGAATTATGGCTTTTCCCTTTGGTAGTTTGTCATTTATTTACAATCTAACTAATGATTAAAGCATTTGTTTTTAATTTAATCCATTAAAAAATGTAATACATATTTGTAATCATACTTGGGATTTTTTCATTAGCATTGAATTTTCATTGGCATTATTTCAAATAGTTACAATGAAAAAAAATTTAATTACCATTTAATGCTACTGTTTTATTTTTAATTACAATTGTTTTTAGCAATGGTAATGGAAATATAATGAAATTGTATCATTGCTAATTACAATTGACGAAAAAATCATTGCTTTTATTAAACACATATTTATAATCGCAGTAGATTTTAATAGCTATGATTAAAGTAACAATTTCATGCCTGGTTATGCGTTTTCTAAATCTGTAACTTTTTATTTAATTTAGTGAGGCAGTACTATTGCGTTCGCTCTAGTTTTGAAAATCTGTACTACACATTCTCCAACGGGTTAAAAATTTCTCATCAAAATTTAATTCTCAGAATCTCAGAGCAGAGAATGGAGGTGCGACTTCTTTAAAAACGTCACTACAAAAAGGTTGATTTCCAATGTGGCCAATAATGATAATGCTTTTTATAATTTAACCATTTTTAATGGTAATGATTTTGTTTTTTTTTAAATAATTACAAATGAAATTTTTTCATTAAAAACCTGGTAAAAAAAAAATTTTTAGCATTATTTAGAATTCAGTGCTAATGAAATTGTCAATTAATTACACAATCTAATTAATTTGTCCCATGTATTTTATAAAGGGTGTTTTTTATAGAGGTATAGAACTTTAAGTTGCAATAAAACAACGATGGATTATTCGATTGACATGAATTTTATTTATCCGAAAGATAATCTTGTGGCATTACATTTTAAATATGATTTCTGGCATATGACCACCACGGCTGGCGCGGATGTAGTCCAATCTGGACGTCCAATTTTCGATGACTTTTTCCAACATTTGTGGCCGTATATCGGCAATAACACGGCGAATGTTGTCTTCCAAATGGTCTAGCGTTTGTAACTTATACGCATAGACCAATGACTTTACATAGCCCCACAGAAAGTAGTCTAGCGGTGTTAAATTCACAGGTCCAAAACGTGAAATTAGGCGGTTACCAAACGTGTCTTTCAATAAATCTATTGTGGCACGAGCTGTGTGACGTGTTGCGCCGTCTTGTTGAAACCACATCTCCTGTTGAAACAACATCATGGTTATTCAATTCAGGAATGAAAAAGTTAGTAATCATGGCCTTATACCGATCACCATTGACTGTAACGTTCTGGCCACCATCGTTTTTGAAAAAGTACGGACCAATGATTCCACCAGTCCACCAGCGCACCAAACAGTCAGTTTTTGTAAATGTAACTGTGTTTCGACATACACTTGAGGATTACCTTTACTCCAAATGCGGCAGTTTTGTTTGTTGACGTAGCCATTCAACCAGAAATGCGCTTCATCGCTAAACAAAATTCGCTTATGAAAATCGGGAACAACGGTAATCTCGTTTTGGGCACTATTTGCAAGCGTTGTTCAGGCGTGAGTCTATTCATGATGAATTGCCAAACCAAACTGAGAATAAATCACTTGACAGCTGTTAAATTGGTAGCCATCTTGAAAAGTAATGCTAACTTAAAGTTCTATACTTCTATATTTGTAAATACACTAACATTACATCTTTATGTAATATCTCTGGCATAAAATTCGATTAAAAATAAATCATTCAAGTGCGATTCAAACTCACGCACGTAGGCTTCATTCATGTCATCTATGGATCACCGATTGTTTGATGAGTTGTGTAACATCCTGCTGCAAAGTTCATATCTTCTATATCAGGCCACAAAAAGTTTGTAATCATTTATATGTTGTCATGTACGGAAACATGGGCCAACCACTACTCCAAAATCCGCACCAAATTGCCATTCTCTGTTAGCATAGTTGCCGCAATGAAAATTTATGTACATTGTCAGAAAAAATGATTTTTTGACCGCATTCGATGTCATCATTTTGGTTCTGATAGTCAATATTTCGTACAAAAGAAATTATCTATCAAAATAACACATATGCAGTGTTGTCAGATTAGGGGATTTATCCCCAAATCTGGGATTTTTATATGCTAATGGGGATTAAACATTTAGTTTGGGGATTGGGAAATTCTTTGAGGATAATTTCAATATTTTGGGGATTTTTTGGGGATTCTTATTTTGATTTCATATACTTTTTGGATCATTGTAATTTTATTATTATTTAAATTTTTCCTTATATAAAATTTAAATTATGACTGATAAATGAAGATCAAAAAGACGTAACGAAAATTATTTAAACAACAAAAGATAATTCATTGAAACTACCCTGGGTGAATGGATCTTGCTTACGATTTTAAGAAAGAACTGAAATCTGCAGATGTTCCACTTCTTCATTTATTCAAATACGTTCTTTTTATATTTTTCAAAATTTTTGTGTTACAATCGATAACATAAATTAGTTCAATAATGAAAATACTATACCCAGCAGTAAATAACAATGTTTTAGGAAACACACATATACACACATCACAATAAAAAAATTGTCATTAAAAAGGGATATTTTGGCCAAAAATTTGTACATATCAAGTTGCAGAAGAAACAACCTCACTTTGCATACCAACTACCAAGCTTGTCTTATTTCGGCAAATAACAAAATATTAAATAAATTGCAAAACTATTTGCTAGAATCTTTGTTGAAAAATAATATAATTACATGCGTACAAGTTTAAAACATTTTTTTTTTTTTTGTTTAAGACAACACTACCTGCGAAGCTTTTCGCTTGTCTTTAGAAAATACCCAGAGTCTTTGTTGGGAATCGATTCCGCAACCCGTAAGCTGACAGATAAAGCTCTCTATCAATCAGTCTATAGAAATTTGTTCTAACCCTCTTAATCCATCCCTCGAAATGGTGATGTAAAACTCAATAAACGTGTGTAATTTTATAAAAATATACAGCTTAATGTATTAACGCGGTAAATTAAATTTGGAAACAATTTAAATTTTTTTGGGGAATTTTGAGGATGAAATTTTTCAAATTGGGCATGGAATCCGAAAAATATCTGCGAGCCCTGTACATATGTTACAAAATCTTATTTGGAGTTATAGATTTAAATGTTACGCTTAATTCCTTATATTGAAATTTATTAAATACATATTTTCAAAATATATAGTAATAAAACAAAATAGTAAAAGCATATCCATATAACTATTTCGCTAGTGCTCAACTAGCTCGTCAGTGAATTTATCCAAAATTCTTGTACTTTAAATTTAATAGACTAAATGAGAAGTTCAATCAGTTCTTTCAAGAAATATTTCAATATTACGAATTAAGCATAAAAAATAATGTTAAAATAACATATGTTTTAAAAAATACTTGTATTTAGACCACCCTTTACACAATTAAAAAAAAAAAAACACAAGTTAATTGAAAAACACACAAATTTATGTCTCCCCCATTTAAAAGTTTGTTAAATATTTTTTTATTGTAACACAATAAAAATTAATATTTTTTTTTATCCACTTAAAAAATCTTTAAAAAAATTATTTTTAATTTGATCCCATTTTGTGGCATTTTCAGTTCATTAAATCGATTTCATAAGCACTTGATTGTTTTCAATATGTCAATAGTTTTCTAAAACTCTACTCATACTCACAGTACATTATTTCATAAAAAGAACTCTGTATAAAGTTGATTGTTCTTTTCATTACAATAGATTAATTTGTAATTTCATTGACGATGGTCGAAATAAAAAACTTAATTCATGATCAACCGACATAATGGTTGGTGTAGATACACATACATATGGTATATTAGTTTACATATATAATTATAAATAGATACCCAACAAGCACACGTGTAAAATACAAATGTAGTCTATCAGTCCGCGGTTGTGGGTTCGATTCCCACCAAAGACTCTGGAATTTTTCACTGCAAGTTGGCAGGAAGACCAAGAAGAAGCTTCGATATAATCTGGGTGCCTACAAATGGTTAACTGCGTAAGTGACAGGTCTCAGGACTCTCCAGTATTATCTGTCCAACTTCAAAATCGAGGTAAGACGATACTTACACACTGGGCCTCGCAAAAAGGCTAACGTTAAAAGGCTTTCGTCCACGGGAGATGCTGTAGAGATCCAGACTTAAACAAATGTTAGCAATTACCATAGACTCTGTGATTAGGAAGAATGACAATGACCCGCAACACGCATCGAAGTGGGCAAAAGACTGGTTTGAAAAATATGAGATTGATGTTTTAAGATGGCCTCCTCACTTGCAAATTTTAAACCCATTAAGAACTTGTGGCAAATAGTTAAATCAGCTCTTAAGGGAAAACATGCAACTAAAAAAGATCACTTGTAGGCATTATTAAAAGGAGCATGGCATAATATTCCAATTGAGACATGCCAAAAACTCGTTGACCCTATGCCAAAACGTTGCTTAGCCGTTATCAAATATAAATTATATTCCACTAAGTACTGAAGTAATTTGAAAATAGTTAAAGTATATTATTTTATTCATCTTTTGGAATTTTGTGTTTTTTAGATAATTGAAGTGGGTGGCTCTATTTTTTCACACCTGAAATCTTGAATTTTGAATGCTTTTACGTATATATGTATTATATTTTAAGTTTTTTATCAAAACCGGTCTATAGTAATTTACTTGGTCAGTTGTTCGGTCTCACAAAAATTTAAACCTTAAAATTTGTTATGAAGATTTAGTACATTTTTTGTCTTTTTCGAAATACGTAGTAAAAGGTGGCTCTATTTTATGGAACACCACTGTACATATTTATAATAAACACATTCTGAAATGAAAATAAAAGGTTTAATACAAAATTTATATATTTTAATTTAATTAAAATGTTCCAAAATTCTATTAGAAATGGCATATGTATTATTAATTTTAGAGAAAGAAAAAAGTTTAACTAAAATATAATGAAAAAATTCAAATAATTTTTATATCGTACTCCGTTAGGAGAAATTCAGATATAAAAAAATTATTTTTAAGACTATAAAACGATATGAAATGTAAAAAAATCATTAAAAAATATTTAATAAATAGAACTTATTTGAATTGTATTTTAGAACAAAGTTTGTATGATAAATTTTTCCTAAAATATATTTCAAATATATTTTACTTTTCTATAATCTATATTTATAAAAAAAATAAAACTTATTTGAAATGTATTTTAAAACAACTTTTGTATGAAAAATTAGTTCTAAAATAGATTTCAAATAAATTTTATTTTTAATAAATATGTGGGTATGAATATGAAAGTTACTATTTAAATAGTCAAATATTTTTTAATGTTTCCTTACGTTTTATATCTTTATAAATATTTTAATATTAACAAAAAACCTAGTCTGAATCAATGATTAAAAAACAGTTTTAAGAAGTTTTTTTTTTTTTTTAACCAACTTTTTTTGTTAAATACATATTTAATTGAATATTTGTAGTCAAATAAAAAACTCAACCTAAAAGTATGCTGTAGTATTGAAATGTTTGCTAACACGGTGCTTTAATACTGGGGTGGCCATTTTGTTTTTATATTATTTTTAAAAAGCTGGGTTTTATAACCTAAGCTAGACTATTCAAAATAATTGTATTTGACATTGCCTGGTAGAGTGTAAAACTCTTTAATTGCTTCATAAGATTTCGCATATAACAATTTTGCTAAATATAAATACCTACGTTTGTTAAAACTTAAAATTGGAATAACATTTTTTTTTTGTGTATGAGATAAAGTCTTGGGAATAATAACTCTTCGGTAAATATCAGAATAAACAGACCTTCTTCAAGGTCTACCTATATCTTTTATTAGATCCGACAATGAATCTTCCCTGTCAGGAAGCTTCTTCACTACCTTCGAAAAGATATGATAATATGAGGAGCAAATAAGATAGGTATTTGTTTTGTATGTCGTGATCAAAGTACCAATAGCTAAACAAAGGTGTATTTCTTTACATGGTAGTAGCGCTAAATCAACAAATATAACAACAGGCAATTAGACGCATGTATGAAAATAAACAAGATAACGCCATCCCGAAAATAAATTAAAATTTTCTACTTTCTATTGGCTAATAATTGAGAGTATAAATGTAAGTTATGAAAGGTTGCCAATTTTTGCGTATTAGTTATATTCATTAATACGTAGCAGTTCTTTGATTACAGACTTGGCAACCCTTATATGGACGAATTACGTCATCTAATGGGAAAACGTAAGTATGGCGCAATCTTACTTTCTATAATTTTTGGTTACACACTTTACACAAAAATTTTTATTGAAAACAAAAAAAGATTTCGCTATTTGTGAACATGTCCCCTATCATGAATATTTTTCCTTTGAAATATTTCCCTTTTCACTGGCTTTTCAATAGTGCAGAATTCCCTCAAAAATTTGTCAACTAAAAATTTCCCTTATCGTGAATAGTTTTTCCACGAAAATTTTACACTTTCCCTTTGTTTTTTTTTCACCTAATGTTTGCTGGGGAACTATATTTATTATGTAAATATTTAATTAATTAATTAATTAATTTCCGTTTTTTAATAAATTATTTTAGGACAAGAATTCAAAACCATCCCAAATGTTATTTTTATAGACGGTAGGAAATCACTGAGCACTTCAAGAATATATCTAAGCGCAGCATTATTTACCCAGTGATACTGCTTAAGTTTAAAACAAAAAATTTGTTGTTTGTGTTGAATTTATATTTTGGGTTAATGAAAAATTAGTTTTATAAAAGTTTTAACACCCAAAATAAAAATTATTAAAAATAATAAATTTATTTGAACGAAAATAAAATTATTGAATTAAATCACTTGCTATCTATTGTTTAACACCAAAAGATTAAATCCGTCCCGCAAATGTCGACGATAAAATTAATATTTCTTCTTCTTACTGTGGCAAAACTATTGCAATTACAATTTATTTCATTTTTATTATTGAATTTTAATATAAAAATAAATTTTATGAGCTTATTATTTTTGTTTACATTCAATGTGCATGGATAGCTTACTTTATTTTCAACAAACATTTCACGGGAACAAAAATTACACTTGTTATTCACGACAGGGGTGAATGACAAAAATGTCATTCGGCCCTATTCCTGTTGGCGTTGAAGTTTGAAAACTAAATAAAAACGACAATTTGTCACTACCGTTGGCGTTAACGACACTTGTCATAATTATATCAATTCTCTATTTTGAAACGAATATAGAAACGACAATAAAACATTCGTTCTCTGTCGTCATCATTGTAGGCAACGAAATTCAAACGACTACAAGAAAAAAAATTTTGAATGGAAAAAAAGTACATTAAGTAGTTCGAAATTTTAGTTTCATAAATGGAAAAATATCCCGCTTATGCTAAGGTTTTTCGAAAGGGTATAAATACCTAAGATTTAGTGATTTTTGAAGCGAAACTGCCAAAAAAAAAAATCTGTTCGGGCCTTCAGTTTTTGATGTAGAAGGTTGGCATAAAGTAAGTAAAACTAAGTTAGGAAAAAATATCCATTAAAATGTTTTTTTATTACAATAAATCAAGATAAAAAGGAAGCTCTGAATCCAGAGCAACAGAGGAAGGCTGTTATAAACAGATGCGATTTTCACCATTGGAGGAAGCGGTGTCAAACCTATTAGAATTTTAAAAACAAATTAACCCGAAAGGAAATGTAGTGGTATTCGCCGACCATGAAAAAGTTAGATCCCTACTAATCGAGTTTCTTACTTAGAATCTGGAATGGCGAAAATGTTAACGTTCTGTCGTAGCATCTTCCGACGTATTATTTGTATTCGTTATTCACTTGAACTTGCAAAATAAAATTCAGTACACGCCATATTTTGTTAAAACTTACAAAGAAATAACAAACTTTTCAGAAATTTACAAAAATGTCATAAATAACAACACAAAAAATTGCAGTGCTACCACACTTTATTAATTTTTCTTTATGTTTTTGATCACGTTTCTTCATCGTTTCAATATATTTCAAGAATACGAATTTAGGAACGAAACGACGATAAAAACGATAGCGACATAGGAACGACTATTAAAATTAAAACGCCAAGGGGAATAGGGTTATCTTTCAAAACGTTGCAGAAAGTATGTATAAGAAAATAGGTATAACAAAATAAATTAATATTTAAATTAAAGACGGGATTTCGATGAATATGGCGTTATTTTTTAAACCGTTATATGCAGACATTGAAAATTCAATACATATAACTAAAGGGCGTGTCCATGAAAGCAGAATAAAATTTCTGCACCAAATGAATACACACTTGAAATTTAGTTTAGTTAAATTGTGTCAAATATCTATATCGAATGAGTTTGTGAAAAAAGTAAAAATGACAATTTAAAAAAAGCTTTTTTGGTTAATTTGTACAAACCTTTAGTTTCTCAGTAAATCGCATTGGAATTATGTTTCTTAATACTTTTTATTTTTATTTATTTATTAATATCTTTAATATGTATAATAATTTTTTGTTTTTTTTTTTCAAATTAAAATTGTTGGGTTTTTATACATTTTAGATGATTTTTTCTTTTAGTTTTAGTTTTTTTTTATATAAAGATAGAGTAAAGGAAAATACATGTATTTTTATTGGTTGATGATAAATTCTTCGGCAAATATTTCTGTTTTGCTATTTTCTTTGCTTTCGTTTAGAATACATTTTTGTTTATTATATGTATATTAATTTTAAAGACTTGTGGTTTGCTTCCTTTTAGTTTTGGTATTTTTTTTTAAGAATAATACAATGGTTTTTAAAAGAAGAGAAGAAGAGCATAAGTAAGAAACTAGGAAGTTTTATTTGTTTGTAATTATTTTTCAAAAGAATACAAATAAAACAATTAAAATTAATTATATTAAGAAATAGTTGTTTAACTAAAATTATATTTATTTAAATAAACGGAAGAACGGTTAATGTGATTAGAAATGTAATTAAAAAGTAAAAAAAGAAAAAAATATAAAATTAATCACTTTGTGTTTAAAATTGAAATTAAAAAAAAAAAAATAAATTTTGAGAAAATTAAATTTTCATATTTTGCAAAAAAGGAAATGATAAAAAAATAAAGTAGATATAATAAAAAAATGTTTAAAAAATAAAATACAAATTTATAAATATTTTACATAAGAGTGGGTCTAAGCTAAAGGTAAAATTAATTAAGATTATGATTTTTATAATATTTTTTTCTTCTTTCATTTGTACTTAAAATAAAAAGTACGATTTTAGTATTTCTTGTGTATGATGTTTTTTAAAAAGGCATTTTTACTATAAATTTCTTGTTTCTACATGTAAAAAAATCAATTATATCGTCTAAACAATAATTATTTCATGGTACTGACAGATGAAGAAATCAACAACAAAAATCATTTATTAAATGTTGGAACAAAGAAGAAAAGATGTTACTAAAAGATCCTAAAAAAATGTCTCTTCTCTTTTCATAATTTTAATATCCTTTTTTAATTTGTTTAACTTTAAGCAAATTTGGAAATAATTGCTTGATTTCAGTATGACTTGAGCTTGTTCGAAAAATGCTAAATTTATATTTTATTTTAGCATTTCATTATTTAGATGCGTGTTTTTTTTTTTTTTTTGTTGTATGTATAATATATAGAAAATATTTAGTTTGTTACTTTACAAATATGATACCATTAAATAAATGTTTCATTTCATTTCGTTTCTTTTTTTTAATATTTAAATATTGCAACAAAAACATTTACAAAGCTTTTAATTATCATCTTTTTATCTTCACTTAAAATATAGTTTTTGTTTTGTTATTTAATAGAAATACATATTAATAAAAAAGGTTTATAATTATTTGTTATTTTTTAGAAATAAATCAGAAGAAGTCTTAATTTTTTTTTTTGTCTATTTACTCTGAGTCCTAGTTCGAAATCATTGCAATCAAAATAAATAAATTTCAACAAAAATAAAGTTCTGATTTCTTATAATATCACTGGAGAGAACCTAAGATGTTGAAGAAAAAACTAAACATCGAGACCCTACTAGGGTAGGCAAGGATTAGTAATATTTTGCTGTGTCAGGTTAATTCGTTTATAGGGGGGCAGGATTTCTGAACTAATTTACAAGTGGCAAAATATTAATAAATGGGACAAGTTCTCTGTTTGAATGTCTTCCTGCAACCTATTAATAATTTAAAAATAGTTTACAATTTGTTAATACTTATGTATAAACAAAATTCTATAAGCTTATTTGCTTGCTGTTTATCCTTTTGTGAGTAGATATATATATGTATGTATATGTATGTATGTACTTTATGTAGAATTGCTTAACTAATATATAAACTCTAGTGCATGATGAAGAGGAATCCATGTTTAATAAAAAAAAAAAGAAGAAACACAGGAGGGGAATGTGTTTTCTTTTTTTACTGCTTTCTTTCGAATTTATCGCACTCGTGGAATTGTTCTGTAAAGGTTAAAATATATATGGAAAAAAATTAATAAAATATTTTAATATTTTAAATATAACAATATGTATGAAACAATATGTACGAAAGTCAAATGTCAAATCTGTTTCGAACAATAGTTCGAATATAGAAAAAAAAAACAATGTGAAAAAGGTAACACCAAATTTTAGATTCTATGAGGTCTTGATTTTGTGCTTTCAAAACGTTTCGGTAGTCAGAACACGATTGTTTGCTAGGTACGAATTAGTAATAACAATCTAATTTTCGGTTTAATAGGCTAACTCGGAGATGTGATTTGACACCTCCAATTTTTGTGGCTAACATTCAGAACGATTAAGTGGAAAAGGACTTTTTTTGTACTACTGGGCTAACGGGAAAATCTCATGAATAAAATCCTGCTGTTTTTAATAAAAACCGAATAAAACCATTTTATTAAAAAAAACTTGTATTTATCAATTAAGTAGTAATAAATTTAAATTGAAGAATATCAAAACCCAAAAACTGAGAGTATAAAAAAATCTATCAAAAAAGAAGCTGGCTTTCAAAAGCTTAAAAGTTCCTGATTTCGCAAAAATTACTATATTCCTGCTTTTGTGAAAAATATACCAAAAAATTACGAAATATTAAGAAAAATTGCGAATATTAAGAAAAAGATGGATGCAGACAGGGTCGAATAGTGCTCAGAGACCCCCTTGGCAGAAAGGCCAGCAAGGTGCTTAGATATAATAGAGGTGCCTTAAGCTAGATAACTGCGTTATGACAATTTCAAGTATCATCTAGCTAAGATTAAAAACAAAGAAAATTATAATTGCAGACTATGCCTGGAAGACGCTGAGATGGTAGCGCACATTGTGTGCGAATGTCTAGCATAAGACTTAGGACCACGAGCAAAAGCTTGTTAAATGTGGATGCCATGGGGGAACTAAGCCTTGGATAGATGTTATCAATTACTAGAGACTCCGTGATGAGAATGAAGTCCGACAGTTAAGTTCAGTTAAGTACAGTCTGAAATCACTAAAAACTAGATTAAAGGCTGGTTGTAGCACGTCGTTCAATGAAAGCAAGGTTGCCGTAAATTACAAGTCGGTTGCCTATACTCATTGAGAATGGACGGGGATCGATAAGTGACCCATTTAGGAAGTGGTCTGCTTCGAACCCTACTTCGAAATTAATATATAATAATTAAGAAATTAAGTGGAGCGAAGGTAAGTGAAATTGCCTTCACAAAATCACATATAGATCACTTAGAATTTAAATAAAAGAAACTGTCTGAAAAATCGCAAGTTTTAAAAACGAATGGAAGTTTTAGAACAATCGATCATACAATTTCTTTTTCAACAATGGATTGGTTAAAACGTTCAGAGAGCTACAAAAATAGGCATGAAAGCTATTCAGTTATTAGTTGTATTAGCTGAATAGCTGTAATAGCTTAAAAAACATTCACATCATTTTGTATCACTATGAAAATGAATGCTACAGCATTCACGTCCGCGAACGTGTTAAGACAACTTGGGCTCATATTCATGCCACTCACATTGCATGTGAACGTGGTCGTACATCTAGAGATGAAATATAGAAACCAGTTAGGACGTCCAATTAAGTAAACTGACTTTACAAATCAAATCACCATTTAAATCCTCGACATATTTTCAGATGATTGACGAGTTAAATTGCCTGTAAAAGCTAATGTCAGGGGCATATCACAGTTTTCAGTAATTTCAAATTTGCATAAAATATGGTACAAAAAGTTTATCGGTAATATGGGAGTCGTGTTTCTTCACGAACATACATAAATATATTTTGAGACTTATTTAGTATCCTTTCCATCGCAATTCATTTTATTGCCGATGCCTAATTGTTTGTCAAACGGATTCACCGTAATGCACCACAAATGAAATAACTACCAACATAATCTTCAAATAAAAGGTTCTTTTAAGCAAAAAACCTTCTCCTACTCCGTGTAAAAAAATATTTTCATCAAGATAATGTTTGGATGAAAACTTGTGTAGTTTCGATTCGAATGAGCAAATCGACAATCTCTGCAACAGAAGCCTTGATTGAGGAATTTCGGAAATTTTACCTCTGCAAAGGCTTTATAAAGTTACAGAATCGCAGAATAAAGAAGACGTATGTTAAAAATTAAAAAAAAAAAATGAAATTAATAACTCACCTTGGCGATTGAACTCGTTTCTTTGGGGTATTTGGTGCAGTTACTGCCACTCTAGAGTTAGGTGTGCGAGCTCTTGTTGTTGTAACTGCTGATGATGTTGGTGTTGTTACTGGTGATGGTGTTACAGCAGCAGTTGTCATACTATAACGCTTCGGGGGCTGTATACGACTTGGGGATCTTGTTGTTTTTGTGGGATCTGCTTGATTTGTTATTCTAGCAATGTTTGGAGAAATAGCACATGAAGGTTTAGGCATTTTTGTATTATTAATTAGGTTATTATTTTTATGATGGGTTTCAGTTATTGTTGTTGTAGATGTTCTTGTGATTTTACAGTTATCAGTTCTTCTAGGAAAGTGTTGTTATGTTTGTGTGTAGTTGGATTAATAAAAGCATGCAGACATAAACCATGATTACAAATGTAAAGGAAGGAGCGTGCAAGTGTAATAAATTTAAAAAACCGAAATAAAATTTTGATGGTGGTTAAGCAGGAGGGTAGAGATTATAAAGAAATAAAATAAAAAACAAATAAGAAATTTTTACTAAAATAAACAAATAATTTCATAAATTGCAAATGTATGAGAGTTACAAACAAGATCAACAAAGAAACAATGCATTTTGGTACTTAAAACCTTAAATTAACATTAAAAGTTAAGTTAGTGCCGAGTTACATTATGCAACTTTTGTCGCTGTAATATTTCTCTTTTCTTCTTTAAAATTGCATTTGTGTTTATATCGTATCAAACAAATTTTTTTTACATTTTAACTTCAAAATGAAAACTACGAATTTTAAGAGTACATGCATTCCCCTCTCCCCTACTAAGGAAGAATTGCAGCGAAAAGGTTGCATAATGTAAAATGGGACTTACTGATATATCAAGACTAGATTGTATAAAATATTCAGTTATAAAAAATGTTTAAATTACTTACTTTCCAGCTGGATAGCTAACTGGACGAGGTATACGTGACTTCTGTGCTGCAGCGGCAGCAGCAGAGTTTGCAGCAGCTAAGGCTGATGTCGGTGTGGATCCACCGCTCTTTGTTTGCTCTGCTTGTGCTAGTTCCTTAAGCATACTCGAATCTTTACTCATCAACTCCCATTGAATTTGCAACCGTTTAAAGCGATTACTTTCTAATTTTTGTTTTTCCAACTCATCACGTTTTGAACAACGTCTGGTAGCAACAGGAGGTGCTGAAGCTGGTTGTCGAAGAGTTGTTTTATTTGTTGTTGTAGTTGCCGTGACGGTGGCCATCGAAATGTTTGGTGAGTTTGGTGGTGTTGAGAATCTTTGTCGAGTTTCTGTAGGCATATGGACCAAATTGTTCTGTGTGCTGTCGGCTTCTTCATCTTTGTCATTAAACGAAACTTTTTTCTGCTGGCTCAATGCTCGCGATACCTCTTTCTTCAAAGCAACCGCATCATACTGAACATTTTGTTCGGAAGACTCTAAGATTGAAGCTATTTCAGCATAATATTTTAATTCATTGCGTGGCAAAGAAGACAAGAAGTTTTCGGCTCTAGTTCGCGCATCCAAATCTTTACGTGATAACCTTTCAGTTCTTGGTTGTGGTGTTGCATATATCTCGGCAGCAGTAGATTCTTCTTCAAATACCTCAGCTAATTCTTCAGCCGAGCCAATCTGGTAATTATAAGGCTCTTGTAGAGATCGTCGTTTTTCCAATTTTGTTATTTTGGCGTCTTGTTCAATCATCGAATTACGTTTGCTTCTCACAGCCGAAGAACTCTTTCGCAATATACCCCGAGGCATGGGAATTGGGGTAGATTGAACCTTGGGACTCATTTCTACTCCTGAATCCATTCGCTGTTGCTCGTATTGGTAGACGTACATCTGCTTAAGATTGTCTCCGCCACCATTGGTGGTATTATTGACATTTTCAAATTCAGAATCGGTAAGCAACGTAGAAGAGCCTCTATAGCCAGAAGAAGGTTGTTGACTAGATCCCGAACTTGAAGATCCAGCGGCAGCTTCTGCTTGCTGTTCACCGCGTTGAAAATATTGGTTGCAGTCACAAATATGTGTACGATTACGTCTTACAGGTGGTGTTAAACAGAAAAGAGGTTTTTGTGACAGTTCTCTCTCCAAATGACTTAGAATGCCATTTACTTCTGGAATGTGTTTTAATCGATGTCTATAGTCACTGGGCAATAGAGTCGCCAACGAATGCCAATCCATCACATGCCTGTAATCCATAGTCTTAAGAATCTCATCTTCATCACTGCCCGACATAAGACTAAATCGTTTTTTTAATGAAGCGCACGATGAACTTGTCGGGGTGTTGCCCCCCATATTTATTTTATAGTTGAAAGGCGAGAAAATAACATCAGGTGTAGCTGATGTCTTGACAAAGCCTAAGTCAGGTAATGCATAGTTCGGATAGATGACATAGATAGGAGCTTGATTTTCTTCGCCTAAATTATTTAGTTTCTCAAGAAATGAAGGTGGCACAAATCGGAATCGATCACTTAAACTGCTACGGGTGCTCAAGGAACCACAGGAAGTTTGCATAGATCTAGTTATCATCTCGGATGATGAAGCATTTGAAATGGGTCTCGACGCATCTCGAGATCTTCTTTGCTTATTACGTTCAGCAGCTTTGGCCGAGGATAATGAAGAGTCTTGTCCGGCAGATAGCTGCACCTGGGTCAATTGTTCTGAGGTATTATCCGAAGATAAAAGACTAGCTGAGGAATTGTTATTGCCGGTTAGCTGCAACGCCAATTGATTTAAAGCGGGATTACGTAAAGGCATACTTCTACATCTATGAGCTGGAGAATTTGTAGCAGTCAATGAACCTGTCGAACTTGAACTCTGATCCTCTTCGTAGAAAACTGAGGAACGTCCTTGTTGTTGTTTTTTAGGTGTAGAAGCCAAAGTATCCATGTGGAATGTGGATGACGTAGTATCAGCTTCTTCATCATGCCTACTTAAAGCTGATCCTTTGCCTGAGTCATTCATACTCTTTTTCCTCAAACGTTGCTCCAACGATGAACTAGAACTTGAATTATTAGCATCACTAGAAGGCCAGCAACCTGAGGAAATATCCATACAGGTATGAGCACTAGGCTGATCCTCAAGAGAACAATTTGTGCTCTTTTGTTTGATAAATAATTTGACTAGATTAAAAGCTGGAGGATTCAACGAACCCGAGGAAGTGGATCCCGTTATATGATGACCTTTATTTGAATGATGAGAAGTAATAGTAGCTGCACCATTATGACTACCCATTGAGGTATTCGAATGATTACTTAAATTGCTACCATTTGCTCCAACAACACTGCCACAACAACATCTATGTTTCGGCTGTTTGCCATGACTTTGCTGCTGTTGCTGCTGCTGTTGTAAGCCCAAAATGTTCAATCTTTCTTCTATCGAAGTGGCTGTGGAATTGCAAGATATGGGTATCTGGCACATAGGTAATAAATTGCGCGATTTGGCTTGGTGTATATTTTGCTCAATGTTTGACGTTGTTATCGCAGTTGATACATTCAACTGCTGCTGCTGCTGCTGATGCTGTTGCTTTTGTGGCGTTTGTTTCTGAGCTTGTATTTGAGTTTGACTCGAGTTCATTTGCTCTTGTTCAGTGTCCTGCAAATTAGGCAAACTACTGCACTTACGCACGCAACCTGCGGCCAATTGAATGGATGGACGTCTAATGGTAATAGTTTCAGGAGCATTGTTATTATTACCCGATGGATATCTACGTGCAGGAGAAGAAAGTAAAGCATATAGACTTCTAATGCATGATCAAGTCCATAAACATATACACATAAACATAACCATATGAAAATGTTTAAAAAGTGGGTTTGGGTGGGTGTAAAAGAGGAAAGAAAAATAATAAATTAAAATAAATATGTTTTTGAAAACAAAGTCCTATTAAGGAACAAGGTTTGATTACAAAAATAACATAACTATTAAAAAAATATCTCTGCCTAAATAAAATGTTTATTTTTTTATATTACGCAAAATATTTACAAATTTGTATAATCAAAATCTGTGTGTGGTATCTAGGGTTGAGCAAACAATACCGATTACTGGAAATATCGACATTTTGTAGTTAAAACACCGTGTCGACGTGCCTAATATCTATATAATTAATAGGCAAATACTTTTTTGTAATCCCTTTTACGTCCGTAATACTGCACCGATTTCGGAAGTATTTATATGCTTTTAAAGCTTTTTCTACACAGATGTGCACAATCTTAATTTTATTTAAATGGGTTCAATACTTAAGGAGTAATGCTACTATCAAGTTCTTACTAACACCAATAAACAAATACATGTTTTTCTCTTAGGTGCAAGTCGAAAAACAAAAGTAAATTTTAAGAGAAAAACGTGCGTTTTCCTGTTTAAGCATAGCCATACTTTTGCTTCCAAGAGTTTAAATTCTTTTAGGGAAAAGGGGTCAGTGAAGCGCACCAATGATATCTAGTTATTATAAATAGTCGGATCTTTATAACAACAGTTTTTCAACTGTCAAACTTTTGTCATCGGTATAGATTTAGTATTAATGTCTCATATTAAAGCATTGCATGTGTACATAAACGAAGCTCATAACATGCTCATTATAATATTTCATTGAATTCATATCTGTTCACTGGAGTGGACAATAATAAACACCGTAGACCAGCGAGCTAAATAGGATTTACCTAAAAATCTTGCTGTACACTGTGCTGTATATATTTATTATTTTTATACCCTTCACCACAGGTGGAAAGGGTATATATAAGTTTGTCATTCCGTGTGTAATTTCTACAATATTCATTTCCGACCCCATAAAGTATATATATTCTGGATCCTTATACATAGAGAAGTTGATTAAGCGATGTCCGTCTGTCCGTCTGTCCGTCTGTCCGTGTTAGTGTGGTAATGTCATTTGCCAAGGCATCAGAAGAGATACAAAAAATTTAAGCACACCAATCTGTCAGGCATAGTTTCGAAAATTTTGGTATTGCAATTCAGCAACATCGGATCATTCCTTTGGAGGCTACGGGCCAAAAACCACGCCCACCTATGTTTTTTTTACGTTTTTTTTACGTTTTTTTTAATTTTTTTCGGCTTTAATGATTCTGTTTTGCCTTTTTTTGTCAAATAAATATTAGAGTGTGACAGGTAGATCGCAAGGAGTGCATACAGATCTCGGGGGATCAATAACCCCCTGCGAGGGGCGATTTTTGTTTGTTTTTAGATTGGTAGGGTTTTTCTGCTTTGATTTGTATTAGAGACCTAAATAGAAAGCAATACGCATAGAGGTAGCCAATGGACCCACAGGGTACCCACTGACAAATAGGAGCAGTTAAAAGGGCCCCCCATGTGTCAATATGATGAATTTTTTTTTTTTGTAAGGATTTCTTTTTGCTTTAGTCTGACCATTCTAACTCAATAGATTGGAGAAAAGTCCAAAATTTAACAAAAAAATTTCAATCAAATTTTTAAAAAAAAATTTTTTAAAAAATTTTTAAAAAAAAATTTTTTAATTTTTTTCAAAAATATTTACAAAAAAATTTACAAAGCATTTTCAAAAAGATATTTTACAGAAAAATATTAGAAAAAAAATTTTTTTAAAAAATTTTCCAAAAAATTTTCGAATAAAATTTTACAAAAAATTTTTAAAAAAATATTTTTACAAAAAATTTTTACACACAATTTTCGAAAAATTAAAACAAAAATTTCAATATTTCTTTGAAAATGAAAATCATGACTGTAACATAACATATATTTAATATTAAGAATATACATATGTATGTATGTGTGTATATAGAGTAACATATTTTTTATACCCTTCACCACAGGTGGAAAGGGTATATATAAGTTTGTCATTCCGTGTGTAATTTCTACAATATTCATTTCCGACCCCATAAAGTATATATATTCTGGATCCTTATACATAGAGAAGTTGATTAAGCGATGTCCGTCTGTCCGTCTGTCCGTCTGTCCGTCTGTCCGTCTGTCCGTGTTAGTGTGGTAATGTCATTTGCCAAGGCATCAGAAGAGATACAAAAAATTTAAGCACACCAATCTGTCAGGCATAGTTTCGAAAATTTTGGTATTGCAATTCAGCAAC
The DNA here is from genome assembly GCA_949628195.1 of Phasia obesa. NCBI lineage: Eukaryota > Metazoa > Arthropoda > Insecta > Diptera > Tachinidae > Phasia > Phasia obesa. The sequence goes on along the minus strand of OX451215.1, from coordinate 17,175,133 downwards.
ATCGGATCATTCCTTTGGAGGCTACGGGCCAAAAACCACGCCCACCTATGTTTTTTTTACGTTTTTTTTACGTTTTTTTTAATTTTTTTCGGCTTTAATGATTCTGTTTTGCCTTTTTTTGTCAAATAAATATTAGAGTGTGACAGGTAGATCGCAAGGAGTGCATACAGATCTCGGGGGATCAATAACCCCCTGCGAGGGGCGATTTTTGTTTGTTTTTAGATTGGTAGGGTTTTTCTGCTTTGATTTGTATTAGAGACCTAAATAGAAAGCAATACGCATAGAGGTAGCCAATGGACCCACAGGGTACCCACTGACAAATAGGAGCAGTTAAAAGGGCCCCCCATGTGTCAATATGATGAATTTTTTTTTTTGTAAGGATTTCTTTTTGCTTTAGTCTGACCATTCTAACTCAATAGATTGGAGAAAAGTCCAAAATTTAACAAAAAAATTTCAATCAAATTTTTAAAAAAAAATTTTTTAAAAAATTTTTAAAAAAAAATTTTTTAATTTTTTTCAAAAATATTTACAAAAAAATTTACAAAGCATTTTCAAAAAGATATTTTACAGAAAAATATTAGAAAAAAAATTTTTTTAAAAAATTTTCCAAAAAATTTTCGAATAAAATTTTACAAAAAATTTTTAAAAAAATATTTTTACAAAAAATTTTTACACACAATTTTCGAAAAATTAAAACAAAAATTTCAATATTTCTTTGAAAATGAAAATCATGACTGTAACATAACATATATTTAATATTAAGAATATACATATGTATGTATGTGTGTATATAGAGTAACATATTTTTTTAAATGCGTTTGATTTTTTTTTTTTAAATGCGATTGATTTAAAATAGATGAGATCTTTGTTTAAAACCTAAGTGCATTAAACACATAGACATCATCAGGATACCGGGTAAAAACTGCCAAAAATAAAATACACACGTTTATAGGTAAACGTTTTTTTTTTTTGAAGCCAGTATAGCTACATGGCTACACGACCACCGTTGTGGATGTCGTCAACTTAGGCTAATTTCTATTTTATTCAACAAAAGAAAATGTCACAAATTACATTATTATTGTAAATTACAAATTCATATACAAACAAAAAGTTTTGGAGGAGATATTTATAAGTTTTTGAAAAAGTTATTTAATTTTATAAAAGCAAAATAAGTATTTCTACAACAATGTCAGAGTTTACGATGTAGCGTCGGCTTCAATATCATTAAGTAGCTGACAACACGGCGACAATTGTAGCAAACGGAATTTGTTTTCATTTGTCTTCTATTTCTTTAACTCATGAATAATGATTTTTTCTTATACGACTTTATTTAAATAAAGAGTCAACAATATGGATAATGCTGTACATGTCTGTATAAATAAAATCACCGTGGTGAAGGGTATAGAAGATTCGGCACGGCCGAATATAGCACTTTTACTTGTTTTTTTTTGTTTTAACTGCAAAGCATTAACTCTAAAAATAACGGTTTTATATTTAAAATGTACATTTTTCGTATAATTACTATTCCTTGATAAAATTATCGTTATATTGAAAAATAGATATTTTTCAGCCGATATGTTTTCCACATTTGCCCATCCCTAGCTGTAACCTAATTAAATAATATTTGAATCTTAAAAAATGTTCGAAATAAACCATTCTTTTATAAAAATATACAACTAAGTGAATTCTCGTTTATTGTTCAACGTCATACATACACACGTACTTTAATAAATTTAAATTAAAGACAATTGAAATGACCTCATAGAAATTGCACAAAAAGTTAAAAAAAAACTAAACTAAAACAATATTCATGTTTATCATATAAAATATTAAACGATAAACCTAAAACGGAAATTGACTTGAATAACTGTAGTCGGTAGGAAACTGAATCATAATTATGATGAAGAAATAAAATGAAGAAAAAATGACTTGCAAAGTTTTTAAATGGCAACAAAATAATAAAAATAATATAATTTAAGTAAAAAATTTCTATATTTAAAAAAAAAAACTTACCTTTGCAGTTGTGTGGTATGACTCTTTTGCAATTTGTTACGCAAATTGTATGGCTCAGGTTGTTCAGAACGTGACATTGAAACTTCTAAGGATTTACGTTTTACAATATCGTCCAAATTGCTGTGCAGATTAATGAAATTCTGCTTATTTTTCATGGCAATTTCATTTGGTTCTACATAAACAAACAAGAAAAAATAATAAAAAAGTTGAAAAAAAAATTTTCTAAAAGTATTTTAATTAAACATACCATAAAAACTTTCATCGGAATACAAAACACTACCCTCAAATGCAATTGTATAGTTGTCCTTGTTGGCTTTACATGTCAATATTATATCGCCATCATCGGGATAGGCATCCATGTCTAAAGAATCTACGGAAATGTGCGACTCTTTTACGGGCGAAAAGAGCAATTCCGATTTACAGAACGAATTATCTATTAGATCATTGGTTGATGTCGTAGACGTTTGAGACATGTTGTGAGCCATTTGATGCTGGCAATTGTTAGAGGGTAACATTTGTTGCAACAGCAATGACTGTTGCAGGCGATTTCCCCCTAGACTTTTACAATACGAGGGTAATTGAGAGAGTAATGAGTGGATGTCCTCTGCTCGAAAACTTTCTATATCGACTTCAGCTAAATTGGCATCAAGATTTTTAGCCAAATCCTCATAAATTAAATCTCCTAGACCATTGTAGGAAGCCGATAATGAGGATAAGACGCTGCGCTGCATGCCGCCGCAACCATCTCTATAGCCATAATCTAAGAACCACTGATAATCAGAATTGTCGTGAGTAAAATCATGAGATGAAGCGAGAGAACAAGTTAAATTGTTGCCCATATAACCAACACCACAAGCATTATTTAATACACCACTACCACCATTATAAACACCACCACCACCACCACAAGTAGTTGTGTTTGAAAAACCTACCAAATGTTGATGTGGTTGTTGTTGATTATGTGGCAAGATATTGCCGCTGTGCTCGTATGGCAACATGTTGCTGCGTGAACCTGGAGTTGTAGCATTGCTGTTGTAATCGGATTCTGGTGTTATAGCTGCAGCCATTGTTGCTAATTTTTGTTGTTGATTTGGCGAAATAGCACTATTGTTGTTACCCACTATGTCACCTTTTCCCCCAGTCAAAAAATTCAAATCACTTTCGTCGTAAAACACAGTGCTGTTAGTGTTAACTTGCTCATTCAAAATAATACTGCGCAGAGCGTTATTGTAGCGATCTAAATTATTCAAAACTATAGCAACATTTTGCTTTAGACTCTCTTCGCTCAGTTCACTCTCATTTGAGGCGTCTTTGCTCTGTAGCAATTGTTGTTGCTGGTGCTGCAATTGCTGCTGTTGCAAGAGCAAATCATTCAAATGTTGCTGATACTGAGTATGAGTTAGAAACGGTAATTTTCCGCTATTGCGACGCTGTTGTTGGTACTGCTGCTGCTGCTGTTGATTTCCATCGCCACAATGAGCGAAAGGTGAATTATTTGGTGAATTAAAGGGCTTACGATAGTGATGATTATGATGCGTTGGGGAATGTGTTACTGATGATCCATTCGACGATGGGGTATGTGCATTTGCAGGAAAATTATTATATGGAAGAGTTTGTTGATTATTCTTGTTATTGTTAATGAGTTGTTGTTTTAATGTTTGTGTAAATTGTTGCTTATTAAATTGTGCATTAGATGATTGTGTAGTTGTGCTATGAATGGGATAGTTATTGGTTAAGGAAGTAAGATGGTGTGTTGTGTTTGATAATGGATTAGATGTAAGATATGGTGTAAAATGATGGCGTGGTGAATTCTGAAGCGGTTGAGATGATAAATGAGTTTTATTGTTGATATCGCTGTTCGTAGAGAATTCTGTCATGCCACGACAGGATTTTTGTCCTGCAATTATAAGAAAGCAAAAAAAAAACTATTGTTAACAATTTGTTTTAATACTATTTTTTTTTTCTTCTCGGACAAATTGATTTTATTAAATTTTTTGTTTAGGTTTATTAGTAGTTGGATTCAAATTAAAAAAAAAATTATTTTAACAACAAGTTTGAAGTCACATACATATACATACGTATAACATTGTTTATATACAAATTTTTAGCAACATTTATCTTACGCAAAGTTCTGTTAGAACCAGTGTAAAAATACAATAGAGTCTTAGGTTATTTGATAATTTCTATATACAATTCAGTGATGTATCTTAATAGAATACATGTATGTTATGAGTACTTTTAAAAATTGTCAAGGCTAAACGGCTGAACGAAATTTGAAACAAATACAAAGACTATTTTTACACCTGTTTACAAAACTTAGACCCAGAGGGAAGAGCGAAGAAAGGACGGGAATTTTATGTTCTATAATAATATGTTACTGTTTTCATACATGGTAAGCTTTTTTTTTAATATAAAGCCTAGTACTCTGTTCGAATTTGTGAAAAATGTTGGGCAACATTTATTATTTCAAGAAAAAATAGACATTTAAGATGTGGTGTCGATCTCTCGATTGAAAAGAATTTTACGATTTTATTGCTTTTAAATATACCACATTGTTTTAAAAATTTTTCCACAAAAAATTGAACAAAACATTCCACATGAAATAATGCCCATTTGCTGTATTTCACAGCTTTGCGAAAATGTTGCCAGATACATTTCAATGTTTTTCCATAGTAAAAACTGAGTACTACTTCTGCAACATTGTTTCATGACTTTTTCATAAAAATTGTTTATGTGTATGTAGTTTGACAGCATTCCGCATGAAAAACTAAACAGAGTACCAAGCTAACTGAGCCCAATGGGCTTCGAAACTGCCTTATCGATTACAGCTGGTGTAATTCGACTCGATAGTTGTCGTTGTTGTTAAAACTAAAGAAATATTTTATTTCATTCTGTATTGAAAGTACTTTTCAGGCTGGGAAAAAGCCCTTAAAGTGTTAGAAAGATTCTAAAAGTGAAACAATACAGACCCGGGTAAAATAAGCCAGTATAAATATATATTTCTAGCAGGCTTTCTTTTAATTTTTATAGACGTTTGCAATTAAAATTAGAGACTTATCGAGATAAACACTCTGTAAAAATCGTTAAAAAGAAACAAGATTCACGCTTTAAGAAGAAAAACATTTTGTAAAAAACTTAAAAATTTTATTGGGCTAATTAATTAATGAACTTGATTTTTATTATCTTTAAAAATAAAAATTTAATTTTTATAATAAAAACAAATTCTCATTTTTAAACATCTCAATTGTTTAAGATCTATTTTTACATTTAAATCTTTTAAAACATAAACATAAAAATCATTGAAAATGCTTAGAATTTTTATATTTCAATTAAAATTCTTTGGCTGCTACATAGAGGCAGCTAAGTAATTTTCAAGATAAGAACTTAAGAAAAACAATTAAAGTTTATGAGTTTTCTATAAAAAAAAAATATCTTAAAAATTTTATGACTTTATAAGTTAAAAAAAGAAAAATCACTATATCGTCATCTTAGGGAGTGTGAGCAATTAATTCTATACCAATGCAGGAAAAAAAATTTGAACATGTGAAAAACAATGTAGAGTTTGAGGGCAGAGAACTACTGTTTGCGCTAGATAAAATTTATTTCAAGGAAACGAATAGTTTTTACACGAAAAAAAAATAATTTTACGAATTGTCTCATAAATATCGCCGCTGTGGCTACCAAATCTATAAAATACATAAAAAAAGCAAATACATTTTGTAGGTTTGTGTTTTTAAAAAGTATTTATTTGCGTACTAAAATCTGAAAAAGCAATATTTTAATTTACTCATATCAAGTGAATTTTCGAACACGTTACGTTATACTCCTCAATTGACTCTACAAAATTTTATTTTATTTTCTACTCTCTTTGAGATCTTTTCTCTTCTCGTTTGAAATAACTCTTTTTTCATTCAATTGCTAATCATTAAATAATTTTCGTGCATCATGCGACTGCCTTTTTAACGATACGATATTTTGATACTGCCTCGAATGAGATTGAAAATATCGACGAAACTAATATCAATGAGTTTTATAAATTTAAGTTAAAGGTAAAATTAAATAAAAAATCTGGATTGACCTACCCAAATGGAAACAGATATTTTATGGATGTATAACATAAAGAATATAAGTTCAAAGTATATTCGAATCAAAAAATTAATTATTTTCGGTTTGGGATGTTAAGTAAACCACCCCTTGCCCCTTCCTGATTATGCCCAAAATATACACAACTCTTCATTTCCATATATCAAAGGCACATATTAAATTTCGTTTTAATACGTCATACGGTATGACCTGTAGGGCGTTCACAAAATTTGGGGGTAAGGAAACTACCCCTAACCCCTTCCTGATTATGCCCAAAATGTACACAACTCTTCATTTCCATATACCAAAGGCACATACTAAATTTCATTTTAATATGTCATACGGTATGACCTGTAGATCGTTCACAAAATTTGGGAGTAAGGAAACAACCCCTTGCCCCCTTCCGATGATGCTTAAAAACTGTACAGCTCTTCATCTCCGTATACCAAAGGCACATACTAAATTTCATTTGATATGTCAAACGGTATGACCTGTACAAACTCCACAAAAATAGTGGCGTTTTCATTTTCTGAAATATGATTATTTGGCGCTTACGGGGGTTAAGAAGAAACGCGACGCGATGTACATAAAAAATCTGTATGAAAAATTTAATGAAAAAAGTTTAATTGATGAATTGAAAAACTTAATCAGGTTTATTTTGAAATATGTATTGTTCACCAAACACGTGGTTCTTTCGTGTAAATTCGCTTTTGCTAACCCTAAACTGTCAACAGTAGTATCTTTTTTTGCCTGGCAATACTTTCGCACACAAAAAAATGAAATTGAAGGCTTGTGAGAAATTTGGGAAACTTGAAGTATAATGATAAAATAATGTAAGACATAATGAAAATAATGATAAGACATAATAAAAATAAAAGTAAATGTAATAAAAATAATAATAAAATTATTAATAACTTTAGCAACATTTTGACAAATGTGTCAACGGCATACGATGCAAATGCAACAATTACTTAATTTATACATTTACTTATGTATATATGACAATTATCATATATAATTCATTTAATGCATTCATTCTTCACTTGAAAAGTTACATTGGTTACACATAAAAACAGAAAAGCTCAAGAGAATTTGTACTTTAAAGTGAATGACAGTACTTGAAGAAATAACGAAGTCTTTATATAAATTGCTTACAATTAAATTTATATTGCATAAGATGTTCCAACTCCCTCCGCAGCAAAAAGCAAACATTCCCTTTTCTATACAATAATAAAAATTCAAGATAAGAGCAGTAAAAAACAACCAACCGTCATCATACACAATTTAAACAATGAACAAATCATCTAAATGCCAAAAGCTTTAGCTTTAATAATAAAAATCTAAATGTTACGATAAGCAGAACGAAATGAAATCAGAAAACTTGGGGTTGAACAAATTTATATAGAGTTTTCCAATAAGAAAAAAATACATTTTGGCAGAATTAAAGCCTAAAGCTTTGTTCGAAAATATGAGATATTTAGAGCATTATTTTCCTCAAAAGTATTAATATGTACTTGTATTATAGTGTGAAACGACCTTTAATAGATTTTTTGGTTTTATTGTTAACGAATGTTAACAAAACCCGTAAGTTGATACTTTAAGCCTGGTATTCTGTTCAGTTTTCAATTCTGAATGCTACCAAACTACATTCCTAAAAAATGTGTATGAAAAATTCATGAAAAAATGTTGCAGAAGTCGTACTCTGTTTTCACTGTGGAAAAACATTGAAATGTTTCTGGCAACATTTTATAAAAGCTATGAAATAAAGCAAATGGGCATTATTTCATGTGGAATTATTCAAACAACAGTTTTTGCTAACATTTGTAACATTTACTATGTGCTTTACTTGAAAACAATAAAATCGTAAAATTCTTCCAAATCGCGAGATATACACCACATTTTAAATATTAAATTTTCCTTGCCCTGGTACTCTGTTCGATTTTGTGAAAAATGTTGAGTAACATTTATTATTTCACAAGGGAAATTTGATGTTTAAAATGAATGTGGTTTCTATCTCGCGTTTTGGAAGAATTTTACGGTTATATTGCTTTTAGATATACCACATTGTTTTAAAAAATTTTCCATAAAAAAATTATCCAAAAAATTCCACATGAAATAATGCTCATTTGCTTTATTTCACAGTTTTGAAAAAATGTTGCAGAAGTAGTACTCTGTTTTTACAGTGGAAAAACATGAAATATTTCTGGCAACATTTTATAAAAGCTGTGAAATCAAGCAACTGGGTTTTTTTTATGCGGAATTTTTCAAACAACAGCTGTGGGTTACTTAATAAAAAAAAAACGTATAATTCTTTCAAATCGCGAACTAGACTCTACCACATTTAAAATGTGTTATTTTCAAGTGAAACATTAAATGTTGCAAAACATTTTCCACAAATTCGAACAGAATACCAGGCCTTTTAATGAGAAAAAAAAAACATTGCACTATTATTGCATATATTAACATTTTATGGTTTTCTTTTTAAATTTTAAAATAGAGTGTGAACAAAAAAAAAAATTATTATCTGTTGTTTAATATTTTATGAGATATAAAGTTTTTCGCTCATTGGAAAAATAATGCATGCATATTGCCAGATACATTTCATTCAGCAGTTTCCATAAAATATTAGACGGAATGGCAAACTTAAGGCTCCGTCATCGACCTTCGAAAAAAAATCGAACTAAAATAAAAAAACGGGTCTTCTAATTTAGCCTCTATTTTCACCCCTCACTCTCAGAATCGACCTAACTTTTGCTAGCTTAAATTTGTTATCAAAATGGATGTTATTTAGTTGCAAAGACGGAGGTTGGTTTTTAGTCGGCGTATTATTAATGACCATATTCGAAATGGCAGGTTTAGTCAAACATCTAACAACCTCACTTGAAACAAAAACACAAGATCTGTCGGAAAGATCACATCCTGCAGCAAGAACTTATATTGTTATGAAATCTACTCAGCGTTACAGAAAACCCTTTATTTAATACACAAATGCATATGTATATGTAAGCGATACGAACTGACATTTGACTTTGTCACAATAAATAACTTACTCATACATTATATTTTTTCGAACATTAAAAAATGCAAACAGACCGACAAAAATTTTAAACGACCGTTTTTTAAACAGCAACATTCAATGACCGAACGGATGTTGGTTTGTAAATGTTTAAACTAATAAATGAAAACAAGGGCATTATTTTATAATTTTATTTTTTTTTTGGAATAAATCAAATCATGAAACTAGGAATCATTTATTTAAATTGGTATAAAAATAAAAAAGAAACAAAACTCGCTTAAAATAATATTTTTGTATTATAAGTCAACTGACAAGGGAATAGCTATTATTGAGGCTCTGGAGTAAAGGAAATTCATGCGAGAAATTCTGATCTTAACTTTATTAATAATCATTATTGTTTTTATTATTATCATTATTATTATTCTTACTATTATTAATTTTTCCTTTGGAACCCCAAGCGAGACAATTACAGACATAGCACATGCTCAGTGGTCTCATCGAAATGAACTCTTGGTATATTGGTCCACAATTCCCGATAAATAATCTCGTTAGGTTTTACATGCTCGACAAAGGAGAGCTCAGATCTTTTGTAGAGCATGTTAAACCTTTTGGATATTGAGGAAGAATTCATTAGGTAAAACAGTTATTGAATAACAGATTGCTGTTTTCTCTATTTATTATTTATTTAAAACTTCACTATTCGGGACCCTATTATTTTTTTATTATTTAATTAAAATTAATTAAAAACGTGTCATTCATATGATGTTGGCAAATGTTTATACAAGTGATAAATTGTGTATAATTAAAAAAAAAAATTAATTTCACATTTTTCCTATAGACAAACAACAACACAAAGAACAAAATATGCTTAATTTTTTTTACAATCAATATTTGTTTTTTCCATTTCTTTTACAGAAAAAAAAATATGAGGGTTAACAAACCAGAAAAAATATATAGTACATCTATGTATATATTCTTTTTAATATCTATAAATAGAAAAATCATATTGTGATGAGCAAAATAGTCTTCAAAGAAAATAAAATTTGGCTAGTATTCAAAAAAATATGTATTAACAAACAAAAATATAGTAGGTTTGAAGGTGAAACAAAGAAAAAAAAAAATGGGAAATACTAAATAAAAACATTTCAATAAAAACATCTGTTAGCAACATGTTGCAAATTAAGTAAATGTTGATAGTTATTTATGAAGGGTAAAATCATTACAATTAAAAAAGTTTTATTTTTAAAATCCAACCTTTAAATAACATACGACCACCACCATTATTTATTTGTTGTAATTCTGTGTTGCAATTATTGTAGTTATTGTTATTATTTAAAATATCATTGAGATTTTGCTTGTGATTTCTATTCTGAACCATAAAATTATCAATATTTTGCGGCTGTGCTTGTTGACACAGTCTCATATTTAGTGCGTGTTTATGCTGTTGCTGTTGTTGTTGCTGCAACCTTAGTTGTTTCAAATATTGTTGGTTACATGTTAAAGTTGCCGTTGTCGTGTTTGAAGGTCTTTTTATATCCACGCCCTGTTCACGTAGTTGTTGTTGCAAGCGTTTTCTTTGTAACAATTGCTGTTGTAACAATTGCAACTGTTGCTGCTGTAATTTTTGATAGTGTCGCAACTGCTGCAATTGCTGGGGTGTCAAAGAATGATGCTGTTGCTGTTGATAGCTATTTTCTTTGGAAGAGGATGAGGCTGAACTATCACAGCCTGAACTAGTGCTGCTTGAATTTGAATTTTGTTGCCATCGTTTTTGTGACATGATTGTAGTATTATTGTTGTTGTTATTATTATTATTGTTACTTATACAGCGTTTGCTCTGCATTTTGGTAATGTCAACGAATTTTATTAAAAATGCTAATATTATTAAGAACATTTAGTTTTTAGCTAAACGATATTTTATCTAAAAAGTTTTTATTTCTCAGATTTTTTCAGTCATTAATTTAATATAATTTTTAGGGAAAACATTTTCATTTGGAAAAGTTGCCAGGCTTCAACAATGTTGAAGGTTATTTTATTTTATTTTTTTGTTTTGTTTTATTTTATTTTTAGTATTATATTTTTTTTAATACATACATACATATATGGTTCCTTTTATAATTTTGGAGACCAATGCAAAGTTTTGTTTTATTTTTGGTTTTTATTGTTTTGTTTGAGGGAAGACTTTTTTGTATTTATTTTGTTACTCTGCACTTTTCTCTGTTTTATACGAACAGAATTTTTTTTCTTCAGTCTTTCTGTTGTCTTATTTTTAATTATCAAGTGTTTTAAGCACTTTTAGTTTATAGTATTTTTAAAATTCTGAATAAATGACAAACAAATAAACAAATATTTACATTTTACCACAACCGATTAAAAGAAAATAATCTGAGATACTTTTGAGTTTTCTTTAGTCATTTTTGTCAAAGATTATTAAAAAAAAAGTTAAATACGATACATTTACTGCAGCCTTGATTCTTCATAATTAGTTGGAGTATTAGTTGAGACAGCCTAAAATGAATTTAAAAAGTTGGTATATGCGAAGAATGCTGAAGACGGACGTAGCTTTCCAGAAAATGCATTACAATCTGCTAGTGTCTATAAAAAAAAGTGTCCCAATTTTTCTTTAATATTAATCACCTAATTTGTAATTAAAATTATTTTTTCTTAGAAAAAAATAAAACGAAATTAACCTTATCTTCAAATTTCATCTGTATGAATTTAAAATCTTCTAAATAAGATCAACAGTGCTTGCCCAAAATATGATTAAAAAACCTACATCAGGTGGAGAACTGAAAAAAAACAAACAGTAGGCTCTAATGCAATTAAATCGAGTACCTTAATAAACTATAATGATATTCCTAATATTTTAATAAGTTAGTTTTAATATGCAGTAATAATGGGCAAAAAAGCATAAATTCTTTGACATCTTAACGAGAGGATAAATATCAATATATCCTGGATTTAGTTATTTCCTAACTAAATCCAGGATAACTAATTTTTTTAATTTTTCAAAATGATTTTTTTTTCATTTATATTTTTTTTTTTTTTTATTTATTTTAATAATTTTTTATATTATTTAATTAAGAATGCTATAAGACTTATTATGTTGAGCTGCTGAATTGACAAGGCTAAATTGCAAAAAAAGTGTATGAATATCTACTAGAGTGTCCACTCAATCAATCATCGCTGGATTAATCATAAATTTTTAAGTCCATTAATTGTTCGAGTAAGAAAAATTGCAAATTTTGATTAAAAAATAACTCGAACAAATTATATCGGTTAATCGAGAAATCGACTAAAATTTATTTCTCTTAAGATTTCCAATATTTTTACTAATTTTTAACTTATAATTTGTTCTTTTAAGAATAATTATTTCGAACTAGACGTATTTAGTAAACATACAGAGAAAAAATCTATACATATAATAAAAAGGTAACTTATTTTCTGTCTGTCTGTCTGTCTGTCTGATTGTCTTTCTGGCTGTGTTCGCATCACATAAAAACTACTGGGGGGATTTTATCAAAATTTTATGAGGAGGTACCTTAGAATCCCAATTTCAATATGGGATAATTTCTCTCCGCAAAAATATCTTATTTCCAAGAGAAAGTGGAGAAAAAGCAGTGAAAGTACGCTGATTTTTTAGCAATTTAAAGCTACTGCATACTTTAAGACATCTTTTATTTTTGAAAGCGGAAATAAAATATGTATTTGATTTGTATTTTATATATATATATATATATATATATATATATATATATATATATATATATATATATATATATAGAATTTTATCCAGCGATGGGTGTCTTTATATAAATTAAATACTTAAGAATCTTAAAATCTGATGTGGATTACTTTCAAAGCAAAATCGAACAAAATATTGTCAGGATGAACCCAATGTGTGTGGGCACAGCTAGTAATACATATAACCCAAAATTTTTTTTCATAAATCGATTATGACTTCCTTTCATTCAGTTTATAAACATCGTAATAAAAAATATGAAAATACTTTTTTTTAATCTATACATATAATAAAATAGTAACTCATTTCCGTCTGTCTGCTTTTAATTAGTGTTCGCATCACGTAAAAACTACTGCATGGATTTCAACTGGAAAGTCGAGAAAAGTCAGTGAAGTACGCCGATTTTACCGATAGGCATACTTTAAGGCGGCATATTTTAGTAGGGATGAGACATTTTATATAAAGTAAATACATAAACCATAACTCAAGCATTAAAAAAGGGTAAGGGTAATTGGTGTGGATTGCTTTCAAAGCAAAATCGAACAAAATATAGCAAGGACGATGACGAAGTGACGGGCACAGCTAGTTTTTAGTATTTATATGCTACACAATTCAAAACTTCTGAGTAGTGTATAGTTTATTTTAACAGGTGAACTGTAAGGTGCCCTATGTCTATGTATAAGTTAAAGCATTTTTTTAGAATACCTTTTACTACGAGGATTCCTTACACAGAGAGAAAAAACGCATTTTAAAATCGAAGTGGGTCGCTGTTGAATTTAAAATTTATCAACTTTTATCATATTAACGTTGATTTAAGAATTAACAACTTTAAAACAAAGTAAAACGACATAAAATCAACAAAAAACCTTATTAGAATTTTCATTTTTATCCCAAACAACAATTTTTTTGTTGATTTAAATACACACAACTTTGAATTGAGCATAAACATTTAAGATTTTTTAAACAATTCAATTCCAATGACGAAAACCTTAAATTAAGAGTGTTTCAACTTCGGTTTAAAAGTGCGACTGTTGCGAATTATATATGCCTATTTTTAAATCAACGCCTTAAATTGTCGATTTAAGTTGGAAACATTTTTAATATAAGCATGTTCGTTGTAAAATACATTTTTATGTTGAAACAGCCATAATATAATGTGACAACGTACTTAAATTAAGTACGCATTGTTAATTTGAAGTTTTGCTACTTTGATCTAAGGTTGGGCACCTTTAATTTCATGTTGATAAACTTCACAATAATGTTGAGCATTTTAGAATCAATATGGTAGCATTATAAGTTTAGGTAAACATAAAAAATATAAAGTGTTTGTAAATCAAGTGTAAGATTGACCTGAAAATAATTAAAAATAAAATTTAATTGTGTGATTTTTTTATGCCAAAGCAAACATTAGTTTTATGGAAAACTTTGAGCTTCTAAGTGAAATAATAGTGAGTGATAATGAAGTTGCAATAACTGCATTAGAAAGCTCAAAAACAATAGACGGACTATTTATTGAAGATAATTTGGAAAAAAGGGAAGACACTTCCTTTGTTGACGACGACTTAAGACAATTAGAATCATTGTTGAATGATTTTAATTTACTGCAACTGTTACCTATATTACAAGGTAAGTAATCATATTCCTATTTATCTTGACAAACAAAAAATTTTAACTTATGCCGATTATATTTAGCTGCTAATGTGACATACAGATGTTTACAATATATTCAAAAAGAAGATCTCATACAAGCAATTCCACATTTGGGGCTTAGAGTAGAATTCAGGGAGAAGCTATTTATGTGGCGTAAAAAAGAAGTAAAGTTTGAAGACTTGACATGGTAATATTTACAAATGTGTTTAATTATTTATTTCATTGCAGTTTGGAATAGATGATGACACCATATCCAATCCAAATAAAGTTGTAGACTGGCTAAAAGATTATTCAAATGTCCCTTCTCCCTCTTCTTCAAATTCATCAGTAAAGCGTGTTCTCAATAAGGTAGTTAAGACATTAGTTCTTACACGTTTTATATATAATAATATGTGTCTATAAATTTAATTTAAAAGGATTTGAAAACTATACTAAACTGCACATCTAAAGGGCAATCATGTTTGGAAGTATATAAACAATGCCAAAAACTTTCAGATAACAACCGCGATGATATTATAAATATTATTATTGGAGAAATTATTTGTAACAAAATATCTCTAAAACCAAAAGATTTTTCTGGAATTGTTAGTGATATTTGTCAACTTTTTCCCGGTGAAACAGTTGCAAAAGTAAATCAAGTTCTTTTTAATATTTGAAATTCTATTCAAATTATTTCAATTTTGACAGGAATACTATTATATTGAACGTCAAGGAAAGAAAAATCCAAGCGGAAAATTATATTCTAAATATGTCAACGCTCGATGCAAACGGGCAAAAAAATCTGATGAATTTTCAGAAAGTCTTCAATATGATGAAGTACACATTCAAAACGCTGAAATAGATGATACCATTTCTGTGGCTTTAAAAACGTCTCTTAACAGAGATAGCTCAAACTGGCAAGATGTGTGTGAAAAATGGAAGAAAACATATAAGTTAAGGCAAAAAGATCTAAAACGACTAAGTAATGTCGACTTTTTAACAAATTGGCCGAAATATTCAGATTCCCGAGCTCCACAGCTAGTAAGTGTAATCAATCAATTAAGCATGTCTACACACTAAACGCTTTTCCTCTATCAGATCGAAATAGATTTCAATTTTATGTATCCAGAGAAAGGGCATATGTTATTTTCCAAGTGGGATGATTTTAAAGATAAAATAAAAATATACTTCAAAAACAACATTCATAATAGCTTCTGCAAACAATTATTTTCACTTGCCCAGTGCGCTCAAAGCAAAGGTATTTACTAATATTATGCATTATCATTCATATACATATATAAAAACGTTTTATATTTTGATATTTGTATTCTAGATGCTGAAGATTACATTCTTACAACATTACTTGCTGGAGTTTTATTGTCATCAGCTCGTTTTAAAGACGAAGGTGGTAAATTAAACAAGAAAATAACAATTATCGACGCACAAGAAAGTTTTGTTTTACGCCTCACATCCATTAATAACTATGAAGCTGAAATCGCGGAACGTATAAGCAAGTACTATTCCATTGGGCTTACAATTCAACCATTTATTATTGTTGAGGGACCTTCTGATAGCACAGTTAAGTCATTTTATGTTTATTTTGATAAAACGCTTTTTAAATTTAATTCGTTCATTGAAAGTTTGGATATATGCTTCAAAATTTTTCAAGTTTTTTCTCTTAAATATCCTCAGGCGTGTGCAGCATCTTGGGTGTTCATACAAAAATTTTTTTTTGACATATCTACAATTCATGATATTAAATCTTCAAGAATTACATCCCTTTTAGCTTTTATGAGTAATCAGTCAAAACACCAATAGAAATGTATATGTGTTTCAAATGCTTAAATGACTTCACAGAAGTAGAGTTATTAGTAAGGCATCTAAAAACTGAACACTTTTTTTCTGGAAAGTTAAATAAACTTATTTGTATGCAAAATGAATGTAAGCAGGCTTTTTCAAACTATACATCTTTTAAAAAACATTTAATAAACCAACATTCAAGAAGCAGTTCAATAAAAGAGAAAAATAATTCTCACGAAAAAATAAACCAGCCCTTGTCTTCCCTTTCAACGCCTTTATTTCATCCAAATGACTGTACCCAATCTTCTTTGTCTCAAAACAAGACTTCAAAATACGAAATTTTCGATATTATTACTAAGCGTTTAAAGAATAAGCTCCTAAAAACATTGTTAAGTTTACATGCTAAAAATTCGATGACAAGAAAACAAGTAAGTGACATCCAAAAAATTATGTCTTCATTATTATCTGATACATCTTCCGCTATTATGAGCGTATTAGACACACATAAAGAGTGTGATTTTAAAAGAGATGTGGAATTGCTTCTTAATTTAATTAAAGAACCCTTTTCTGAATTCGGTTCAGAATATAAACTTTTGAAGTACTTGAAAGACATAAATTTGTACGCGCCTGCACAAAATGTTGTAATTAAAAAAATAATCGCTGAAAAGACTATTGCCAGCAATCCTACTTTAGACTCCAAAACCATTGATATTTTTATCCAACCACTGCAGTTTCAATTCCAAAAAATATTTGAGATTCCTGGCCTTTTGGACATAACTTTAGAATGTACACAAAAAGCATTTAAAAGTTCAGATTTGACAAACTTTGCAAGCGGAGAAATCTTTAAAAATAAAAAAAAATTTTTCGAAACTGATTTAGTTATTCCATACACACTTTTTTTTGATGATTTTCAAATTAACAATGCACTTGGAAGCCATACGTATTCAATTTGCGGATGTTACTTCAATTTTCCTACTATGCCTTCATATTTGCTATCAAAGTTAGACTATATTTTTCATTGTGCTTTTATATCTTCTAAAAATTTAAAATGCTATGGAAATGAAACATGTTTTTACCATTTAATAGAAGAACTCAAATTATTAGAAGAAAAAGGTATTGAGATTGTTACTCGAAATTTAAGACGAAGAGTTTTTTTCGTGTTAGGTGTGATAGTTGGAGATAATTTGGGAATGAATAGCATTTTAGGGTTTGTTCAGTCTTTTAATTCAAAGAGGTACTGTCGCAGTTGCACAAGAACAAACGATAATATGAAGTCGGATATTTGTGAATATAAAAATTATTTAAGAGATAAAAGAAATTATCGCAATGATTTGTCAAAACGCAATCTCCAAGAAACTGGTGTAAAAACTGAATGTGTTTTCAATAACATAAAAAGTTTTAACGTAACAGACAACTTTTGTTTTGACATAATGCACGATTTATTTGAAGGGATATGCATTTATGATGTCTGCAATATTTTACAAGGATTAATTGATGACGAAATATTAAGTCTAGCAATAATAAATTCTAGAAAACAATTTTTTCCGTTTGGTAAAATAGAAATTGGAAATAATTCGCCTCCTTTAAATATAGCTAGAATAAGGTCATTTAATTTGAAAATGACAGCTGTAGAGATTTGGCGTTTTACACATTTCTTGCCGTTAATGATAGGAGATATTGTTCCAGTTTCTAACAAACACTGGCAGGTTTTAGTCACATTACTGCAAATTATTGACTTTGCATTAAAACCAAAATATAATGCTAAAGATTTGAATATATTTGATAACTTAATACAAAAGCATCATAAACTTTATATCGAACTTTATGGTTCACTGAAGCCAAAGCATCATTTTCTTGTACATTACCCAACTGCAATAAAAAAATGTGGCTCTCTAAAATATCTTTGGGCATTGCGTTTCGAAGCAAAACACAAAGAAGCTAAAAACTATTTAGCAAATATTACATCTAGAATAAACCCTCCGCATTCTTTGGCCATTAAATCAGGTATAAAGTTTGCCCACTTTCTGTTAGAACATGAGTTTTCCTACGATTTACCAAACTATTTTGAAACATATCCAATCCAAGACCTAACAAAAGAGAGCTATTATTCAAAAATTATAACTACTAACAATATTGATTTTACAAAAGTAAGATCCTTAAAAGAAGTAATTTACAAAGGTACTATATATAAAAATGATTATTACATAGTCTCACAAAAACCCCATTTTCGGGCATTTAAAATTTTTCTTTTTGTTCACCAAAATATTTATTTAAATGTTTTATGTTTTCCAATAACTTTAAAAAAATTTTGTCCGCATTTCCAGTCATATGAAATAATTAGTCAGATTGATGAGATTTATACATTTAACATAGAATATTTTGATACTTATCCAATACATTCATATATTGGGTGATTTTTTTGAGGTTAGGATTTTCATGCATTAGTATTTGACAGATCACGTGAGATTTCAGACATGGTGCCAAAGAGAAAGATGCTCAGTATGCTTTGACATTTCATCATGAATAGACTTACTAACGAGCAACGCTTGCAAATCATTGAATTTTATTACCAAAATCAGTGTTCGGTTCGAAATGTTCAAATGTGACAAATTTTGTTCAGCGATGAGGCTCATTTCTGGTTGAATGGCTACGTAAATAAGCAAAATTGCCGCATTTGGAGTGAAGAGCAACCAGAAGCCGTTCAAGAACTGCCCATGCATCCCGAAAAATGCACTGTTTGGTGTGGTTTGTACGCTGGTGGAATCATTGGACCGTATTTTTTCAAAGATGCTGTTGGACGCAACGTTACGGTGAATGGCGATCGCTATCGTTCGATGCTAACAAACTTTTTGTTGCCAAAAATGGAACAACTGAACTTGGTTGACATGTGGTTTCAACAAGATGGCGCTACATGCCACACAGCTCGCGATTCTATGGCCATTTTGAGGGAAAACTTCGGAGAACAATTCATCTCAAGAAATGGACCGGTAAGTTGGCCACCAAGATCATGTTATTTGACGCCTTTAGACTATTTTTTGTGGGGCTACGTCAAGTCTAAAGTCTACAGAAATAAGCCTGCAACTATTCCAGCTTTGGAAGACAACATTTCCGAAGAAATTCGGGCTATTCAGGCCGAAATGCTCGAAAAAGTTGCCCAAAATTGGACTTTCCGAATGGACCACCTAAGACGCAGCCGCGGTCAACATTTAAATGAAATTATCTTCAAAAAGTAAATGTCATGGACCAATCTAACGTTTCAAATAAAGAACCGATGAGATTTTGCAAATTTTATGCGTTTTTTTTAAAAAAAAAGTTCTTAAGCTCTTAAAAAATCACTCGTTACTATTAATAATGGAAAAACGTATATTCGTCCAAAAATGTTAATATGAATTATTTTTTGTTTTTCAATAAAATTTATAAGCAAATATAAAAAATTGTGTGTTTTAGATATAGGAATTCTGTTTTCTGATAAGTAAGTATAAATTTAACAAACAAATAATAGCAATTGAACCACTGTACTACTACAGAAGCAGTGATAAATCAAAGTTAAATGTTGTTTTTTTAAAAATGCACAATCTCAAAATAAGATTGCACCATTTTGATATATAAATGTTTTACTTTGATTTAAAAATGTTTATATTTTGAAGTAACATATAATATTCTTAATTTAATATTGACCTTTTTCGATTTAAAAACCCCAAATTTTGGTTTAGAGGTTGGACAAGGTTAACTCAAGTGCGAGCAACTTTAAATCTAAGTTGTTTCAGCTTTGGTTTCAGACGTAAGTTGTTTTTATGTTGAACGTTGTCGATTATAAAATTTTCCACCTTGGTTGCTTTTCATAGCTGTTTTTTGTTGATTTAAGGTGGTTTTTGTTGATTTTAAGTTGTTTTTTCTCTGTGTGTACATGTCCATGTATGTATATTTACACATACATAGGATGTCTTAGTTTAGCTAGAAAATCAGTTTTTGTTTTTCATATAAAAACCAAATTTTTTAATAAAAACCCCTTTTTATGAATTTTATTAGTGATCACAGATTTTTGTCCTTTTGCCTATAGGAAGTTTATTTTAGCTAGAAAATGAGTTTTTAGTTTTTCATATAAAAAATCGAATTTTTTTAATAAAAAATTCTTTTTATGAATTTTGTTAGTGATCACAGATTTTTGTCCTTCAGCCTGTAGGACGTGTTAGTTTAGCTAGAAAATCAGTTTTTAGTTTCTCATATAAAAAATCGAATTTTTTGAATAAAAAATCCATTTTTCTGAATTTTAGTAGTGATCACAGATTTTTGTCCCTTTGTCTGTAGGACGGCTCAGTTTAGCTAGTAAATAAGTCTTTAGTTTTTCATATAAAAAATCGAATTTTTTTAATAAAAAATCCATTTTTATGAATTTTATTAGTGATCACAGATTTTTGTCCTTTTGCCTGTAGGACGCACAGTGGTCAATTTCGCGAGATAGCGGTCAAAACTCTATAACTTTTGACCGGATTGGTATTTTTTTACGCAATTTGTTTTGTTCAATAGGAGGGACTTTAAGCTTCAATTTGCGTGTTCAAACGTAAAAATCGACTGATAAGAACGTAAGTAATGTGGAGTTAAAAATGCATTTTAATTTTTTGTTGAGTTTCCATGTAAAAGTTGAATATTTTGACATTTTAAATAGGTATTTTTTATAATTTCTTATTTTCTTCAATCGTATTTTGCAACCAATACTTATTTATTATTCCTAAACTTAATTTTGGTCAGAAAATGCCAACATTTGGCCCCTGACATTTATTTAGTCTCAATATTCACAGGGGCCAAAGGTTGGTTTTTTTGGAAGAAAGCTAATTCTTGTAAGGACTAAACTGAAAAATAAAATTTTAAGTAAACTTTTACTATTGATTTAAAGTGCACATATATTTTATTTAAATGTATTAATAAAAAATTATACTAAAATTAGAAACAAATTATAATCTTTAAACTAGTATTAATTAAACAATATTAGTAAAAATTTCTTCCAAATAGCTTTGATTTTCATTTTGCAGTAGTTGTTTAGCTTCTTCATCTAACTCTAATGAGATTGATTTCCATTTTTGTCGAATACTGAACATATATGGGTTTGATGTGCACAACAAAATATTAATAAGATCTTCATTAGTAAAATATCTGGAAATTTTTCTTGTATTGTGCTCGCGAAAGAATCTGTAGTCTTTGTTCCTTTTTTCTTGCGCTTCTTCTGAGAGATCTCCAATTGGAAGCATATTGTGCTGAATTATTTGTTCCCCATGAAACAAAATTTTGTGAACTGTGGTTGGCATATGTCTCCAAGAATATTTTTGGTTATAAAGGGTTGCTGTCTCATTAGCATACTGACCAAATTTTATTACATCTATCTTTTTGCTACATGCTATGATTTGGAATCGTCGTATTAAATCATAAACTACTCCAGTTAGAGAAGCTGCAGTTTCTGGATCGGAAAAAAATCTCCTTGCTGTGTTTCCATCATTAGAATTTCCTTCTCCTTGCTTTGGCTGGTCAATTATAAGTCCTATCTCACGATATTTTTCTTGAATATCTTTTTTTTTGCTTTCTTTTTTCCAAATTTTCTTTGTTGTTTCTCACTGTTTCGCCTAACGGGCCAAATTCCAAATCGTATCCCAATTTAAGAATATGATCCATAAAACGAATTCTAGCATGAAGAGGTGACATTCCAAATTCATATGCTTCATTAAAACTATCGTCTTGTGTTGGTGGTTGGCTCAATTGACTTGATGTTTTTTGGCATATGGTGCAGCTTCACGAAGACTTTGTTTCGGTTAAAGCTTGTGCAACTTTTCCATCGATCATTGTAAGTGACATTTTAAAGTTAACTTCGATGCATTGGTCATTAAATTCAAATATCACTGGTTGAAGTTCTTTAATTTCATCTCTTATTTTGCCAACTTCTTAAGTTATGACATCTTTAGTTTCTTTTTTGTAAGCAAACTTTATTGGTCTACAAAATTTTGTTGACGAGGGAATTTCATTCTTCCATACATCTCTGCAGCTCTACTAGTTGACGGCTCTGAACCAATATAAGTTTTGTTAAACGGAACGAAAGAAATCATGAAGAAATTGGCATCTGATGAATTTTCCACATTACATTGTTTGTATTGTTTCTGGCCAGAGGACCCATCACATCCCCATTTAGAAATTAAAGTCATGCTGCAATTTTTAAATTTCTTCAAATAGTCAGCATCAAATGTCTTTAATAATCGTTCTGCAGTGTGTTCAAGAAGATCCTGCAATTTTATTTCTGCTGAACAATTTTTTTCATTGGTTCGCTTCCGCAATTCTGTATATTGGTTTTTAGTCATTTCAAATCCAAAAATAGTGCAAATGTTTCTTCTGGAGTATATTTATTTTCTTCAGTTGGTGTCGGCATACTTTCTAAAATCCTTTTTGTGCGTCTAGGGCTTGCTTCCACTATTTTTTTAATGATAGCAATTTTACTCTTTTTAGTTTTCGATGGTTGAATTTGATGCAGAAATGAATCCTTTATTATGCTACAAGAAACTTCTTCATTGATATGTTTAAGCTTGGGTCTTCGTGATCTTTCACTACAATTATCAATTGGCTTTGCTGGTCGACCACCTTTTCCAGTTTCCGTGGTAATTACTAATGGCTTTTTAAAAATAAGTTTATTTCTTAGCCATTCTTGGTTGCGTGAGTAAAACAATTTCTTGTTTCTGGAACATTGATTGTACCGTTTTCTTAAAGTATTTAAAAAGTTTTTTATTTTTAAGTTATGAATTTTAATTTCTTGTTTGTCGCATATTTTGAAGAGTGGATTATTCATTATATGTAAAATAATGTCGTTTTCATCTTTCCGTTCAAAATATATATCATTTTTTACCTTTTCCAAATGAATTGCTAGATACCACATAATTTGAGAGTTAACAGGTACTGGCAATAATATAACAGGTACTTGGTTATTTGCAATTTTCAGGTATTTAAGTTATGTAATATTAGATGGCAATAAAATCATTTTTTACCTTTTCCAAATCCAAATACCACATACTTTGGGAGTTCTATTGTCATTTTTGTCAAAATTTTGATACACCCTTCTATGTGGACTAGGTCCAAATATGGGCCAACTTCTCCTAATTTCAACAGAATTATTTTTTGGGTCAATAAGAACTCTTGTACAAAATTTCATCAAAATATATGCATAATAGCCACTTTCACATACAAATAACTTCTCAAAAAATATGACGTGCATTTGTACCGAATATCTTACCTTGGGTCAGAAAAATTGCTGTAGCTCAAAAAGTGCAGTCCCGATGCATGGACATGTATATATAGGAATGTAGGGGAGAGTTAGGACTACAAAATAGTAAATTTGTGTTTTGACTCAGCTTGACTCACAGGAGTTGTGCTCTATGAAGTACGAAATTTCCGAGAAATTTGACCTTTTTTAAAAAAAATATTTAAATTGTTCTGAAAACAGTAGAGCTTCAATTTTTTTTTACCAATAATAGGAAATAAGTTAAGTTACAACAAAAAATTTATTTCGTCCAAAAATCTTGAAAAACAAAAAAGTTATGATCATTTAAACTTTAAAAATTAACTAAAAATATCATAAATTTACTAAATTATGAAAAAGCCCATTTTGGACCACCCTGTTCTCAGTGAAATAGTTGAAATAGAGTTCTAATTTTTTGGCTCCCGAGGTTTACTACTGTCTACTTTCATATGAGTCTAATAACTTTAAAATCGGAGAACAAAAACCAAAAGGAGTTTTGGCCGCTATCTCAAAATATTGACCACAGTGGGACGTCTTAGTTTAGCTAGAAAATCAGTTTTTAGTTTTTCATATAAAAAAATCGAATTTTTTTTAATAAAAAATCCATTTTTATGAATTTTATTAGTGATCACAGATTTTTATCCTTTTGCCTGTAGGACGCTTAGTTTATTCATAAAATAATTCACATTTTTTTAATGTCACAGTACAATTACAAATAAAATTCTAGCTTAATTATCGAGCATACTAACAAAGAATTTCACTCGTTATAAATAAACAACTTTTTGGGAATTGAAACCACGACCCCCAGACTGATAGACACTACCATACCACCTACTAGCCTACTGGGGCACCTAATCGATATTTTATATTACCGATAAGCTATGAAATCAGTTAATATTATTTATGCTTAAATTTTTTTCTGCGTACATAATAGATAGATGAAGAAATAAAAATATCAAATGAAACTGAAATATGTAAATAAATCAATAAAATATTTTTAAAAATCATCTACAAATTGTCATTAATAAAAAAAATTATAAGTTAATTTTGTATGGTTGTCTTTCCTCATTGGGTGCAAATTTTTTAAATATGCTCGATTAATTCGAGTTATTCGAATAATCGATTATTCGAATAATCGATTAATCGACGAAAATTAATTGTTTGAGCGAATAAAATCAGAACCCGATTAAATGGATACTCTAGTAGCTACTACCTAAAGTTATTTTAAACTGAAGAAATGTATTGAAATGAAATATGTGTTGTTTGCACTTTTTTCGAGCTTAACATATTTGCTTATCATAAAGGTATTTTATTTTGTTGAAAACTATTTATTTAGAGTTATATATTATCCCCTAAAAGGCAAAAAAATACGATACTGTGAAGAATTAAATTTCACTTAACAAATGTCAACAAAAATAAATTAATTTTCTTTTAAAAACTTGGAAAAACAATAAATTGTAAATAAATTTTGAGTTTAAAAATTTTAAATTATTAACATATTTGAAAAGTCCAACTATCTATAGCCTAATAGAGTATAAATGTAACTACTTCCCTATGTGTGTTGAATTCATAACGTACCCGTAAGTGTGAAGATATTTATAGCCACGTTTTGAAACATTTGGATCTATGGAAACAAGATTTTCTATTATAAAAGTCAAAACTAAAACTTTTTTCACTACGCCAAAACATTTTATTGACAGACTGTATGTGTCACTTTAATATATACATACACATCGTCACCTAAAATGCAAAAGGCCGTAACTACACTTTTTAGTTTTTTACAGGAGAAGGAATAAACGTTATAAATTAAAGACAACTTAAAACTTAATATCCACATTTTACATTCAAACTTAGAAAACAAACATAACACACATTTAAA
Organism: Phasia obesa; assembly: GCA_949628195.1. Taxonomy (NCBI): domain Eukaryota; kingdom Metazoa; phylum Arthropoda; class Insecta; order Diptera; family Tachinidae; genus Phasia; species Phasia obesa. Next base: position 17,149,701 of record OX451215.1, on the reverse strand, counting down.
GATAATCAAAGCCAACTTTGTTTAGATTTTTTTTTTTTTTTTTTTTTTGGAAAAGTGCAGTTACGTCTTTTTGGTTTAGTTGACGTTGCAGTTACGGCCTTTGGTTTTTACCAATAAAGTCGTTATTTTTGGACGTATACATGTAAAATTTGCTGTGTAGATGCGTTTCGGTTAAGTTCGTCATAATCAATCAAAAAGTAAATTTTGAGTAAATTTTTGAGTAGTTACGGCCTTTTGCATTTTAGGTGACGATATATTTTTTGGTTTAAATTTTAAAATTTGCTTCACGACTCTACGTACAGAACGATTGCCTGAATCTTCACAACTTATATGTATTTAACAATCTAAATATCAACATTGAGCCGCAAAAAACATAGAAAGTTATTGACATCTTCTTGAAATTAGACACAAAAACATGTAATTTAAATATTTGCATACATGTATGTGTACAAACACAAACATCAGACCGTTGACATATAAAATACTTCGTATTTTTTCTTCTCTATAGGAAAAAAATATTAAGTTTATATTGGACACACAAATAGGTACTCTTTCTTATATAATAATTATAAGTATACGTAAGTTTATGTAAATATATATAAAGGTTAATACAAACATTTATATTAAAACATGTTTATCATACGCGTACACACATAAATAGTTATAAACTGGCGGGTATTTAATAAAATGTGAAACGGAAGCAAAATAATTTTTTTTTCTTAATTTTAATCCTGTTTCTATAGTAAAGTGGGGCAAAATTAAAATATTTTGAATATAAAATGAGATATTTTTCTTTTTTGAGAATTTACAAATGTATTTAATGCAATATAATGTCTACGAATGCACTGTCGGTCATTTCACCGAACGATTTTTGGAGAAATAAATCACAGGAAGCAGCTAGAGCTGCAAAATTAAGTACAGGAGACTATGTTGAGTACTTAAGTACAATCTGCCCTAATCACGCCCACTTCTTGTAGTTATCTTGCAATAAAATCACAATATTCATAAAAAGTGACTAACCTAAGGATATGTACATATGTATCAAAACTAAACTTACAAATCACGCACCGCAGAATCAGTGTTTTTCTGTTTAGATGTGTTAATGTTTTTTTTTTTTTAATTTTTTCTAACACTTGTTTTCCAAAACTACATTTTAAAAATGTTAAATTTTACAATTTGTTTGCAAAAATTATTATTGGCTTAACAGATTTAAAATTGTTCAAAATGGTCCTTCGAATCCATAATCAAAAAAAACATCGTTCAGCAAACAAGAATTAAAATTTATTAAAAATAAAAATAAACACAACTTATCATTGGTTTATAATGAATTCAAGCAAGCTGACAGATTTACATAACACACTTTTTCGTTAACAAAATTTTGCCAAATACATGTAATTAAAAAGTGAAGTATTTTTACGTTAAGAAGGACCTTTCAGTTTTCATTTAATCATCAACTGTAATTATAATGTTGAAAATATATATTAAGTTAATTTAAGTTGATATTTTTAAATTTTGTAACAAAATTTATGGCTTTTATATTTGGTTTTACCTTCGTACAAAATTTATGGGAATTTTTTTTTCCTTCGATATTTTTTTCGCGAATGTAAAACAATTTAGAGCACACCAAACTAACATTTCCTGTTTGGCGTGTGGCAGGCTGTTCTTTTTTATTTATTTTCTTTTTTTGAAGTCTAGTATTAAATTTAACCTTTTCGCAAGTAGCTTACTTTTTCTGAAGCAAATTTTTTATAATATGTTTATACAAGGCAATGTAAATTTTAGCTTTTCGCGTATTTAGCGCATACACTAAATTATACAATAAATTTTAAAACTAAAGCAAGAAAATAAAAACAACTTAAACAAAACTCAATAGTAAAGATTGTTTTATTTTTGCTTTGCAGGTTGATTTATGGTATCGAAATTCTCAAAGGTAATTATTTCTAAAAACATGCCATTCAAATATCAAACAAGAAAAGAACTAAATAGTAGATGGCCAAACAAAGAGAAAATAGACAGTGGTATGTATGCAAATGCAAGAAAACTAAAATTTAAATTAATTTATAAACAAGTAATTCAATAAAGTTTTTATAATCTATACGTACAATGAAATAGTAACTCATATCCGTCTGTCTGTATGTCTGGTTTTATTTACGTTCACATCACGTAAAAACTACTAGATGGATTTTAACAAAATTTTGTGAGGAGATACCTAAGTATCCTTGTCCCAATATAGGATACCTTTTTTCCGCAAAAATATCTTCGAAAGTCTAGAAAAAGCAGTGAAAGTACGCAGTTGAACTAACCGGATATGAATACTTTACTGGGGGGTTATTACGTATTTCGATTCGAAACGGAAATCATTCGAATTTGTTTGACTTTAACACTGTGTTTCGAAAAAGATTTCTTTCGAATCGAAATACGTAATAACCCCCCTGTCTATAAATAAAAAAAAATACATAAACTGATACGTAGCATATCTTAAGGCGGAACTAAAAACGCCGGTATTACCACATAGTAATAAATCGCCGGCGAAGTAAAATAATTATTAATTGGCTTTGCTAGCTTCAAACTAATTAGCCTAAAGAACACCAGAAGCGCTTGCAAAGCTTTACTATCGCACGAACCATCTGTCTTATCTACTACTATCCCTTTCTAAAGGAAGTAACACAGTTAAAGTAGGGATTAATTGCCTGAGTTTTACTTCTCTTTAAAAAAAAACTAAAATCGTAAGGGTCTTTGGTGTGGGTTGCTTTCAAAGCAAAATCAAACAAAATATTGAAGGACGCTGACGAAGTGGCGGGCACAGCTAGTCTGTAATAAAATTATTTATTATAAAACAACATGTAGATGTGCGTACGTTAATATGAATGAAGTTACTCATCATTTTTGAATATGTTCTGTATTATTTTTTATTATTATTTCTGTATATTTAGCGGGTGTGACTCTTTTCATATACAAAAGTAAAAACTTGCTGTCATTTATCTGGAGAATTTAAATATTCATAATCTTTAAACTTGACAGACGTCAAGTAGCGCTTGTAAGATAAGGGTTAGTGGGTATCGAGCAGTTAAGATCCTTTTAAGTACCTAATACTTAATAGTAGTTACACGATACTCTTTCCAAGCACAGTCTGCAAGTATCGTCTTACCGCGATTTTTAACTTGGCCAGATAATATTTGGGAGGCCGTGACCTGTACTAACGCAGTTAACCATTTGTAGGCTCTCAGATTATAACCAAGCTTCTTCTTGGTCTTCCTGCCAACTTGCAGTGAAAAATTCTAAAGTGTTTGGTGGGAATTGAACCCACAACCCCGGACTGATAGACTAGCACACTACCTACTAGCACACCGAAGCACTTTTGTTTCGGTGTTAGGCGGCATTGCGGCCGAAAACAAGCTTATTTAAGTCTCTTAGGTATATCTCGACTTCTTCTTTATGGAAACTAAAGGTAAGGGGCTCATCATACTCACACTGTGTTCTAATTTTTTTTACTAAAAGCAAACAAGCCGCAATAGTTTCGGAATGCAGAGCGAGATTAACTCAGTAAGACACTTTGTTGCTATAGAAGTAGTAGACTGTAATTGATTAATTCATGATTTGTATTGTGTCGTTGATATAGCGATATTTTTCGTACCATAATAAAGTTAAAAAGCAACAAAAAAAAATCAACTGTCTTATTCGCTTACAACACGATTTTATTCTCTTGTTGATATTTCCTCCTAAAGGTATGCTACTCATTTGTCTACAAGAAAACTTCATTCATTATTATTAAATTAATATTTTTTATATTATTATTTTTTTAATTAAATTTTTAACATGACGTTAATTCTATCACTTGTTGTTATAGCAATCATAATAATACATACACCTTCTGCGAAAAATAAAGTATCTACCTATTACGATTTAGGAGATATCGGATGGTCGGAGAGATATTAATAGAGTTACGTTCCTACTTGAAACTGCGGACGAACTGGCTAGATCTGGAACCTACCTTAAGGACCAGGAGATAGATCAACTAGTTGGCGTTCCGATAAATTGCTGTAAAGATAATTTCCAGCAGGAACTACTGGGGGCTGCGCAAACCAGATGGTCGAACGAGCCCACCTGTATGATCTCGAGGCTTTTATGGCCTCAGTATGTACTGCAACCCTACTGAGAACCCCTCGAGGACAAATTGGCACACTAGTGGCTGTGCTGACAGGGCACTGCACTATAGGTGCACATGCTAGGAGATTAAATCTGCCGTATAATGACTTCTGCAGAAGCTGTCAGGACGAGGAGGAAGAAGAGACGGTGAAGCACCTCCTCTGTCACTGTCCGGCCCTATCTACGGAAAGGGCGGCGCTGCTTGGCAGCCCGTTACTACAAGACCTTGCAGTCTTATCGGGTTGCGATATTAACAGGATAACTTCATTTATCCGGCTTTCTGGATGGTTTTTGCACCAAACCTAAAGTCATCATCCCTCTTTCGGGCGTCACAACGGGACCAAAGGGACCCAAGTGAGTCGGTTTTCCCCTCTACATGGAGCCGGCGACCGTGTACCCTACTTTTTGGGTACGGAACAAAGTTTAACTTAAGAAATTTGATTTTGTTCGTCAAATAATTAAAAGAAAATATTTTACAAAATAATAAAAGGTGATTTAAGTTATTAGGGTAAATTTTATTGTTTGGTATGTCATTGGAAACAATTTTCAAAGGTCTTGTAAGGGTAAACGTCACTTTTTTGCTTTGTGTAACAATAAAACCAAAAAACATAAATAATTAAGACGAGAGTAAACAAAAAAATTAATAAAACGTTGCGGCCTTGTTCATAAAATATATTTTTAATTTATACAGAGTTTATCAAACAAATTGCCATAAAAATTGTATGAACACTGACATTACATACATACAATATCATCAGTACTTAGCATATAATGATAATGCTAATAATATTTCGTTTTATTAAAGACTTAAAAAAAAACTAATAAAAATGAAAATAAACGCCTTTTCCATGTAATTAATTTTTATTTGTAACAGCAAATCAATTATTTTTTATTTGAAAAAACTGTTGTTATTGTTTAATTTGAGTTAACAGAAATATAAATTCGATGAATATTAAATTAAAGCTTTAAACACATAGACGACACCAGGATACCGACTACAACCTGTCAAAACTAAAATACACACGTTTACATGAAGACGATTATTTTAAGGACAGCATAGCTACAAGGCTACAAGACCACCGTAGTGGCTGCAGCTAACTTAGGTTAATTTCTATTTTTGTTTGCGACAATTTTATTTTATTCAACAAAATAAAATGTCAAAAAATTAAAAATTCAAATTCATTTACAATCAAGAGGTTTTGAGCAAATATATTTATTTGTTTTGATATGATAAAAGTATTTTTTTTTATAAGTAAATATGTACTTCTACAATATTTTCATAGTTTTGAAGTATGTAGCTGTCGTCTTCAACATAATTCAGTAGCTGACTACACGGCGACGATTGTAGCCAACAGCATTTGTAGTCGTGTAGCGGTGTAGCTGCTATTGTCTATGTGTTTAAAGCTTAACTTCGCTGATAGTCAGTGTAGCGAGGCTTAAAACGAGTATACAACGATAACACGATATTATATATTTTTATTTACCTAAATAAGTTTATTATAAAAAAAAATATATATAATTAGTTATTTTATTTATGTAATATTTATATTTAATATTATTTATGTAATATGCAATATTTAGTCGTTATTATTTTTTTCTATTTTTATTTTTTTATAGACTGAAAAACTTATGTAACATTTGAAGCGGCTGGATTACTTTCTAATAGGCCGATATTCTCAAGCGATATGATACTATTATATACATAGATAGGCATTCGATAATAACCAACATATTTATAAAATAAAATATATTTGAAGTCTATTTTTGAACTAATTTTTCATACAAAAGTTGTTCTAAAATACATTTTAAATAAGTTTTATTTTTTCTATAAATACTCGTATGGGATAAGACTTAATATCTGAATAAAATGGATATGGAAATGATTTTGTTAAGTAGGCTTAAAAAGACAGATGTGAGAAAAAGGAAATAGCGGCCCACAAAAGGCTTTACATCCTACCAGCGTCTAATATAAAATGTTTCCAATTTTTTCTTTAAAATTAATCATCTAATTTGTAAAAAATATTATTCAACCCTTTGAAAATAATTAGAGAGAATAAACGAACTTAAGCTTACTTAACAATAAATTTAAATGTTAAATATTCAAAGTTCGTTTACTCTCTCTTATTATTTGCAAAGGGTAGAATAATATTTTTTACAAATAAGATGATTAATTTAAAAGAGAAAAAAATGGAAACATATTTTAGACGCTGGTAGGATGTAAAGTTTTAAGTCTTCAATAAGTTTAGGACATAACAAAAAAATTTGAATTTTAGTCTTATCATTTTCTTCCTTAAAGAATTACGAATCAACTTAAATAAATTAAATTCATTCATTTTAAATAAGTTATTTCCAAAACAGGAAATGCGCATTAGAAAAAAATGCCAATGGTTATGGCAATAAACAACAAAGCTAAATTTTTTGCTGTCTGCAATATATAAAAAGAAATTAAAGAAGGAGAAAACAATTTAAGATAAATAATGAAAGAAAATGAAAAATAAAAAACCCCAGCCAGCAGACATGTATTATCCTTTATATTCTTTTTTATCTTCGAAAAAAACATAGTAGAAAATAATCTTTTCCAAAATTTTATATAAAAAAAGGATATTAAAACCGAAAGGGAAAGTGTTTTTATATACATACGAGTATGTATGTATAAGAAATAAAAATACATAAATTATATATAAAAAGAAGGACTTTTAAAGTTTGAGTCAAATAGTGAAGACATTCAAAGGAATAACTATGTGTAAATAATCATGTAAATGTATGTACATAACAAATACTCATGCTTAAATATTTACAATAATTTGAGAAAACGTTTTTAAAAAGAAAAAAAAAAAGAAAAGAAAAAGATACCGATGCGAGGAGTGTTACAATATAAACAGAATGCAGTATAAGTGAATCAAACAGTCCTTTAAAGTGGAAATTCCATTTTATTTTTTTTTTTTTTTTTTTTGTTATTTTTGCTAATAGCAAACAATTTTAAATAAAACGTTTCATAAGGAAATGGTTTGAACTTATTAAAACTTCATATGGATATAAAAGAGTTATATGCAGGCCTCTCTCTCATCACATAAAAACTACTGGATGGATTTTAACAAAATTTTGTGAGGAGGTACCTAAGTATCCTGGTCCCAATATAGGATACGTTTTTTCCGCAAAAATATCTTATTACCAAGAAAAAGTGGAGAAAAAGCATTGAAAGTACGCAGTTGAACTAACCGGATATGAATACTTTACTTTTTATAAAGTAAAAAAAAAAAACAAACTGATACGTAGCATATCTTAAGGCGGAACTAAAAATGCCGGTATTACCACATAGCACTAAATCGCCGACAAAGTAAAATAATTATTAAAGGACACCAGAAGCGCTTGCGAAGCTTTACTATCGCAACTCGGTAATATGAAAATTTACCCAGATACGATAATAAGAAATATTTTGGAATGAAGTGGTTCTATCTGTTCGAAAAAACGTACTCAACTCCATTTTTTTTAATTCCCCACTGTGCGATATACTGCCAAATTGTTTAAAATTTTTTTCTTTTTTAATTATATCTCGTTACGAAAGAACGAATAATACGTTAACTAAACGCAAGTTTAAGGAAAAAAATATTAAAAGTTCAAGTCAAAACTTAAAATTAAAAAAAAATAAAAAAAATTTTGGGCGTGAGAGCAATCAGCAAATCGTCTAAAATAATTTTATAAAAAGCCCAACATTTTTTCAAAATTTATTTCTACACAAATTTTCTAGACGAATCTCTCGCTTGCAATATAAAGGGTGGTTCAAGTAGAGAAACTTTTTTCAATAGCCTTTTTTCGACAGATCACGTGTCGTGTCATGCTGTCATGTTTTTTTTTTTTTTGTTTAGTATTGTTTGGCATTTCATAATGGAAAGACTTACGCCTGAATCGCTTAGCTCTATGGGCTCTTGAAAAGTTCCAAGAAGATCCGACGTTTTCGAGGGAAATTTTGTTTAGCGATGAGGCCCATATTTGGCTCATCGGGTATGTAAACAAACAGAAAAAGCAACGGTCTGGTGTGGTTTGTGGGCCGGTGGAATCATCGGTCCATATTTCTTTAAAAATAATGCCGGAGCGAATGTAACCGTCAATGGCGACCGTTATCGTGCCATGATAACCGACTATTTGATGCCTGAAATTAAAGCTCGTGATCTCGGCGACATTTAGTTTCAGCAAGACGGCGCCACTTTCCACACATCGCATCAATCAATGGATTTATTGGGAGAACATTTCGGTGAGCACATAATTTCACGTTTTGGGCCGGTCGATTTGGCCACCAAGATCGTTTGATATCACACCGTTACACTTTTTCCTGTGTGGATATGTAAAGTCTAAAGTTTATGCTGACAAACCCGCTTCGACTCAGGCCTTGGAGGAAAATATCACGCGTGTCATTCGCCAGTTACCAGTCGAAATGCTGGAACGAGTCATCGAAAATTCGACTTAACGGATGGACCATCTGCGACGTAGCAACGGCCAACAATTGACAGACATAATCTTCTAAAAATAAATGCCAAGGAATGTCCTTTCAAATGATAATTTTTTTTTTCTTAAAAAAAGTAGGGAACCTCGAAATGGATCACCCCTTATAAACAGGACAATAAGTTTCAAGTTCTATTTTTGTAAAAATGTTTATATTTCGATTCTTTTAAAGGTCTGTCCAACAAGGTTTATGTATTTGTATCCTTTCTAGAAAATTTTCACAAACACGCCATTTTTATAAAAACAAACAACAACAGCAACATCAACACAATATCAACAACAAAGTTTCGTTTTGACGCAAAATTTTCTTGTAACAATAATAAAGCAACAAAAAGAAAAACGCAGTCCCAGTTGTATGTTAAAGTTTATTTAGATGGTTCAAGAAAATTACGTAAACACACTTGTACGCTGTCAGAATCAAAATGACAAAACAACAACAAATAAGACATGGAAACAATTCTTATAAAAGAAATAAATATTAAGTATGCGACGCATTGTCCCGGTGGGTGGTTTGCTGTTAGCAAAATGAGGTTAGAGAGATGTAGACTCTCGACTCTCTAGCAGTAGTTGTCATTAGAACTTGTTAGGAAAGACACGTTTACTTCCTAAAAGAAAAAGGAATGAAGCGAGGTTTATTTTTCTTTTATCTTCATGACTGTTTTTTATAATATTAACAAGACATCGTTTGTCTAGAAGTTTTTTTCCTACATTTTTATATGAAAATATAAAAAATTATAAGCTGACAAAAGTAGTTTAAGGAAAAGAAAACGCATATTATATGATTCGTGTTTATATATAGAGAACGGCAATGGAAAATGGCAAACCGAAATAAAGTTCACCATATTATTAGCCAGAACCAGACAAATATCATCACTACGGGAATCAGCAGTTATTTTCTTTTTTTTAATTTAAGGTGTTGGAGTGAAGAATAAAATAAAATGAACTCGTTGCTGTAGTGTTAAAAAAAGTGAAGTAAAACTAGTAAAAACTTTATGAGTAAAACTGCAAGATAAAAAACTGATATAAAGGTGTCTGAAGGAATATCTTGAGATTTTATTTTTAACTGGGATTGAAAAAATTAAATAATCTCAATTTTGTTGGTTGGACCTTATTTACTTTAATAAGAAAATGGTTTAAGTTTGCAAGTGTGAGCTTCACTGCACCAGAAGTGTAATTTTTAAATACTGTTCTGAACTGTTATTTGTATTGTAGCGCCTCTAGCGTACAACACAAACAGCTGCAAAAGGTTCTTATAAACTACAAATGTATTACTATCAGCGTTGCCGCAAAGAAATATTTTTTCCTAATAAAACTCTACTTAAAGCCTACAAAATCCTACCTAACCCTACCAAAACATACTAAGTATAACATTAGCGATTTCTGAATATACTCGGGGCGTGGCACTTCCCACTCAAAGTAAATATTTATCATCGTGTTACTTGAGAACTGGGAACCTTGAATTTATTTTCAAGTAACTCTCTTACTATATATAGCGAAACACAAACTGGACTGGAATAGAGGGCGTGGTAGCTCCCATACAAAGTGAAAAATTATTATCATGTACATAGACAACTAAAGGGTGGTTAAATTTTAAGGGCCGATGTTGATTATCACACAAATTATTTAGGAAATTATTGTCATTTCGTTTTATTTTGATAATATTGGTATGGTTCAATTATGTATGGAACAAAATACCGGCCAAATGGGCGCCGCGACTTTGGCGCCACACCACCATCCTATGCTCCAAATTTTCAATGACGCTGAGGCATAATTGAGGTTCTATGTCGTTAATGTGCCGAATTATCTCATCCTCTAGCTCTTGAATTCTTGCTGGCTTATCGACGTACACCTTTTCATTCAAATAACCCCAAAGAAAGAGGTCCAACCGCGTTAAATCATATGATCTTGGCGGCCAATTGACATCGCCACCACGTGAGATAAGACGGCCATTTAATTTGTCGCGCATGGTTCAAATTGAGTTAGTTTGAAATTGAGAAATGTCAAATTAAATGCAGAAAAAACTTGACATTTAGGCGTGGTTCACATTCAATATCGGCCCTTAAAATTTAACCACCGATTTATCACGCCGAGTCCTTTTAAAAGTAACCCTTACATTAATTACATACAAAATAAAAAATTATTGTCGTGAAGTTAGGGAGCCAGGAAAATAATATATATATATATATCGAGTTAAAGCTTGGCCTTACCTTCACATCCAAGTGTTTATTGTATTTTTTGAGGATGGTTGTAGCGAAGCACATCTGGGCTAGTTAGTATTTATTAGAAGGATACAACAAATTTATTATACTGAAATTAGTGCAGAATAGATCGATTGTTTGAGGAGCAGTGTGAAAATGTGCGCCATCCTGCTAAAATTCATGCAATTCCATATCTTCCATTTCAGGGCATTAAAGTTCGTAATCATAGCTTTGTAGGGCTTGCCTGCTTTATTATAACTAGGTGCTATACTACAGAAAAGGAGCAACGGATAATTTTATACGGCTGAACTAATTCAAACGACATCTGTACATATAATAAAATCGTAACAAATTTCCTGTCTGTCGTGGTTTTTTTTTGTGTTCGTATCACGTAAAATCTACTGGATGGATTTTAACAAAATTTTGTGAAGAGGTACCTTAGTATACTAATTTCACTAAAGGATACTTTTTTTCTGCAAAAATATCTTATTTCCAAGAGAAAGTGTAAAAAAGCAGTGAAAGTACGCCGATTTCTTTATCGATTTAAAGGTAGTGCATACTTTAAGGCATCTTTTATTTTTAAAAGCAGTATATTTTAAGCAATGTTGCGCAACAGATGGCACTGTTTTTAAATAAGAAATAACTCATTTCCTGTCTGCCCTGTTTACAGAGCTTTACAATAATTCGTTGAGTTTTATATTATTTAAATTTTAGAATTTTATCCGGGGATGGGTACCTTTATATAAAGTCTTAAAATTGGGTGTGGATTACTTTTAAGGCAATATCGAATAAAATATTGTCAGGATGTACACAACGTGTGTGGCCACAGCTAGTTTGAATATAAATTAATTCTTATCTAAAATGTAATAAAATCCGACACAAAGGAAATTCGAAACAAAGATATAGAAATCGCAATGGCCGACTGAATCAATTTTAATTAAGTTCGAAGCATGGATGTATATATTGTGAACGACTAAGTTTGTTTAAAAACTTGGAACCAGAAGGAAGAAAACTCTATATAAAATTTTATATTATAAAAAATTTATATTATAGTTTTATATACATCCCTAGTTAGACCTATTCTTGAATATGGCTCCGTTGTCTGGGATCCGATGTATAATTTTCATAGTGATCATTTGGAGTCTATTCAAAAAGAATTTTTGCTATTTAGCCTATGAAGGTTAAGATGGAATCCAACATTAAATTTGCCTTCTTATCATCAAAGATTATCGCTAATTAAGTTGCCGCTCTCTTAAAAGCCGCAGGACTATGCTAAACGTTACGTTTTTGCTTATATAGAGTAGCACCTATAAGAGAAAAATGCAACTAAACTATGAAGAAACTAACAATAACAGAATTTTATAGCCACACTCAAGGTGTAGTAGTCTTACCAAATTTTAAAAATTAACGCTAAATAACAAAAATAATGTAATCGCATAATCACCTAAGAATGAAGAAGAATTTCACAAAATAATCAAATTATACAACACGTACGCGTCTTAAAACAAATACAAATTTTATTCAATTAGCTATTTGGCATATGAGCCCTTGATTTTGAAAGTGGTATAAGTCAAAAATTTTAAAAATCTAGTTTATCACCTATTTCATATCAAATCCTAAATAAAATAATATAATTTGAAGTACTTTGCAGTATGCCATGAAAATTAAGTTTATAAATTGAGTTTATTTTTTGCTTGGTAAACAAAATGCAGTTACTGTATATTTTGATAGTGGTATAAGTTAGTCTATTTTCAAAGTTTGTCAAAATATTTGTTAGTAATTTTGTCATGTCTTCAGATAGCGGCGCAAGTATGATCGGGTAATCCTATTAATGTAAAAATGCACTATTTATAGAAGTATAAGTAATACTCCCAAGATTTGGAAACAAATAAGAACAAATGGCTCAGAAAGATTTCGTTTCATTTCGACGAATAAACGAGGAGAATCAACGACTAATAGAAAGATAAACACCAATGGAGAAGCTGTGTCTTGGCTAAAATACAATGGATTTCCAAAAAAAAAAAATGCTCCATATAAGATGTTTTATAAAACTTCTTTGGATGACAATTTCGAATTCAAAGTGTTAGACCTTTCACCTAAAGGCGGAAGACCAAGAATATACGAAAATATTGATTTCTTTTCATTATACACAACCATTAGGCCAATAATAAAAGAAAAACGTAAATATATGACGGATTTACTACCCTATATCCCACCAATATTCCACAAACACTTTATTTCCCTAAATACTAAAAAATAAATTACTTAGTTACAGTATAAAATGTTAATTTCTAACAAACAATTTATTTCTTGATGGTTTAAGTCATTTATAAAGTCATGCAGTTAATTTTGAAAATGGTATAAGTCATTTCAACGTTTCAAAAGCACATTTCCTTTTAAAAATGGTTATAAATTTCACACTCATAATAAATACTTATATGTTGGCACTTTTTATTTGTCTAAATATTTTAAATTCCATAATGCAAAAATATTATTTAATCCTTTAAAATGCAAACCTCTTAATATCTCGAAACAAGAAATGTATGACTTATACCACTTTCATAATCAAGGGCTCATATGTTTTTAGCGCCATCTGTGTTTAAATATCAAAATTAAAGGTGTCGTGCCGTGCCGTACTAAGTAGTTAAAACGATCTGTGTTTTAAAATACACAACTTTCAAAAATTGAAGAAGAAGTGCTGTACTCAGCAGTACTTAGTTTCTCCTTAAGAAATGCTACATATCAGTTTATGTATTTTTTTACTTTATAAAATATAATGTATTCATATCCGGTTAGTTTAACTGCGTTCTTTCGCTGCTTTTTCTCCACTTTCTCTTGGAAATAAGATATTTGCGGAAAAAAAGTATCCTCTATTGGGACAAGGACACTTAGGCACCTCCTCTCAAAATTTTGTTAAAATCGATCTAGTACTTTTTACGTGAGGCGAACGTAAATGAAAAGCACAGACAGACACACAGACTTTATTATATCGCTCCTTTATTGCAACGTAGTCATATATAAAAAAAATCAAACTTAGCAAAACGCAATTTAAGTTTTAAAAGTGTAAACACTGCTATCTCATTGCGTAATATATATTCGCTATAATATCGGTTCAGATTGAGATATAAGGAAAAAAATTTTTTTACATATAAAAAATCTAGCAAGGAGTTATTTTGCTAAAGTAACTTCAAATTTTTGATTTTTCTAGATATGACTACGTTGCAATAAAGAAGCGATATGTATAGATATAAAATTACATTTGTTACTAAAGTCTGTCGGGTATGTTCTGTAATCCAAAACCGGGTGAAATTGAAATCGAATAAATTTTTAAAGAATAATATAACTTAGTTGCTCCTAATATTTTAAAACACTAGCAATCAAGGAAGTTATGTCTTTAATCAAATGTATAAAAAATAATATGAAAATGTTGTAAGATATAAAAGTTATGACAATTAAAAATTTCATTCGGATTCAATTTCACTCAGTTTCGGATTACAGAACATACCTGTGTATGAAATTATTGTGTAGACTTTTATATATTTAAAATAAATAAATAAAAAATTAATCGTCAATTTTAATGAATTAATAGATTGGACCCAATATGTGGTGCTGTAGTTGAGAACTAAGATTCAACAATTGTCCACGTCTAGAAAAATTTATTTATTTAACCAGTAAATTTAAAGACCCAGGAAACACCGGGTTAAAAGGAAACATCAAAAGTTCTATATTTGAGACCATTTTAGAACAGCTCAGATATGCGTAAAATTATATCTATGCCAGCTTACTATTTGTGATTCGATTAAAAAAAGATATTTGTTAACTCATTAATTTATTATTCGTTTAAATATGTTAAGCCAAAATTAGTACACACTTGCAAAGAAAAACTCTTTAAAACACATACGCAATCCATGTTAATTTAAGATTAAAAGCCACTTTATCTCATAACTTTAAAAGTACAATTTACAACGTTTATTCACCCCGTAGAATAAACAAAATTAATACAATTTGGCAAATATTGATAACAAATTAAAAAAAAAAAAAACTTGTTAGTAAAAGCAAATGAGAAGAAAATAAAACCTAATTCTCATAAAAATCTAAAAAACAACACGCAACTGTACTCCAAATTTAAGATAAAACATAAAAATTCTATCTAATGGAAAACAGAAATAAATTAAAAACAAATGCAAACATTTGAAATGCGTAAAGCATGAATGCAAAACACTTCTTTTTTTTAGCAAAAAAAAAAGAAAAAAAATATATAAAATGTAAAGAGTACTCGTACTAAACAACTCATGTAGTTTACGAGGTTCTGAATGAGTGCTGATATTACAAGTCATGAAAACATAAAATGTAAAGTTATTCAAATGCACGTACACAAGCACTCGTTCACTGACAATCGGAGTATAGATGAGTATGTCATCCTACATTTATGTATTCGCACTATAAGCTAAAGAAATTTGTACACTGCATTTCAAAGTTAAGTCCACAGTAGATAATTCGAAATAATAATAAAAATTTCTACAGATACATTTGAAAAATTATCTTTAAAATGTTTATAACGTTAAAAGAAATATGTATAATATTTTAAATTTTAAATTTTTACTTAAATTTGTATGGTGTGTGCGTTATCTTTTTTACTTAACTGTAAGTACAAAATTAGCTTAAGAAAACCAAAACTCAATTGTGTGCATGAGATCATTTTTGTGTGCTAACAAAATCTTACCCATGCTAAGAAGAAACAATTGAAAAAAAAATGTGAAGCAAGTTGCAGAACAGTGTATTTATTGATTTGCAAACTGATTCATGTGATGGGTAAGAGTGAATTGCTACATTAACCAGTTGCACGATGGCGGTATATAAGGGATTTTTCAATTAGGCAGGTCGATGGAGATATTTTGATTTTATTTTTTTTTTTTAATTAAAAGGCCCTTGTATATCTTTAAATATGTAATATTTAATTTAATATGTCTTCGCTCGGTAGCACAGATCGTATAATTATGCTATGAATATGCCATTGGCATTGTGGCAGTCAATAAATTTCGATTACAAGAAAAATTCTAGCGAGTCATATTGCACTATTTTTGTGCATCTCCGCTTTCGCGTGTCTAAAGTAATCAATGGTATGGTGATAGCATTATCAACTTCGCTTTCGAAGAAGTACGGACCAGTGCTGAAAATAATAATAATAATAGAATTTATTAAATGAATCCTCGGCTACATTATTTCTGAACAAAGTGAAGTTGGAATGAGATATTACACAAAAACTGATGAGACCCCTATTTTGAAGGTCCCACTGATTTCTGACTCTTTCGAGTCCCATAAATAAAAATTGGTTACCAATTACGCCAAACTGAGTATAGGGTTTTACTACCCTTTGATAGTAGAATCGATCCTATATTGTCAATTTGGTGTATTTTTCAAAAAGTTTTTATTTGTTGCACTGTGTAATTGAAAGTGTTGCTAAATCGTGTAATTTGCCATGGTAATTTGGAATCAGTCACTAAATCATAAACAGATGATGCCGCCAAATCTTTCCAATGTCGACCCGCAAAAATTAGAAAACCTTATACTTTTAACCATCTTTAGCACTGCTGAAAAAGACAACAGCATAGAAATTTCAACAGATCATTACAACATACATTTTCGACGTCATTACTACACGAGTACTTGTACGGATACGTCAACACAAAAAGCATTGTTTTTTTCGATTTTACGACATTTCGCATTGATTTAGTGTCTTGAATAAAATGTTGCAACACATTACCAGAGAATTACGATCAATTCAGTTAAAAGACGGCAAAGACTTTTCGAAAGATAAAAAAAAGAGAGTGAGAGAGGAATAATGGATATAAACTGATTGGTTGCAACACCCATTTGTACTAACGAACAAATAAACATTGACAGCTAAATCGTGAATGGTTTATTTTTAAAAGGAAAAAGGTGAGTTAACAATTTACATTGCCAAACTAATGAAATAAATCAAACAGTGGGCCATAGTTGGTGGTTGTGTGAGTCAAATTTATGCAATTATTTTTTTTTCTTATATACATATCGTATTTAAAATAGATTTTACATTTGGCTATACAAATTAATAAAAAATATATTGTAGAGATGTTTTTAATTGTTGAATTAAAAATCCACACAAATTTTAGAAAAATTAACAAATATTTGAAAAATAAAATATTAAATAAATTTAATGCAAACAAATTTGTTTTATTAATACGCCGCAGTATAAAATTAAACAATATATACATACTAGGGCGGGTCAATTTAAAAATCGCTCAACGTACAAGGAAAATCGTATTCTAGGGATCAAAATAAGAAGTTTTGCCCAATGAACCATACCTCTAAAATTAATTTTGATGTCCCGGAATTTGACCCCAAGGGCCAAATTTTGAATCCCACTTTGACCCATTTAGAGAGTGCCCCAATCGAGTCCAAATGTATGACGGACCCCCACTAACTTTGGAGAGCCGAGCCACCCATGCCAGTGGCACACCTCCTGGAACCACCCCTGGGGGGGTTACCCATACAAACATTTCAAAAATCACCATTTTTGGCACCTTGCAAGATAGAATCAAATCAGCGAAATTACTATGTTTTTTTCTTTTTGGAGTTTATTTTTCTCTTTAGAAATTTATTTATTCAGAATGAAATGAAAAACTGAATTTTACTTAGTAATAGAAAAGAAACTAAAAAAAGCTATTGTTCGACCATTGCCATAGTGGGTATAATAAAATCGGCATAAGCCGAATATAACTTTTTAACGTGTTTTATTTACATATGTTCTGAGTAATTATTTTTGCCTCCATACAAATCGACCCGGCCAAACGTATAGCATTTGAAAACGCCGTCGACAAGTATTAGTAACGCAGTAAACAAGCAATCAAGGCATCAGTTTTAAAGTTGATGCATTGTTTAGAAACTTTGCATAGGAATATGATTTAAATACGGTAGCACAAATGTATATAAACTTTGTATTTATACATTTTGGAAGTCAGCCATAATGTTTGTATGAATTGAAGGTTATTTTAGTATGGATTTTCGAATGAATTTTTTTATTTAACCAACTAGGGTACACCGTCATCGGCATATTCGGATATATGTATGTATGTCGTAACTTCTTTCGTTTTGGACATAAAGGTATGAATATGCCGAAAACTAAAAAAAAATTCATAAAATGGAGACAAGCAGCATCAATATTTTAAAATTCTCGTAGATAAAGCTATCGCTAAAATTCTAAAAATGCATAAAAAAATTACGCGCCAATAGGAGGAAGACCTAGATGATAAAGACATAATGGACATGCTTAATAATAACCACAATTATTTAAAAAATTTTAATCAAGATACAAAACACTTAATCACTTCTATTACTCACAAAGATTAAATTGAACTGGTGTACTTTAATATGAAATACGTTATAGTTATGATTTATTTATATTTACAAATTACTTTCCTATTTTATGAACATTAGAAAGGAATACTGGGGGTTACTGCGCAATTCAATTCGAAAGAAACTCTTTTTGTCATAAAAATTCGAATGATTTTGTTTTCGATTCGCATTACGCAGTAACCGCCCTGGAATAAATCTTTAAGTGAAATACACCGTACAAATTATTATTGTTATTATATAATTTTATTCATAAATTTTAACAAATCAATGTCCTTTCAGAATATCTCTTCAGTAAATTACATTGTACAAAAATAATATAAGTCAAAAACCTATTTAAACCATTAAATTTGAAAGTGACATAAGTCACTTTATCGTAATGAAAATTAAATGATTTTTAAATAACTCTACGAAGTTATCTATACTGTGAAATAATATGAATATCCTGAGATAACTCGAAATTTAGCATCAATTTCAAAACGTAGTAAAACGGTCACCTTTAAATGTATCGATATAAAAACAAAGTGACTTATGACACTTTCGAAACAAATTACTAAATTATTTGTGTTACTTTCTTTGGGAAAAGGATAGATAGTGAAATAAATGAAAAGAATAGAAAAAGAGTCAAATTTTGCTACTCTGCAATTGCACACTAGTGCTACAGCGCCTCTGGTGTCAAGTAGGCACATTAGTATTGAGGCTGGATAGCTCCTTTATTAATATTTTACTCCTCAAGTGATTTAATTTTATAGTGTTGTACCGGCTAAGGAGGGTTCGGATACTAACCCGAGTGACTACAGCCTAGTAGTCGACGTGCTAAATACCTTAGCTACAGCACCCTCAACTTAAAATATTTTTTTGCCGATAATTAAATAAAAACACATGAAGAAGCAGAAGAAGATGAAGATTTGAAAATATTTGCAACACATTTTAGGTGAAACATTTTTTGCCACAATCTATACACACGAGTATAATAAAACAGTAACTCATTTCCTGTCTGTCTATCTTTCTGTCTGTGTTCGCAACACGTAAAAACTACTGGATGGATTTTAACATAATTTTGTGAGGAGGTACCTTAGTATCCTGATGCCAATAAATTATACTTTTTTCGTAAAAATATCTTATTTCCAAGAGAATGTTGAGAAAAAGCAGTGAAAGTACGCTGATCTTTTTACCGATTTAAAAGTATTGCATACTTTAAGGCATCTTTTATTTTTGAAAGCGCAACAGATGGCGCTGTTTTGAAATATGAATTGAAAGCGGTGTATTTTAAACACGGTTGCGCACCAGATGGAGCTCCTTTAAAATAATGACAAAATATGAATTACTTACTGCCAAATAGCCAATTGTATTTAAATTTGTATTTGATTTCAATTTTTATTTTGTTGAATTACATTGCTATTAAAATATCTTACAGAGCTTTTATAGAGCTTTACAATAATTTTTAGAATTTTACATAAATTTTAGAATTTCATCCAGAGATAGGTAACTTCATATAAAGTAAATAAGTAAGAGGGCACAGCTAGGGCTTAATAAACGTATATTTTAATAAGCGTGAATTAGTTTAACAGCTCAGAGGCTAAACTTTTCAACACCTTCACCAATATAGTTTTCATCAAGTAAACTTACAGCAGCGAGTTTCGAGGAAAAGCTATCACTTATTTTAATTGAAAACGACTTCCTTTACATTCCCTCGTGAAACCACTGTGCCATTTTGGAAATAAAGGTAAAATAGGAATACAAAAATCAGAAAAGCAAATAGCCTGTGTATTGTGTAAACAAACAGTAAATGCAAAAATGTACAAAATACTTCTTATGCCCATTTCAGTATTTAAACGTACGCTTTCAAACGTTTCTATAGCATTTGTACGAATGAGCATATGCTGCATAATATTCAGAACAAAATGAGAAAACGAGCATGCAAAACATAAAAACATCATTAGATTTAGAGCCATGGAGAAATAAAAAATAAACAAGTTCAATCACATTTTGAACTTTTGATATTTAGAGGTAAATTAAAAGGAATAAATAGCAAAAATTGCTGTTGCATATTTCAGTCAGCATTTAGTTGTTGCAACAATAAACAAAGTTTAGTACAGTTGTCAATGTGAGATAAAGAGATAATCTAAGAGGATTTTTAGCTATTAAGCCACGAATAAAAGATAGTAGTTCTTTTTTAGGGCAGCTGTATGTAAGTAACATCATATTTAATCTTAGTTTAGCCTGGTTCTTTTGTTGGAAATTCATTGTTTTTTTGTTTAATATTTTGGTTAAATAATGTGGAAAAAAGATGAGTTTGAAGGCATGTAAAAGCAATAAAATAACGGAAGGGAAGGTTACCTAAAAGGGTAAATATTTCAAGTTAAATTGCCTTATATTTAATTATTTTTTAGAAGACATAAATAGAATCTCATTTAATAGTAATGATGAATTTTTAACGCTTTCATGCTTTTTGAGAGCCATTTTGTACGAACTCCATTATATTTTCATATAGTTCTCTAGGTTATATTTCCCCTCAAATCCCATAGTATCGGTAAAAAATAAATAAGATTTTCTTTGTTGGTTTTTTTCATTAAATATATTTTAAACCAAAAAAAAAATACATAAAAATATAAATGTTTCAGTTCAATGTACTTGTTGGCCTATATTGCGTACAGCAACCACTACTAAATAAAAACACTGAAATTGCACCATCTTTTAACTACAAAATATAAAGAAACTACTATAAGAAACATAAAAGAATGGAGTGCAACACTATTTTTTTTTTTTTTTAATTTTTTCGACAACCCTCCACATGTACTCACTCGAATACATAATGGGCTGCTTTTTTTTTTGAAGATGGAAGATGGGACGTGTAGATGTTATAGGAATGGGATGCAAGCAATCGCTTTAATGTTGCCAAGATTTTATTGTTGTTGTGTTTATGTAAATCTTATGTTATGTTGTGTTTGCCAAATGTTGCACATTTGCAAATACAAAATAAACAAAATTTCATAACATATTTAAGGTAAGTTGAAAGGAAAACAAATTTACGAACTAAAAATATAGAAGCGCGCCAAAAATCAACTAAATACCAGATGCAACTCCTTCATAAAAAATAAAAATAAAAAAAATTTTAAATCCAAATATACAACACAAATACGATTTCAATTTTAAAAGACTCTAGTAGAAGTTGATTTTGTTAAATGAAAGGGAAGCACATTAGAGGCATTTAAATTGTTCTACATACATATGAGATTGTTGTCTCCCCCCCCCCCTAATTGTAGTGTAATGTTTTAATTTTAATTTTATTATACAGTGAAATTATGGTAGTAATACAAATGGCTCGCTTGCTTGCAACAAGTAGCATAATGAACATAAGAGTCTTTTAAATATGTAATTGCCATAAATTATATTTAAAATAGCAATCAACACAATTGAAAACAATTTAAACTAGAAAGTAAAAGTAATTAAACAAATATGTATATTGAAGGCACATTATAGCTTGTTTAGCCATCTTTTAGATAAATTAAGCAATTTTTTATCGTGGCTATCCAACTACAAGGGTATTTAGCCATTAACCAATTATCAATCCTATCAGTTTTCCATTTCCATGTAATTATTTTTAAGATTAGTATTCAATATTTTTTGCAAAAAAAACCGACTTCAAAACAGATAGAAGGGCACAAATTATAAACTCTAAATGTAAGGAAGTAATCTGTAAGAATTCGATTTAAACCAAATAATAGATGCGCCAAAATTAGCGGAAAAAAGTAAAGACTATGTGAATGTCAAGCATCTACCTATCACTGTTCAAAATTTAAGCTATTTTCACCAGCATCCCTCTTTTATGGGGATACCATTTAAGCCTTTGTCTATAACGGTTTCAAAGATAGGGTCACATAGATCAAATAACATCACCTATTCGGACACACTTTAATTTACAATTTTAAATTAAAGAACTTTTGTTATAGAGGACTTGGCCACAAAGATTCTTTGTAAATTTCAACTATCTGTATATAACGGTTAAACAGTTTAACCATATATATCAAATTACATGAACTATTGGGACACCCTTTACATTATAATTCCAAATATTTATACTTGTTATCATAGCAAAGAAAGTAGTTGATATTATGCCTAATTTTCAAGTGTCTGTGTTTAACGGTTCAAAAGATAGGGCCATATAGATAAAATTACATAATTTATGGGGACACCCTTTAGTTTCTAAATTCAAATTGTATACTTGCTATAGTGGACTTTGCAATACAGGTTCCTTGTAAATTTCAGCTGTCTGTCTATAACAGTTCAAAAGTTTGGCCACATACATAGAATTACATTTACTATTGGGACACCCTTTTATTTCCAAATTCAAATTTTATACTTTTTGTTATAGCGGACTTAGCAATACAGGTTCTTTGTAAATTTCAGCGGTCTGTGTACAACTGTCCAAAGGTATGGCCATATACATTAAATTAAATGAACTATTGGAGCACCTTTTAAAATTTTGAATATTTATGCATTTTATTATAACGGTCAGAGTAATTGAAATTCTGTCAAATTTTCAGAGTTTTGCCTATAACGGTTCAAAAGATAGGCTCAAATAGGTCAAATTACGTCACCTATGGGGACACCCTTTAAATTTTAAATTTATTTTTTATTAATAATTTATTTTTTATTAATATCGCTATAGCGACACGCAATTTTTTAAAATTTTAATTTGGTGCCCTTTACGGTTATTAATACACGTAAAAAACATGTACGTTGTATGGGGACATCCTTTAATTTTTAATATAATAAACTGATTTTAAAATCAGACAAACCTGCACGCATAACCTTTCAAATAAAGAAAAAAATTTTAAAATCGGTTCAGAAATGGCTGAGTTCTGCGGTTATATACATAAAAAAAGCAACATACAGGCGAATAGATAACCTCCTTCTTTTTTGAAGTCGGTTAAAAAGGTAAACGCTTTCAATTCACTCTAAGGAGTGTTCAACTTCCTATTAACCCGTAATAGGAAGTCACCTAAAATTTTGAAATAATCGCCCATCTATGAAAGAAGATTGCTATATTCATCTTAAGAGAGTGCTATTGAAGAAGTTCGGGAGTATTCATGCCACAATATAATGTCGAATGTTCGAGAACATCCTGGAACATCTCAAATGATTCTAAAACACTCTCAATATTGTAGAATGTTCAGAAACCTTGTAGACCATTCGAAGCATCTTTTGAACACCTAACAATGGCTAGCCTCCATTAGTTACTGCCAAATAGCCAATTGCATAAAATTTATATTTGATTTGCATTTTTACTTTGTGGAATTAAAATACTAGCTGTGCCCGTCACTTTGTCAGCGTCCTTGCAATATTTTGTTCGATTTTCCTTTGAAAGCACGATACTTAGGTATCTGCTTGTGTTAAAATCCATCCAGTAGTTTTCACGTGATGCGAACGCAAAAGAAAAGCAGACAGACAGACATACAGACAGAAATGAGTTACTATTTTATTATATGTATAGATTTTAAACACCTTTTACAGAGCTTTACAGTAATTTTTAGAATATCAGAATGTTATATAAATTTTAGCTTTTTATACAGGAATGGTGGCCTTTATATAAAGAATACCTGAGAAGCTTAAAATTTGGTGTGGATTACTTTCAAAGCAACATCGAACAAAATATTGTCAAGACGAACACAACGTATGTGCGCAGAGCAAGTCTTTTATAAACTAAAATTTTTAAATCAAAAGTCGTGCATTATCAACAACTGTGAATGTGAATTCTGGCCTTCATATACGAAGATGCCTTGATAGACTGATTGGTAGAGCGCTAGTCTATCAGTCTTGGGGGTTGCGGGTTCGATTCACCTAAGATGCTAGGTGTTTTCTGCTTACAAGCAAAAAGCTACACAGGTAGTGTAGTCTTAAAAAAAAGTTATAGGTCAGGTTGCGTAACCTAAAGAAGGTGAAAAGTATTATTAAAAACTGTTAACCTGGCAACATAATTGCTTGAAAACAACGCCATTTCAGTTAAAGCCCAAAAAACCAGTTCTTTGCGAACAAGCATTAAAGCAAAATATTTGCTCAACTATTAGAAAACTCAGAACCGTAACAGGGAAAAAAATAAAATATTTTTTTTGTTAGAAAAATTACACGATTATAAGATACAATTTTAAAAAATAAAAAAATTATTAAATATTCTAAAATCATTGCATCTTATTTTACTAAAAAAAAATTATTTTTTTATATGAAAACTATTTCTTTCACTAATCAATGTAATTCTCTAACAATTACGACATCATTTTATTCTTAAAGCCAATTTCTATTCCATTTAAATTTTTCTTTGTCTATTTATTGACTTATTTTCTTCTTTACTTTCTGTATCTTATAGTTGTTTTCAATATGAAAAAAAAAAGTAAAGAAACCAATTTAACGTGAAAAAGAAATTTTTAGTTTATTTGCCGTGTCTGTTTTCGGTTTTTAAAAATGTTCTTATTTACTTTAATTTAAAACGCCAATTTAGTATCAATTTCATTTTACACGCAATGCGGAAATTTACAGATGCTGTAATACAAAATAAAAAACTTTTCTGTTATACGTTTTTTCACTACGTATTTGTTTTGTTCGTAGCCAGCTTTAAAGGAAATAAAAAAGGAGAACAAAATTCGTTTGAATATTTTTAAGGCTAAATACACATCAAAGTCCTAATAGACCAACAATTTTTTATGTCGATAGCGCTAGTATTTTATACAAGTAAAGTTTTTTATCATTTTATTTCATTTGGTGGAACATCGAAAATTTGTATTTATTCAACGAGGCCAGTGGTTAATAAAAGTGTATTTATGCATTCCACTTTTGTGATGCACCGTCGTAGTACAAGCACATACACGAAAAAGCTTTGGAGTCAAAAATTTAATTCATGTTCTAGTTTTTTTTATTTATTTCGTTTAAATTAAATCGTTAAAATATTTATAGAGGAAATAATACTCACTCGTATGAACAGATACATTGTTTATGTAAATTTTTAATAAAATATACACACCAGGGGTTCGAGTATTAAAAATATTTACATAAAAAATTAAAAAGAATTTGTGTTTAATTCTGGAGGTCTTTTAAACGATACTAGAAGTTTATTGTTGTATAACAAATAAATAAAAAAAAAAAACTTTTTTAAATAAAACAAAATTAGTACTAAATTTAGCTACTAGAAGATATACATATTCACAAAATTTTAAGTTCTTCTTATAACCTAATAAATCATTTACAGTAATACAAAATTTTGTTAAATACCTACATGATGTATTAAAGACTTAGACGACAGAGGCTACACCGCTACACGACTACAAATGACGTTGGCTTATTATATTGAAGACGACAGCTACATATGTACATCAAAACTGTAAAAAATTTGTAGTAAGCCATAGTATTTTTTGAAAAAGTATTTTGCTAACTTTTTCAAAAAATACTTTTATCATATCAAAACCAGACTTGGCGGATATCAATTACATTTTGTAATTAATTACACATGCAATTACTAATTATATGTAATTGTAATTGAAAATTTTCAATTACTAATTACAAGTAATTGTAATTAAAATTAGGGACTAAAATCAATTACAATTACTTGTAATTTGTAATTAAAAAATTTCAATTACAATTACAAAAAATTTCAGAAATTTCCAATTACTAATTACAAGAGTAATTGGAAATTTTCAATTACTAATTACATGTAATTGGAAATTTTCAATTACTAATTACATGTAATTGTAATTGAAAAAAATCAATTACAATTACATGTAATTGAAAATTTTAAGAAATGAATACTTTTTTTGTAATTACTGTCAAAAAAAAATTTAATTACAAAAATGTTCAATTACATATAAATTTAAAAAAATATTAAATATTAAACATTTCCATTTTCATAATATACCATTATTTGCAAAGTTATAGCAATAGTATTATTTATTAATAAAAAATTCTTATTTGCTTTATACAAAACCATTAATCTTTGTCACCTTAGTGTTAACACAATACTAGCGACCAAAAATAACCTTTCAACTGGTGCTGAAGATGTTAGAAGAGTATGAGACCGTAAAAACGCCTTTTGTATTGTAGGATAGTTCTTGAGGCAATTTAGACCACGCAAGTAAATCTGAAGTGCAAATTTCAAACTATTTTCTTTTTCACAATGTCAATGTCTACGGAATATAAAATGAAAAAATGTATATTTGACCGCAAAGTTTTCAAAATGTTGTAAGCGATAATTACCTTCATGAAGGTGTTCACCGTAATCGAACATGGATGCAGTTTTTGTATTGCTCGTTTGAATAATACTGTTGATCATGCAACGCGATTGAAATTCGTTCAATTGAAAGTAATTATTACTGCCTAATTAAAATTACAATTACTTGTAATTTGTAATTGAACTTTTTCAATTACAATTACATGTAATTAGTAATTGGAAATTTTCAATTACACATTACCTGTAATTGTAATGAAATGTAATTGAATCCCCCCATGTCCGATCAAAATAAATAAATATATTTGGTCAATTGAATTTTTTTTTTTTAATTTGTTGACATTTTCTTCTGTTGAATTAAATAAAATTGTCGCAAACAAAAATAGAAATTAGCCTAAGTTGGCTACAGACACAATGGTGGTCGTGTAGCCATGTAGCTATGATGTCGTCAAAATAATCGTCTTCATATAAACGTGTGTATTTTAATTTTGACAGGTTGTCTTGCTGTCGTCTATGTGTTTAACGCTTAAGTTGGGTACTACCACAACTGTGTTCATGTAGCCATGTAGTTATGAAGTCGTCAAAAAAATTGTTTTCCTGTAAACGTTTGTATCTTAATTTTGACAGTTTGTAGCCTGATGTTTTCTATGTGTTTAACGCATGATATTGTTGACTGATAACAAATAGCTAGATTTTCTGTACATTTTACCAAAACTAAGTTTAAAAACTAGATTTATTGGCAAATCTAATTGAAAGTCTGTTTATTAATTAGAACTATCTCAACATATTGTTAGGATATAAGCTCACTTTTGATAATGGGAAGCAGCACTAAAATAAAAATGTCAGTGCCCTTTTCTAACTGACGCACCTTTAATTCTGGCGCCAAATCTAGATACTATGCCTGTCGATGGAGTTGCCTGCTCGTACCATCCATTGAGGGTGCTTCCTCTGATCAACTGTCAATGTTTGTCAAGCTGCGACTCTTAAGACCCTTTAATTCCGTAGTTACATGATTTACGATGCAATCACAAAACTACATTTTAAGTGATTTTCTTTTTGTTTTATTGTTCAGTTGATTTGATTACTAAGTAATGAATTGCATACCTTTAGGATGTCATGCCAACAAGAGAATAAAATGGTGAAATATGCAAATTGCATTATGTTTTGTTTTTATATGTGGTGCAAAAAAGTGTTGGTAACTACGTAACAAAGAATAGGATTAATTGTACAATTTGAACACATTTTATGTGGAAATTGAAATATTTTACGGTATACAAAATTAAAACTTACAACACCCAATCACAAGTAGTATAAGTAATACAATTAAAACAATTTTTTCTTTACTTTAAAATTTTCAAAGAATTCAACTTAAAACTGAATTCTGTAATTGTTGATCTTGGCTCATGGCCTTTGATAGTCTTTCAATGCATTTTCACATTTGGTTATTAATCTTTATAACCAATAACCAAATGCATGTTAAACTTAATTTGATTTTGATGAAGACAATTAAATTTGGTAGTGGTTTTCGGAAATTACTAAGTCCTATAAGAAAGTACAGGTAGGCTTTTCCTTTTTATTCGTCGGACATTAAAGTAGAAAGTGTAATAACAGAGTGCAACAAATAAAAACTTTTTTAAAAATATACAAACTTGACAATATACATACATAGGTTCGATTCTACTATCAAAGGATAGTAAAATCCTATATTCAGTTGGAAAACAAATTTTTATTTTCTGATTAAAAAAAAGTGCTGGAATAAATTGTTTTTGGCATAAAGTGCTAACAGAATTTGATAAACGAATCCTCGGCTAGATTATTGCCGAACAAAGTCAAACACTATCACCTAGTTTGAATGAGATATTCGACAAAAACTGATGAGACCTTTTTTGAAAGGCCTACTGATTTTCCAAATCTTTCGAGGCCCATAAATAAAAATTGGTCTCCAATTTCTTCAAACTGAATTTATTTAATTTGATATTTTTATTACAGCCATCTTATCATGGAAAAAATGCTGAACTTTAACAGTTAATTGTTTCTTATCACCACTTATGTATATAATTAGATGACTAAGAAATTTTACACAGTCATATTATGAAAAGAAATACATTTGTAAAGGGTGTTTTTTATAGAGGTATAGAACTTTAAGTTGGCATTACTTTTCAAGATGGCGACCGATTTAACAGCTGCCAAGTGATTTATTCTCAGTTTGGTTTGACAATTCATCATGAATAGTCTCACGCCTGAACAGTAAGGCGTAGATTCGTCGAATGGGCGGGCCCAAAACCAGATTACCGCTGTTCCCGATTTTCATAAGCGAATTTTGTTTAGCTATGAAGCGCACTTCTGGTTGAATGGCTACGTCAACAAACAAAACTGCCGCATTTGGAGTGAAGGTAATCCTCAAGTGTATGTCGAAACACCGTTACATCCAGAAAAACTGACTGTTTGGTGCGCTTTATGGGCTGGTGGAATCATTGGTCCGTACTTTTTCAAAAACGATGTTGGCCAGAACGTTACAGTCAATGGTGATCGGTATAGAGCCATGATTACTAAGTTTTTCATTCCTGATGTCCAGGAGATGTAGTTTCAACAAGA
Source organism: Phasia obesa (assembly GCA_949628195.1). Lineage (NCBI taxonomy): Eukaryota > Metazoa > Arthropoda > Insecta > Diptera > Tachinidae > Phasia > Phasia obesa. The sequence continues at coordinate 17,120,655 of OX451215.1, read as the reverse complement.
CGGCGCAACATGTCACAATAAATTTATTGAAAGACACGTTTAGTGACCGCCTAATTTCACGTTTTGGAACTGTGAATTGGCCTTCAAGATCATGTGATTTAACACCGCTAGACTACTTTCTGTGGGGCTATGTAAAGTGATTGGTCTATGCGGATAAGCCACAAACGCTTGACCATTTGGAAGACAACATTCGCAGTGTTATTGCCGATATACGTCCAAAAATGTTGGAAAAAGTCATCGTCCAGATTAGACTACATCCGCGCCAGCCGTGGCGGTCATATGCCAGAAATCATACTCAAAATGTAATGCCACAAGATTATCTTTCGAATAAATAAAATTCATGTCAATCGAATAATCCATCGTTGTTTTATTGCAACTTAAAGTTATATACCTCTGTGTGTGATAACACATAGTTGTAGCAGACACAAATTTGTGATGTTTTGCTTTTAGTTTAAAATAGAATAAACTCTAAGGCCCATTATTATAATTTGCCTTTAGCTAAAGTTAGGATTTTGTTGAAGCGATAAGTAGTTTTTCGTTATAATAATGAGGATAATGCTTATTGCTATAACTTGTCCTTATAGTACGTGATAGTTAAAAGTGGTTTTTAGCTTACTTTTAATAATTTATCGCCATAACAAAATCCTAACTTTAGCTAAAGGCAAGTTATAATAATGGGCCTAAGACTCATTATTATAACTTGCCACTAGCTTAAGTTAAAATCCTAATCGGAGAGATAACTAGTGTTTGGTATTATAAGTAAGCTAAAAACAGCTTTTAACTCTCACGCACATTAAAGATAACTTATAGGAACGAGCCTTACCCTCGTTATTATAACGAAAATCTACTTATCTCTCCGATAAAATCCTAACTTTAGCTAGTGGCAAGTTATAATAATGGGCCTTAGTCAATTCCATCATTGAATATATGCTAGGCTTGCAGGTATGCTACGAAGAGTGAATTCCTCTAATGTTATTGCGTCCGTATTTCTAATGAACAATTAAATTTAGAGAAAAAATGTTATTAAAATATAAAAACGATTAAATAATCTTCTTTTCTTCAATCTCTCAAAAACACTATAATTTTAAAAATAATATTTCTAACAAAAGTTGATAATTATAACAAAACAAAAACTTTGCTTCGAAAGTAGAATAAAAATTTGTAATTTAAAACAAAACTGAGAAAAGCTTTCTCTTTCTCCCTTTACTAGCTCACAAAGAATATAAAATAAAACAAGTTTCCAAAATCGATTATCTTTTTCTTAAAGATAACACTATCTGCGAAGTAGTTTAGTAAACACCCAGAGTCTTTGGCGGGAATCGAATCCATAACCCACAGACTGATAGACTAGCGTACTACCAATCAGTATATTAAGGCACTGAAAACTTAAAATTCAAGAAAAGCAGTAGCAACCTCCAAAAAAAAACATCTAGAATGAAACAAAGAGCTCTTGTAAACCAGCTAATAAAAATGTAAAAAGTATTAAAAACAAAGAGCTAGTAGCCGCACACAAACATGTTCTAATAGCAGCATGATGAAGTTAAGGTAGCCAGCCGCCTGAATTTCATACAAAGCAATAAAAAATCTATAAAAATATTAAAGCAATAAATTTTGTATTTTAGTTTTTGGAAATTAATTTTCTTATGAAAAATATAAATATACAGCTCAATATTAACATCTAGGTAAATTTACATACATACATTAATGTACATATACATAGATATATGAAGAAAAACTAGAGCAATAAATTCATACAAAGAAATACTATTAACAGCGATTCAATTATTATTTTTATTATTCTCATGCATTTTATTCCTAAATTTTTTTTATAAAAACAAGTAAAATATTTGCTTTCAACAGAATAGTAATATTTTTTTCTAAGATATTTAACAACTCATTACAATAACTCAGAATAAAAACTTATGCTTAGGTATGAAAGTAATTATAACCAGAAAAATATTTGACATTTGTTATTAACGAGTGACATTTTGTATATGTATGTATTATTTTTGCCTTTTATGTTTGGAGTCAGTAGCATTGTTTGTACGGCTATTAGCACTTGCTCGTGCGGCTACTAGACCTTGTCCGATCTTTTATTCAGAAAATTATTTTCCTTCGTTGCTTTTTGTAAACTAGTGTCTTTTTCATTTATTCCTTTTTTGCAAAAAATAAAAAAAGAAAAGCTAGAATAAAAATTATTTGTGCTATTGCTTTTTATATATAAGTATTTGCTGATTTTTGCTGCTGGCTATGAAAAAAGCAAAGACCAGATATACGTGAAAAAATAAAAGACTTTTAACCAGTGATTAAAAATGCTTGACTATTTTCAATGCATATGTAATTGCTTAACTGTGCTTAGAAAAAGTGTGCAGCAAAAGCAAAAAAGAAGAGCAATTCATTTGCTTAAGCTTACTTTGTGTCTCTTTCTGCAGCAAAGCCATTAGCAAAGCAATTACTTTAAAAAAGTTTGCTGTTGGTTAAGCAATAAGTTGTTCTTCATTTTAATTTTTGCTTTTCTTAACTCTTTACTGTGTAGTTGTGGCTGACTACGATTGCTGTTTTTTGCTGTTATTTCCTGTTACTCGCTGCTTCAGTCTTAAGTTTTAAGTTTTAGAAAATTCTTTGTCAGTGAGAGATTAAAATTATGGCGCCACGTGTAAATCGAAAAAAAAACTTAATTTTGAAGATCTGCAAAATAAAGATTTCCAATATTGTCTTACAGCAACAGGAAAAGAAGAAACAAACATTAACTTATTGCTTAAGCAACAGCAAATGTTTTCAATAAAATTGCTTTGCTGCAGAAAGAGACACATAGTAAGCTTAAGCAAATGAGTTTCTCTTCTTTCTTTTGATTTTGCTTCGCTTTTAACAAAATGTTATATAAATGCTGAGAAATTCAGTTTTTTTATTTGCTGAAAAAGATGTAAGCAAAGCGAAGATTTTAGTGCTGTTGCTATTTTTAATCAAGCAATTTAAACCCTGCTTTTAACACAAAATGTTATTTAAGATATTGGCTATTATTGTGAATTAAATTTTCCGGTATCAACAAGGTTAATAGCCAAAATAAAAGAAAAATTCTGAATGTTGTTTTAAACAATGATTTGCTGTTTTTAAATTTAAACAAAGAAAACATTTTTTGCATCAATTAAAGGTTTTAATTAGTTTTAAATTAAAATTAAATTAATTTTTTAATTGATTCAAATATATATATATTTTTTAAACAATATAATTAAACAAATAATTAAATAAAAAAATAATTAAATTTTAATTAAACAATTAATTAAAGAAATTGATATCAAAAATGCTTTAAAGAAGTCAAATATTGAGTTAATTGTTGCAACAGACTTCTGTTTTCAGTACCTTTTAAAGATTAACTTATAGGGGGGCTTTGTTTTCAATGGCATTGTTTTTTCAGTGGCTCTATTGGAATTAATTACAAAGACAAAAATTTTAATTACTATTGTTTTTAAAAAAATTTAAAATTTTTATAATTATAATTGATGAAAAACAATTGTTTCTATAAAACGCAACAGAAACAAATATTCGACCGTTTGCACTCAGAAAAATTTATTTAATGGTGCGAGATGACTAACATTCCGGCGCTATTATAAGACAAGGTTTGAACCTGATAGCAGTATAATTCGTTATTTTTTGAGAAAAAAATGTGGCTGTTAATGATAATTACTTTGTTTTTATAATTAACGACTATTAATTTTATATGAATATAATTTATATAATTTTTTATTTTATTAAAAGGCATTATTATTATTATTATTATTATTATTATTATTATTATTATTATTATTATTATTATTAAAAATAATGGTAATGGAAAGAAATGCATTAGCATTATTTACAAACTAATGCTAATAAAATAGGCAGTAGTATTCCGATACACTTAAAATATTGACTGTGGCATTTGGCGAGTCTACTTTGTCTGAAAAAAATGTTTACAGAAGGCCGAGAAGATGTTGATGACGATGAGCGTCCTGGAGTTTCAACCACGTCCATACGTGAAGAAAACATTGAAAGAGTGAAAAAAATGTTTTTGGAAAATCGTCGCATCACTATTAGGGAAGTTGGCATTTCAATCGGCGGCTCATGCCATGCCATTTTCTCGAATGCTTGGGCATAAAACGTGTGGCAGCGCAGTTTGTTCCAAAATTGCTAAATTTGAATCAAAAGCAACGTCTTTAGTATCGCTCAAGAGTTGTTGAATGACGTCAACGACGATCCAAGTTTGCTCAAAAAGGTCATAACTGTTGACGAAATGTGGATATATGGTTATGACTTCGAAACCAAGACCCCCCAATCATCCCAATGGAAGATAAGGCAAAGTCAGAATTGAAGAACGAGCTGATGGCCATACCAAAAAGCGCATTTCAGAAGTGCTTCGAGAAAGAAGCGCTGGAATAAGTGTATGTTTTATATTTGAGGGGGATTACTTTGAAGGGGACAAAAGGGATATTAATGAATGAATAAATAATTTTCGAAAAAAATTCCAAATTCACCTTATCTTTTGAACAGACCTCGTATAAAAAATTACGCAAATATATGTGACAGGGGGTCTTAAAAAAAGTGTATCCTCAGACAAACGAAAAGTATGTTGGAGAATAGAAATAATGTGTTTCTGAAATTTTTTCTTTTTTATATACTTAAGCACATACATACAAATTAAAACAACCCTAATCATATAAAAAATTAATGAAAACTCATATTTTTTTCAATTTTTAATGTATTGAAAAATTAATTTTCAAATGACTACAGAAAACTCTTGTTTATTTGGTAATAAAAATTTATATTTTTTTGTTAATATTTTAAGCTTAAAATCCAAATATTTATGACTACCAAATAAAATATGCAATAAATTAAAAAAAAAAATAAATAAAAAAAATGTTACCAGAAATTCATAAAAAACATTTTCATATTTTTTAGTTCGTTTTGTTTTTTCTTTTTTTTTTTTTTTGTTTCTTAAAGTTTATATAAAAAATCCAATATAAAAACGGGGAGAGAGACACAAAAATATTTGTGAAGATTTTTATTATATTTCTTTTGTTTAATCCAAATTTATTTTGTTGAAGAATAGGGAGGAAGTTCGCTTATTAGTGGCTGTGTAAAGTCGTTTCAAAACACTGAAACATAAAATTCTTTTTCGCAAAACATGACTTTTGTTTACAAAGTACAAACAGTTTTTATTTATATATTTTAAATTTTTTTTATAAATTAGTTAATATTTTAATCTTGTTGTTTAAATCTTTTTAATTGGTTGTATTTAGTTTTTTTATAACTAAAAAAAATATTATTACTGCGTCATATAAAATGTTTTCTTTAAAACGACAGATTTTTTGTTATCATTATTTAATATTTAATTGTTGTTTGTTTTTTATATATACATATAATAATCACACATAATAAAAATATATTTATTGTTGTTTTTTTTCACACTGTTACACTCTCAAATTTTGTAAAAATAATTTTAACAATTCATGGTCAAATACACTTTGGTTTTTTGTTTTTCTCTCTTATAAAACAAATTTAATTCCATTCCACTGTTACATTTGACGAACGAACAACGGTTGCAGAAAAAAATGAACTAATAATTTGTTTAAACAAAGAAAATTTGATAAGAAAGAATAATTAATTTTATTTTAAAAGAAATTCACGAAAAACACGCGTCTACGTTACGTTTATACATTTTTACAGTCAGACATGCTCAAGGAGACTAAATGTGAAAATAAAAGCCGACGAGGAAAATTCACTTGCTCCCGACATACGAATTAAACGATACAAAATACAAAAACAAAATACATCAAACACCAACAACACCAAGTGGCAAGTAAATGGTGAAAAAGAAAGAAAACAAATAAGTGAGGAAGCAACAAAAACTTGCATCCAACAATGCAAACAAATATGTGATGTTGTTGTGTGTTTGAATTTAATAGAGAAAAATAAATAAGATACACGCACACACACTCACACTCACACACATTCTGACAAACACATACACAGATACTTGGATCTGATAATAATAATAATAATAATAATTATAATAATAAACGAACAAAGTATCTACGGAATACGGGTGCCTCATCTGTGGTGAGCTGATTTACTTCTTTCTGTTGTTGCCTGCAGAGTTAAACGGATATCAATTTAGCGAGAGGGGTTCCACAGTTTTAAATTTCCTGTTAAATAAAATTAGTGGTATGTGCTTCTGTTAAATTTAACAGCTAATAGAATTAGAATATGGTCACTAAAATATTAAGTTTAGATACCATTGTTGAAACAGAATTTAATAAAACTGCATTCATAAACAAATATATCTTGTGAATTTTTGTTAAAAACATCTTTAGTAAATATTTTTAGCCATTAATTTTATCTGGCAGAGCTAGGAAATAATGGAAGAAAGTCATTGTGACAAGTATTTTTTATGTTAATGTTTTTATTTTACTGGGATGTTAGAAATGTGTCGGAGCAATTATAAGAATATTAATTTCATTGCTGTTTTTAATCAAAAGCACAAAGCACAAAAAGAAAGCTTACATTTTGAATAATAAATAAACAGCCCGATTCTAAATATTCCCCGGGAAATGAGTTACCGGGAGTTCATTTTCCCCGGGAACAAATTCTCCTATTCTAAACACACGGGGAGAATGTTATTGCGGGAAAGGAAATATCGAATTTTTATAGTCAGTGATGTCAAAGTGTTTCGCATGCATTTGCACTTTAAAAAAAAATTAAAAACACAAATATTTTGTATACATGATAAAAAGTACTGACGAGGTAACATTTAAAGAATCGAGTTTCACTTCTTTAGCACAAATTGTGTTATATATGTTGGCTACAGCCGCAAGGGTGGTCATGTAGCTATCAAAAGCATATAATTTCACATTTCCAATTCCAATAAGAAATCGCTTTCAAATTGCCACAATTCTATCAGCGTAAACTTTGACATTTTTATACCCTTCATCACTGGTGGAAAGTTTGTCATTCCGTGTGTAATTTCTGCAATAAAAATTTTCGACCCCATAAAGTATATATATTCTGGATCCTTATAGATAGAAAAGTTCATTAAGCAATGTCCGTCTGTGCTTGTTCGGGCTGAAATGTAATTTGCCAAGGCACCAGACAAGATACAAAAGATTTAAAAAACCAATCTGCCAGGCATAGTTTCGAAAATTTTAGGATTGCAATCTAGCAACAGCAGACGATTCTATTTGAGGCTGCGGGAAAAACCCACGCCTACCTATAGTTTTTCACGTTGTTCTTTTTTTTCGCTTGTAATGATTTTCTTTTGCTTTTTTTTTTTTGTGTTAAATAATTATTAGATCCGACAAGTAGTTAGCAAGGAGTGCATACAGATCACGAGAGATCAAGAACCCTTTGCGAGTGGCGATTTTTCTTTTTATCTAATATCAGCATTAATTTTAAATGCAATAGACAATTTAGATAGTTCAAGCGTCCAAGATAGTGTTGTGGTGTCCTTAGCGTCACCGCAATATTTGTCCAAAATATTACGAATATTTCGGAACTAATCTCTAATAAAATTCTGTCCTAATTAAACTTTATAAATATTGGAGAAAAAAAAGTATAGTAAAGTTCAACAACTTTTTCACATTTTGTTAAAAGAAAACAAAAAAAAAATTAAAAGGAAAGATTTAAAAAACCTTATGTTTTAAAACTGTTTGCTGTTTTTGACGTAAGAGTATGAATAAATTAGGATATTTATCACATTTTTCTTAAAAAAATATCAAGTACATAAATTTTTTTGCACAACTCCCTTTGAATTTTGTGGCGGAATTATTCCCAAAATTTGTTAGCATATTCTCCCTTAAAATTCCCTGGGAGAAATTTCCCATTTTTGAAGTTCATTTAGAATAAGGGAAAAGGAAAAATTTCCCCGGGAGATTTTATTTAAAATATGGGAACAGGTAATAGGGAGAAAATTCCTAGGGAATTTCTATTCAGAATTGGGCTGAACATAATTTTTCGGAGAAAAAGTACTTACTGTTCAAGCAAATCATTAGCTTGACAATTGTTTTTCGTGGTTTCCAAGAGAAGCAAAAGCCCTCCATTTTAGCCGCATCTAACCACATTTAGGCTGTACGGCCCGAAGGTTGGAATAAGTTTCAAGCATCTCTAACTAATAGAATGATAAATTATATTACACTATTTTAATTTTAAGTTTCAAACCGAACACCAAATTGGTAAAGTCACGAAAGTAAAATCATATTAAAATATAAAAATATATTAATATGTTCCGAAAGTTTCCGGTTTCCAGAAGTAAAATCATCTATAAATATCAAAAACAGTTTTCTTTTTTTAAACTTTAATTTCTTCATTATCCATTTTGATATTACTTAATTGAGTTTCTAATTTTGACCAAAAGTCAATGAAAAATGGCCAACTTATTTAAATTTCGACCAAAAGTAGCCATGACGAAAAATTAAAAATTTAATCGCCAAATCAGATTCAAAACCACCACGTTTGGTGAGAAATCGCCATATCTGACAACCCTGCTTCCAATTGATACAACAACCATGGTTTTTTCCAGATCTGACCATCCCCAATAAATACTAGTTGTTTGAGATCTAAAAAAAACGGAATTTGTTTTCATTTAGCTGCGTCGCCCCTGTCTTCTATTTCTTTAAAGTATGAATAATGAGTTTTTTCCTCATATGACTTATTTTCATTTATGTAAAGCGTCAACAATATGGATAATGCTGAACATGTCAGTATAAATAAAATAACCGTGGTGAAGGGTATAGAAGATTCGGCACGGCCGAACATAGCACTTTTACTTGTTCTTGTTAGATTTGTTTTATGATATTTTTACTACTCCTTAAAAGAATAAAACTTTAAAAATGATCATAAAATTTCCGTCAATCCTTAGAATAACTTATTTTTCAAAAGTAGGTACATTGAAAAACTACATCGGTTTAAAAAAATATTTATGACAAGCAAAAAAATTCTTCATCGAAGTTTCCCTGAAAATTATAAAAAATACGACAATATTATTTATTTTTGAAAAAGTTAAATGTCTAATAAAACCCCTAAATAAATTAGAAATAATTGGAATTTTATATCGAAAAATACTTTTCATCACTTATTTAAATTTTCATTAATGTAAAACGAAATAACAAGAGAGAATTCTTATCTAATTCAAACACACACAACCAACCCATTTATACATTCAAGCAACAAAACAAAACAATAACTGAAACTGTTTAAATTTTCACTAAGGGAGCACTTAACGAGATGAACAATAAGAGAACAAAATAATTTTTTTAAATTAATAATAAAAAAGTTTAAATCCGCACATACACGGACATACCGAAAAAAACAACTAAAACGTTAATAACAATATTTCCAAAACAAAGGGGTGCAAAATTCTTTTTTACCGACTGACACCTTAAAAGCAGAGTAAAGTAAATGAAGAAAACTTCCATAAAAAATTGTTCCTTTAAAATTCAGGCGCACACAAAAAGCTTTAAAAAACATGTTATTAACCACAGATGTGCTGCATTTCAGATATGAAATTTAAAATGAATTATTTGTTTCCAATAAATGTTCGTCGCGTAGAGAGGACATTCGTGAAAAATTATTAAAAATTTATTAAACACAGGTCATGTTCTATGTAAAAAAAAAAAAAATTAACCATAACTGAGGTAATGTTACTTCTTCGAAAATAAGTAAATGTTATTGGAGCTCGATATCAATACGAAAGGTGGTTTCAAAAATACGGTCACATGCTATACATACCGTAAAACAATTCAATTGCTAGATTAGATATACCAAGGTCGTGTAATCTCTCACTCCGTATGACTTTTAGTATAACAACACTTTACGATTGCCACCAATCGCTTTTTGTGTGCGATACAGTCACAATGAGTAGCAATTTATATAATATGGCAAGTCTTTCCAAGGCAAGCCTAGATCCACATTATAACCTCTTGCTTAGGGGTTTGGAGACTATCCAAACTCCGTCTGTTGAGAGTGCAACAGCACACTTGATCGACCTTGCACCTTACCAACTTAATCGATCTTAAACCACAACCACCACGTGTACCCCCGAAGGGGACCTCACCAATAACCGGTCACAGAGAGGATAGGCTCTCTGTGGGGCCACCGATTCCCGTGGTACCAGTCCTTTGGGCACTGGTCGGGCCTCGAAGAGAACCCGTGATTTTACTCACAGACCTTTTCTTCCAGATTTAGGCTCTAGGAACCCTAGCGTCTGGTGCCCCTATTTTCCCCGAGTGGACCGCGTCAAAGCATTTGCCATATTCCTGCAGTGACAATTGGAACCCCCGGGGGTAAGGGTTAGTGTGATAGTAAAGCTTCGCAAGCGCTTCTTGTGTTCTTTAGCCGAATTAGTTTGATACTAGCAAAGCCAATTAATTATTATTTTACTTCGCCGGCGATTTAGTGCTATGTGGTAAAACCGGCGTTTTTAGTTCCGCCTTAAGATATGCTACGTATCAGTTTATGTATTTTTTTGCTTTATAAAAAGTAAAATATTCATATGCGGTTAGTTCAACTGCGTACTTTCACTGCTATTTCTCCACTTTCTAAGATATTTTTGCGGAAAAAAGTATCCTATATTGGTACCAGGATATTTACGGACCTCCTCACAAAAGTTTGTTAAAATCCATCTAGTAAAAACTTTACGTGATGCGAACGTAAAGAAGAGCAGACAGATAAACAGACGGATATGAGTTACTATTTTATTATATGTATAGATAGTTGCGGAATATTTCGGCCAAAAAGTAAGTATATGTCATCAAAGCCATTCCATACATAATCTTATCGTTTATAGTTTTTAATTTAATAAAAAATATTAATTCTGTTTATATCAAGTCTTAAGTAAATTTCGGGACATTATTCATTACACTAACACGTCTTACGCCTGAACTTAAAAAAATGTCTACAATTTCATCCATTTATCCGATTAAATAAATCGGCCTTGCGCAAGTCTGACTCACACACAAAGGATTTCGTAGAACCGTACCATAAAAAGCTCTTTTTTTAATTTACTAGCTGTGCCCGCACCGAATTTGCCTTAAAAGTAATTCACGCCAAATTTTAGAACTCTTGTATTTATAGTGCTTTAGTTAGGGTTATGTATTTATTTTATCTAGAGGTACCCAGGGACAAACATTTATATACAATTCTACAATTATTGTAGTTCTGTAAAAATTATTTAAAATATCCCACTTTCAAAAATAAAAGGTAATGTCAAGTTTGCAGTACCGTTTAACCGGTAAAATTGCGTACTTTCGCTACTTTTTCTCTATTTGCTCTTGGAAATGACATATTTTTACAAGAAAAAATGATCCTATATTTAAATGAGATATTTTTACGAGAAAAAATGATCCTATATTTGAACCAAGATACTACGATACATCCTGACAAAACTTTATTAAAACCCAATCAGTAGTTATTAGGTGATGCGAATACAGACCACAAATAGACAGGGAAAAAATTAGTTTTATTATATGTATCGATGTATATATATATACGGTTACATGATATGTATAGATAAAAAATAATAGATTAAAATAACGCTGACAAATATTTGACAGAAAATTTTTGCCTGCTTTTAGGATGAATCATTGGCTGACTTCCAAAACGTATCAATACAACGTTTGTATACAGTTGTGCTACCGAATTTAAATCGTTTAAATATAAAAATGTTTTAAGTTATACCGCTCCAACAATCAAATATCAATTCATAAAATTTTAACTGATGCCCTGATTGCTTTTTTACTGCGCTACTGACACTTGTCGACGGCGTTTTCAACATTTGTAGTGCGGCGTTACAGCTGTTTTTATGGATACATATTAAATAAAGAATAAAAGTTCAAAGTGTATTCGAATCGAAAAAAAAAATTATTTTCGGCTTGGAGTGTCAAGTATCCCTTCCTATTATGTCCAAAAATTATATATGTAGCTCTTAATCTCCATATACCAAAGGCACATACTGAATTTAATATTGATGTGTCAAACATAATATGACTTGTAGAATATTCACAAAACTAGTGGCATAGACACCCACCCACAGACATTATCGCGAAAATAGTAAAAATGGATTCAGGAGACCTTAAAACGTAAAGACCCTTTGAAATCCCGACATCGATTTTCTTTATGCTATACTATACTTTATCTATACTACGTATGTAAGTAAAGTAAAAAATAGGACCGGCGAGAATTCAATGAGAAAAACCCGGAATGATATATGTGCTCATGCTGCATATAGCATTTTTGCAAAGCTATATAAAGAGCATAAAGAAACACACCAGAAAACAAAACTTTTTCCACAAAAAATTTTTAAAAGCCTAATTCTTCTGGATTTTAAATGAACAGTTAGGTCTTAGCAGTCGTACGTATTTTATAACATAAAGTAACATTTCTGTTAAGTAACATTTCTGTTAAGTGTATCGCAGGTGGATGATTATTTTACTTTGGAATTTGTAGCATTTGTTAATTTTCATTTGTTGTCATGTGTTATTTGAAGAGATAACAATTAATAATATTAACAAATACACACTTGATTTTAGAAGTAAAATAAATAAATCTAAAATATCAATGAAACCGCTTGATTTGCTCATAATTATTTGGTTTAATTAAGTGGGACAAATCTAAACAATTGTTTGACTATGCTAAAGCAAAATGAGCAAAACATTTGTTATATTTAATAAATCAATGAAATGTGTAGTAAAGAAATAAATTTATTGCTAATCATAGTGCTATTTTTTATATTATTTGATTAATCATATTTTTATAGTGATATATACATATACATAAACATATATACATTTTTAGCACAAATCATGGGGTGCTGCTTCAGAAAAGGAGCTCCGCCAGCGTTAATGTGCATACTTTAATCATTTGATATTAATAAATCGAATGAATGACTCACTTATAATGTCATAGTTAAAAGGGTGCCAAATGTAGCATATAAAAGAAGGACAAAGAATGAATAATTCAATTCCAAGGGTCATACACTTTGTACTTTTACTTTCTATAATTTAGAAATGAGTCATTCATTAGTTGAAGAAAAATGGCATAAGACTTACATAATTACGATTGAAAGCCCTTTGAACGTATGTTCAGAAAGAGATGAGATTAATGATAGCTTACCTAAAAAGAAAAGAAGTAAAAAAAAAAAATTAAAGAAATACACAAAAATTGTTACATAAAATGCTATGATCTAGTCTTTGTTAAAAACTTGCAGTCACACGTTTTTCTTTTTCAATTAAGTAGCAAAAGTTTGCATAATTGCATAATTTTAGTGTTTAAGATAGTTTTCTTTTCAAATATTATTTATTGTACTTTCAAAGTATTTGAACTAACAATAAGTACTAATGTCTTAAGTCGAAAAGAAATAAATTAGTCAAGTGCGAGTTAGACTCACACACTTAGGGTTCCGTACTATGTTTAGTACAACTTTAAAAATTCAAGTTATTAATTTTTTCATGTCTTATGAGTCACCCTTTAATTTTAAAATTAAAGTCATAATTGCATCACAATTTATGTTATAGCGGCCATGGTAATACACTATAGAAATATAAATGAAACGTGGAAAATATGTCACCCTTTAGATATTAGTAATTGTTACAGCAGCCGAAGTACAACATCTACTGTAAACATTTAAAGAGGCTACCTATTACGGTTCAAAAAATAAGGCTATTTACGTACAAATCATGTCTCTGCCGGAACACCCTTTAATTTTGTTATTTGTTATAGCGGCCATGGCAATTCTCTTTCTATGAATATATCAAGAGTCTACCTATTACTATTACAAAAATAAGTTACTATACGTAAAAAACATGTCACGGTTAAAACACCCTTTAATTTTTAGTAATTGTCATAACGGCCATGGCATCACATATTCCATACAAACTGGAAGAGTCTACTTATTACGGTTCAAAAAATATGTCGTTATACATGCAAAACACGTCACTGTCGACAAAACCCTTTAAATTTTTATTGTTTTTATAGGGGCCATAGTAATACACCATTTGTGAAAATTTCAAGAGTCTATCTATTATGGTTAAAAAATTAGTCAATGTGCATGTAAATCACGTCACGTTTGTTGTAGTGGCCATAGTAATACTCATCCTGTAAAAACCTCAATAGTCTACCTATTATCGTTCAAAACCTATGCCATATACACATACAAATCATGTCACTAACGGAACACCCCTTAATTTTTAGGTTTAATATTGTATACTTGCTTATAACGCGAACATAGTTTAAATCACTGCAAATTTTAAGTGGTTGCTTCCTGTAGCTCAAGAAATAAAGATATATGGGTAAATAACACGTCACTTTCGCAACACCCTATAAGTTTTAGTATTTCTTGCTATAGTGGCCACAGTTATACGCCTTTTGTGAAAATTTCAAGAGTCTACCTATTATGGTTCCAAACTTAGGCCTTATACATGCAAATCACACCACTATCGGAACACCCTTTAATTTTTAGGTTTATTTTTTTAGTCTTGTTTATAAAGCGAACTAAGTTTTAATTACTGTTTGTAAATTTTTAGTGTATGCCTCCTACAGTTCAAGATATAAATACATATTCGTGAATAACACCTCGATATCGGAACACCCTATAAGTTTTAATTTTTTTTTTTTTTTTGTTATAGCGGCCACAGCTATACATCATCTGTGAAAATTTCAAGAGTCTACCTATTACGGTTCCAGAGATAAAAGGCGCTGACAGACGGACAGACATTGTAGCGAAAACAATAGGGTTACGTTTTTACACTTTGTGTACGGAACCCTAAAAAATAATAATCTATTTTGAGTGTTTTGATTCGAGTCGAAATTTTTGCGTTTGCCAGTTTTGGTATTCGGTGTTCCGTTCCGTTTCGTATACTTTTTTTAACCGTTCTTTGTATTCTTTATTACGACTGTAGCTACGTTTTTGCAAGTTCTTAATTTATTAACGAAAACTTTTTCGATTTTAGTTGTTTAGGTTTAAAAAAGTGTTTAATCAAAAAATTAAAATATGAAATGCAATAAATAATTTTTTAATTATTAATTTCTCTAATTTCTCAATGGATGATATTGCTAACGATTAAATTTTTTCTTGATTTAAAAAAAATAATTTTTGTGCTTCAATCTATACATATAATAAAGTAGTAACTCATTTCCGTCTGTCTGTCTCTCTGCGTTTCATTTATGTTCGCATCACGTAAAAACTACTGGATGGATTTTAACAAAATTTTGGGAGGAGGTACCTAAGTATCCTGAATCCAATATAGGATAATCTTTTTCCGCAAAAAAATCTTATTTCCAAAAGAAAGTGATGAAAAAGCAGTGAAAGTACGCAGTTCAACTAACCGGATATGATTACATTATTTTTTATAAAGTAAAAAAATACATAAACAGAATATGTGGCATATCTTAAGGCGGAACTAAGTACTGCTAAGTACAACACGGTACCTTTAATTTTTGAAAGTTGTATATTTTAAAACACAGATCGTTTTAACTATTTCGGAAGGCACGTTAACTTTAATTTTTGATGTTTAAACACAGATGGCGCTAAATAAATATAATTAAATAATTACTGCCAAAAAGGAAATTGAATAAAATTTATATTTGTTTTAAGTCGACTAAATTTTTTTTTTTATTGCTATTTAGCGTTAATTTTTAAAATTTAGTAAAAATACTACGACTTGAGGGTGGCTATAGAATTCTGTAATTGTTAGTTTCTTCTTAGTTAAGTTGCATTTATCTCTTATAGGTGCTACTGTATATAAGTAAGTCTTAAAATCTACTGGCAGCTCAAGTAGATTGCTGCGATTTTGCAAAGTTCCTTTGGTTACATTTTCCGAGCGCCCTGCTTCTAATAACGATAACGCAACAACTGCAGTAGTCATTTTGTTTCATCAATTTATTAATTTATTTTATGTTATATTTTATACAAAAATGCAATAACTTTTAATAATATTTAAACGAAAACAAAAAAGTAACATTTAAATTGTATACAAATGTACATCAGCCAAGCAACAGCTGATTCGAACATAGGTTTTATTTCAATTCGAAAATAACCACCAAACCGACTTGGTTTGCAAAACCTATAATAAGCAAAACCGACTTAGATGTGACAGCCCTAATTAAATAATTCAAATTGGAATTTTTGAATACGAAATACTTTTTTTTTATTAATTCTTTCGTATGTTCTTCGAAATGGAACATATTTGCAGTGAACCAATGTTCAATTTAAAATTCTTAATAAATACTTAGTTAAAGAAATTCTTCTTAACCATGAGCATTTAAACTCATTTAAATTCAGAAAAAGGCGTAATTAAAACATTCCTTAAATTATTGTTATCCTATTCTATATCGAGAATGTTGAAATTTTCAATATGTACTCGAGGAATAATTTTTTTCTTGGTGATTATCATATTTGTATTTTTAACACTCAATTACAGTGACTACTGCCACACAAACTCATAAAAAATAATAATGTACGAGCACTTTGACTTTTTTCATCTTTTATTTAAGCTTGTATTCTCCTTTGCAAATTTATTTTTTCAATATAAAAAATAATGAAATATTAATTGATTTTTTTACTAAAGAAAAAAGAGAAATTAAAAAATGGAAGCACAGTTTAATAAATTGTAATGGGTGTTATTTATAGAGGTATAGAACTTTAAGTTGGCATTACTTTTCAAGATTTAACAGCTGTCACGTGATTTATTCTCAGTTTGGTTTGGCAATTCATCATGAATAGACTCACGCCTGAACAACGCTTGCAAATAGTGCAAAAAACGAGATTACCGTTGTTCCCGATTTTCATAAGCGAATTTTGTTTAGCGATGAAGCGCATTTCTGGTTGAATGACTACGTCAACAAACAAAACTGCCGCATTTGGAGTGAAGGTAATCCTCAAGTGTATGTCGAAACACCGTTACATCCAGAAAAACTGACTGTTTGGTGCGCTTTATGGGCTGGTGCAATCATTGGTCCGTACTTTTTCAAAAACGATGGTGGCCAGTCAATGGTGATCGGTATAGAGCCATGATTACTAACTTTTTCATTCCTGATTTGAATAACCATGATGTCCAGGAGATGTGTTTTCAACAAGACGGCGCAACATTTCACACATCTCGTGCCACAATAGATTTATTGAAAGACATGTTTGGTGACCGCCTAATTTCACGTTTTGGACCTGTGAATTGGCCTCTAAGATCTTGTGATTTAAAACCGCTAGACAACTTTCTGTGGGGCTATATAAAGTCATTGGTCTATGCGGATAAGCCACAAACGCTTGACCATTTGGAAAACAACATTCGCCGTGTTATTGCCGATATACGGCCACAAATGTTGGAAAAAGTCATCGAAAATTGGGCGTCCAGATTGGACTACATCCGCGCCAGCCGTGGCGGTCATATGCCAGAAATCATATTTAAAATGTAATGCCACAAGATTATCTTTCGGATAAATAAAATTCATGTCAATCGAATAATCCATCGTTGTTTTATTGCAACTTAAAGTTCTATACCTCTATAAAAAACACCCTGTTTATGAAACAAAGGCACCGGGTTGGGTGCAGGCGGTACTTACAAATACCACTCTTTCAAGAAAGATTTTGTGCTTGAACAAAACAAAAAACAACTTATCTACCATCATCATCGTCATCGTCACCATAATCATTTTGCTTGTAGTTATGGATATTGCCATTCGATTTAAGCTTAAGTTGCTCACGTGTAATTATTCGTATTTAGGTGGAGGGTGTAGCCGTAGTTTAAGGGATTTTATTTTTACACTATCTGAGGGAGTGAGCAAGTAACAGAATATATCACTTATTTGTTTTAATTAATAGTAATAGAATTAGATTTACAAATGAAATGAAATGACCTTCATATTATGCCAATTGATTATACCTACTTACTTTTTCTTCTAGTTTACGTTCAATTGATTGGGTAGAGAGAAACATGAAACTATAGAGAAATGGATTAGATACTTCGGGCAGTTGTTTTCTATTTTATTTATTTTCGTTTCTTTTAGTTTTTTATTTTTAGAAAGTAAAAACTTGTTGATTGAAAGTGTGTGGGAGATTAGTTTAATCTATAAATTCTAAAATATAAAGAAATTTTTTTGTACTCTAGAAATTATTGTTCAATTTGCAACCTTTGCTATGTGTTACGTATCATGTATTGAGATACACCATAGCGGAGTTCATTCTGTGTTTGGTATAAATGGTCTAGAAAAATTGCAAATGTTATGCAAACAAAAAAAATGCTGCTTGTACATCCTTGGAGTTTTGCTGGACTGAAAATGGTGAAGCTCTTTTTCATTACTGACTTTGATCAGCTGACATTTCTAAATGAAAAAATTAATAAAATTTCGCATATTAACCAAACAGCAGAAAATATTACAAATAATTCTTGTTTTTTTTTAAGTCTAAAATGATTTGTTAACATTTTATTTATTTATTTAATTTAAAAGATCATAAAGTTCAAAAAACGTGTAGAATTCGAAAAGGCTTCCATTTCCGGGGTACAAATGTGTTCTAGATTAACGTGGGTACCTGCCACGGTGGCTTAATCCCACTGTGAAACTAAGACGTATACTAGCGCCCCCACGGTGTAGTAACGGCGCACCCTTCGGTAACGTGCCCTGTGTAAGAGGCACGATATACGAATTTTAGGTGTGTCGCACAGTCAAAGTGAGTAGCAATTTTTAGAACATGGCAAGCCATTGACCCATGTTCTAACCACTTGCTTAGGGGTTGGAGACTATCCGACTCCTTCTTCTTCCAGATTTGGGCTCCAAGAACCCTAGGGTCTGGTGCCCTATTTTCCCCGAGTGAACCGCGTCAAAGCATTTGCAATCTTCTGCAGTGACAATTGGAATCCCCAGGGTAAACGTCACGAATAATACATATATCAAATTTTGTGTTTTGTACGATGCTCCACTAATATACGGTTTTTAATTTAAAAATTATTATTCGCCGCCTCCAGAGTCTGTAACCAACCTATACTCTTGTATATAAAATTAGAACTCGCAAATTCATACCATGATCCACAGTCTGACCTACTCCTGCGTATAGGCAGTCAGAATTTCCAAATTCGGCTTCTACATGAAAATTGAGTTTTGTATGGTTCTCCACCAATATACGATATTTGATTTATAACTTATGATAATTTGACATTTTCAAGGTAATAACCTTTTTAAGGTTCTAGAAGAATAATAAAGCAAATTCACAAAGCTGATTAATGCAACCACTTACAACTGTACTGCAGTACAGCTATTCAAGCATTTTTTTGAATTTTAGCTTAAAAATCTTGTATTTTTAATAGAAAAAATATTCTTAATATATAAAAATTTTATATTTTTGTGTTAGCCTACTATATAAATTAAATTAAAATTAAACCAAATTTCCTGTAAAATTGATCATCCTTGTAGAAGATGGTGGTCCTTCAATTCAACATATTTTGCATCGAAATTTTGACTTTAGCCTATAAGTTCTAAAATTCCAAAGCTGGGATCGGAAAGAGAAGACTGCTATAATAATTCTATATATACTGCCAACTATTGCTAAAAGTATTTTATGAAACCTAATCCGTATGGGACTTTATGGGCAAAATACTAAAAATTCCAAATTTTGATTTTTTTTGTTTGGTTTTCATATGAATCGTTCAACTAATAAAAATTTTGTTGCATATTTAATATTTGGGATCAATAGGCTTAGCTCCTTGCAAATGGCCCAGCCCCTTGCAAATGACTGAGTTATTTTCAAAATATTTTGATTCTGCCCCACTGTGCAGTGGTGTATTTTAATGTAAACAGTGTTAGGGAGTGTGGAGATTTATCATATATTTGTATCTTTTTAACAAGGAAAATCACATATTTATTGTTAAAACTAACGTTATGGTAACACCGTTTCATTTCTTTATACTTCGTTACTGCTCCACACTGATAGTGTAAAAGTAAAAATTATAAAACTCTAATTTGAAGTAGAAGAAAAAAATATATTTATGGTTTAAAGAAAAAAAGTGATTTTATTTTTGTTTAGTATTGTTTGGCATTTTATAATGGAAAGACTTACAACCCCTGAACAACGTTTATAAATCGTTCAACTTTATTGCGAAAATTCACGTTCTGTGAGGAATATGTTTCGTGCACTTCGCTCAACTTATGGTCAATATAATCGGCCTACTGAGCGTACTATTCGCAACACCATCACACATTTTGAGACCCACCATTCATTACTGGATAATATTCGACCGAATAGACCACGTCCAGCACGCTGTGAAGAAAATATAGCGGCCGTAGCTGAGAGTGTACACGAAGACCGTGGGGAGTCGATTCGGATCCGTTCGCAGCAACTCGGACTGACATATGGAATGACTTGGCGTATTTTACGTCGAGATCTTAAATTGAAAGCATACAAAATACAGCTTGTGCAACAACTGAAGCCGCTCGACCTTCCCAAGCGATATCGCTTCGCTCTATGGGCTCTTGAAAAGTTCCAAGAAAATCCGACATTTTCGAGGCAAATTTTGTTTAACGATGAGGCCTATTTCTGGCTCAATGGGTATGTAAACAAACAAAATTGCGGCATTTGGGACGAAGAGCAACCTGAAGAGATTCAAGAGCTGCCACTTCATCCAGAAAAAACAACGGTTTGGTGTGGTTTGTGGGCCGGTGGAATCATCGGTCCATGTTTCTTTAAAAATGATGCCGATGCAAACGTAACCGTCAATCGCGACCGTTATCGTGCCATGATAACCGACTATTTGATGCCTGAAATTGAAGCTCGTGATCTCGGCGACAATTGATTTCAGCAAGACGGCGCTACTTCCCACACATTGTATCAATCAATGGATTTATTGAGAGAACATTTCGGTGAGCACATAATTTCACGTTTTGGGCCGGTCGATTGGCCACCAAGATCGTGGATATCACACCGTTAGAGTTTTTCCTATGGGGATATGTAAAGTCTAAAGTTTATGCGAATAAACCAGCTTCGATTCAGGCCTTGGAGGAAAACAACACGCGTGTCATTCGCCAGTTACCAGTCGAAATGCACGAACGAGTCATCGAAAATTGGACTCAACGGATGGACCATCTTCGACGTAGCAACGGCCAACATTTGATAAGCATAATCTTCAAAAAAATAAATGTCAAAGAATGTTCTTTCAAATGATAATAAACATTCATTTGTTCTTTAAAAAAGTAGGGAACCTCGAAATGGATCACTCCTTATTACAAATTCACTGGAATTGAATTATAAAGCTAGTATCTATGCGCATTTCATTAATTACTATCCTTCAGGATAGGTGGTCTTTTAAAAAGTGTTTCGATAGCAAATTGTTTTCATTTTCATTGTTTCAATAGCAAAACTAATTGTCGGATTTTCCTAAAAATTTGCCAGTCGACTCTTGAAATTAAGTGATGTTTCATATATGTATGTATGTATGTATGTATGTATGTATGTATGTATGTATGTATGTATGTATGTATGTATGTATGTATATATAATATGAGTACGTTTTTTTAGTACAAATTCCATTTCTTTATAATAATTGTGAGTTTCATAACACTATGTATTTCTATGGTTTCTACATTATTCAAATTGTATGCAACATTTTGAAATTCTTTAAATCAAATTTGATTTCTTTACTTGCCAGTCATGACTAAAAACTATTAGATACTTTTAATTAAGCAAACCCCTCCTCCAAAAAAATTACAAAAATATACAACTAACAATGACTTATTTCCAATACAAATGAACCAAAACCACAAAAAGTATGATCAAGTACTAAAGAAGCTATAATTCAAAAGATATTTGCTTTTGATAGAAATCATACGAAGTATGAGGCTGGGTTATGCCAATGAAACATTTCTTATTGGACCAATATATATTTTTTTTTTTTTTGTTAAACAAACACCATGTTTTTCAAACTGATCTTAATGATGAAAACAGTCATAGGAAACATTTAAGTAACAAACACCCTTAAACAGAAGATCAATTGAAAATGCTATTAAAAATTATCTTGCATTTGCACACACAAGGACTTAAGAGCTGAAGTGCGTACTTTATTTTTGAAAAAAGGAAACACTTGAGCATGAAATCACTCTCAAGTTTCAAAAACAATAAAATATTTTCCAAAATAAATAAACTAAGGAAGTGAAAAAGGTCAAGAGACCTTAGGCAGAGAGAAAGAGAGAGATAGAGAGAGAGAAAGAGAGAGATAGAGAGAGAAAGAGAGAGAGAGAGAGAAGAACTTAAAAATTCCAAACACATAAAACTCTGATAACGAAGATTCACGTGATATGAATTGAAAATTCTTTGAGGAGTTTGATAAAAAAAACTAGCTTCCGTGTCCCCATACGTCACAAAATAACATTTATAATTTTGAGTTGTATAGCATTCGTCAATTAATTTAACCCAAACGAAAATCATTTTAAATCAAACGCAAATTAAATGAACCCAAACGCAAATTAATTATTCCAAACGCACAGATCTTTTTTCTTAATTTTTGCAAGAAGTTGCTGAAAAGCGACCAGATATACGATATCGGATGTGGTTTTTACTTTATCATACTTAGTAAAGGTAAAGTATAGTAATCGTGAAAAAAAATCGATGACGGGATTTCAAAGGATATTTACGTTTTGAGGTCTCCTGGGTCCATTTATACTACTTTCGCGATGATGTCAGTGGGTGGCTACTATTTTTGTAAACTCTTTACAGCTCATAGCGTTTAAGATATCAAAATGAAATTCAGTACGAGGTATGATCTAAAAATAACCGTTATTTTCAATTTTCGTGAGGACATTATGGACAGTTATGACCTTTTTGAGCAAATCTGGATCGTCGTTGACGATGTTCAACATCTCCTGAGCGATGTCCATGCGACGTTGTTTTTGCTCAAAATTTAGTAATTTTAGAACAATCTTCCCTGTCGCAAGTTTCATGCCTAAAACATCCGTAAAAATTGCTTGCCATGAGCCGAACGATATGCCAACATCATCAGCAACCTCTCAGCAACGATTATCCAAAGTCATTTTCTTCACTGCTTCAATGTTTTCATCGGTTGTTTGCGTGCTCGGGCGACCAAGACGAGCATCGTCATTGACATCTTCTTGGCCATCCTTAAACCGTTTATACCACAATTGAACTTGTGTTCTGCTCATAGTAGACTCGCCAAATGCCACAGTCAACATTTCAAATGTCCTTGCACATTTAATTTTATTTTTTACACAAAACTTTGATTCATTTTTTGAAATAGTAAAAAATCGAAGAGCACACCAAAACACGACTAACCTTTTTATCTGTCAAAAACAAACTGACAATCCAAAATGGCTGATATTGTCAACATAAATAACAAACATGTGAACCAACATTAAAAAAAAATGCGAAAATCGAACATACGTACCTCACGAAAATTGAATATAAGTATGTGCCTTTGGTATATGGAGATGAAGAGCTGTATAGTTTTAGGGCATAATCGGAAAGATGGGTGAGATAGTTTTTTTCGATTCGAATACACTTTGAACTTTAATTTTTTATATTACATATATCCATAAAAACATCTGTGTCCACGAGGTATAGTAAAGTTGAGTGTAAGGCACTCCAGATTTTTTATTATAGACAATCAGAAGATCCACCAAAAGAAACATGTTTGTGCTAGGATGGCAAATACCAACCCACATCTAAAATATCTACCCTATATACTCAACAGATGTAAACAAAACCTTATATGACCGCGATGCGGTCACCAACTTTTTGTGTCAAAAATTTCAAAAATTTAAAAATAAAAATTAATTAATATTTTGTATTTGCGCAAGCTCCAAATCCATTTTATTTCCATTGATTTCTAGGGCAAATTTTTTTAAAATTCTTCAAAGAATCATTTTCCCCCCAAAGATTTTTTGTAAAAAAATCGACCCACCCTACTTTATCTAGATAATGAAACAAACATATTAAAATTTAGAGAAGAAAATATGTATTTTGTTTGTTTCATTTACTTTACAAAATTGACCTCCCACAATCATTTAAAATAAAATAATTTCCCTCTTCCATATGCCTTAAGTACTCGTACAAAGTACAAGTTGGAAACAAAAGAGAGAGAAAAAGTACTAAATATAATTAATCCCGCATTTATGGCAGCTATTCGTGTTTTAAAGATTTTGTTTTTTTGTGTTCATAAGTAAAATAAACAATAAAAAAATTATGATCATAAGACTGATATTAAAAAATAAGTCTCTTCTACTGTTTACATTAATAAAGGGTTTATTAATGATGAGGACATAACAGTTTAGTATAAAGTGTAACTGCACACTTAAAACGTTTTTAGATATCCGGCAACGTAGTATCGTCAGTCATTGTTAACATTTTTTTCCAGTGTTTAAAGCAGGACTTAGAAATTTATTTTCATTAATAAATTAATTATTTAGGCTTAAGTTCTTAATTATAAAGAGATAAAGAAAAATTAGATACCAGCAAAGCAGAATGCATTTTCTAGACAGCTACGTCCATCATCAGTACTCTTCGTATCAATCTAACCGGTAGTTTCAATTGTTATTAATTTTCTATTTAAACAAACTTATCAAAGAAATAGAATCTGAGAAATTTTTTTAATTTTACATTATATTTCATAGAAGATAGAGCTTTTTGAAATTGTTTTACACTTGTAAACTCTATTTCTTTTTTATATTATAGTTACTACCAAGCAAACATTTTTTTTTTTATTATTTTTATTCTCTTTATATATTTTCTTTTATTTGAAAATGGTATATATCTGTCTTGCTATTAGCTATCCTTTGGTTAGCAATTAACAACTAGATATTTTTTATTTTACAAATGTGTATTTTTGATTATTAACACAATAGTGTTGAAGTTAACAATGTCAAAGCCGTGCCCGCTCTGTGAAATTATATGAATTTTATTTGAACTATTTTTGAATTAATAAATTAATTATTTAGGCTTAAGTTCTTAATTATAAAGAGATAAAGAAAAATTAGATAACATAACATTGCACACGAGTAACGATATGTCGACAATAATAAACAGCGAAGACCAACGAGCTAAATATAATGAGCTTGCAAAGTTTCCATAATCAAGTTTCCATAATGAGTAAATGTTGACCATAATAACAATGATATTGAGCGAGTTCAAGCAGTTTTATGCTTTGAGTGAAACATGAACACCGTTTGAGTGTAGAAACAAAAAACGCAAAGGTCTACATTTCTTAAGAAATACAATAAACAAAAAACTACTAGTGCAAGCAAAATGCACTAAGCATTATACAAAAGTTCTACACAACTACTAAACAAAACACATTAAGTGTTTCGAACATGAGACGAGTAAACACGGCGCTCTCGTTTTATTCGGTTAGCTTATTGCGTTTATGATACGAATAAAAGTTATCTCACATAGTATGGTATGAGTATGCATGTGTACTTGCTCATGAGCTTACGAGCACACACCTTATATGAGCTTGCTCATGCAAATGCGTCCCACGTAAACGAAATTTTTTTCATCGCTAACCAAGAATATGACGCAAATTTAACACTTCTTAACGAGGCCTTATATAGATATGTATGTATGTCTGTTAGTACTTATTGTATAATATAGGTAATGAAGTCGTTTTGAAAACGAATGTACTAGCGGTTTTTGAACTCACGATCGCGCTCGCTCACGAACAATATATTTTTATTAACTGACGTTTAGGCACGATAAATTTCAAAATTTTTAAAAACAAAACTGCTCAAGCTTTCGATTAGAATAATTTTAATCACGCACAATCATGATCATTGATGTTTAACAAAAAAAATCTTTATTTGGTAAATAATAATGTGAAATCAAGTAAGAAACACTTCTAGGGATTCATTCAGAAGAAATTTAAATTTGAAATTTGAAAAGGTTATTCATGACCAAATGGAGTTTATAGCAGCCACAATAATTGTTATTTTCTATAAAATCAGAATTAAATTCCAAAACTAACAAAATATTTGGAAAAATAAACATTCTATGGAAACGGAAAAGGTCGAAAGTGCTGTTTTTGTATTCCAGGCGAACAATTCGTCTAGAAAATTTGTAAACGAATTCTTGCCTGCAATACAAAAGCAGCACTTAAGAAACCTTTATGATATAAACATATTTAAAATTCTAGACATATAAAATTATTTTACTGAAGCAAAACGTGTTAAGTTAGTAAAGGCTTTCAGAGACAATAAACAACCAAAAAACATATTGTCGTTGCTTAGATTGTGTCACACTAACGATACTTACTCAAGTAATCATTGTACTTAACAGACTGCTACCTTCCCCTCCTTTTTTCTTTATCCTCTTATGTGAAATAAATTTTATGTTATTACAGTTTTTAGTATGTGTCAAAAATTTAAATGTTTTTAGTTCCGATTCCTTTAATCGTCATTTGCATCTGCCGCTCATGCGTGCATGTCTTGCGTCACATTTTTAAAGCAAACAAATGTTAGAATTTCCTTGACAAATACATTTAATAGTCAAACGCTTCTTTAATTAGTTGAAGTACTGGTCTAATTAAAATTTTCAGTGTTCCAAATTGTATTCATAAATATATTCATGCCTTGATTTAATTGTTTGAAAAACGTATTTAATGTTTTTGAACAAAAACATTAAAAATTCGAATTTTGGTCATTAATATTTTAAAGGCTTGTTTAATGATGAAAATTTCTAACGCTGAAAAAAGTCGTTAATATTTCAATATGTATTGGAAATTAAGTTGAAATAGTAAATAATATTTTATAGCTTTAGAAGAGGCATCAAAGAGTTCATTTATTTTTCAATAGTCTAATAAAAAATAGTGTCGGTTTTTCAATTAATAAAATCAGACGTAAGACTTTTAAGGAACGTACATATGTATACTAAAAAATATCTATTTTAAGATTTGAAAGGAAGTATACTAGTAGTGCCCGCTATGTCTTCCTGACAATATTTTGTTCGAACTTGACTTTTGTTTTGAAATTATTCCATACCAAATTTTAAGGCTCTTACTTCTGAAGGGGTGCCGCGGTGGGCTACTAGGTAGTGTAATAGTCAGTCAGTCCAGGGTTGTGGGTTTCATTCACTACAAGTTGGCAGGAAGACCAAGAAGGTGCTTGGATATAATATGGGTACCTACAAATGGTTTACTGCGTTTGTGGCAGGTCACGGAAACTTCAAATATTTTCTGGCCAAGTTAAATCAATGTAAATATATACTTGTAGACTGTGCCTGCATAAGACTAAGACGGCAAAGCAGATTTTGTGTAGATGTCTACCAGACTGGCTAACTTAAGTTAGCAATGTTAGCAATTACCATAGACTCTGTGATGAGGAAGAATGTAGACATGTATCAGTCGCCATTCTGAAATCAATACAGTCGAAAGTAAACGGCTAGTAACAGCACGAGACTCAATGAAAGTAAGGTAGACGTAAAGCAGTCAGAAAAGGGAAATGGACTCTTTAAAGTTATTGGTCTGCTTCGATACCCCCTGCAAAAAATATGAAAATATTATAGTGCTGAAGTCCAAGTTGCCACTTAAAATGTAGCAACATGGACTTTATATAGAATAATGTAAATTATTGCAGAGTTCTGAAAATAGTCTCGATTTTGCTTTGAAAGTAATCCGCAGCAAATTTTAAGACTATAAATTTATATAAAGGTACCCATCCCTGGATAAAATTCTAAAATTCTAAAATTTATATAAAATTCTAAAAATTATTGTAAAGCTGTGTAAAAGACAGACAGGAAATTAGTTATTTATTATTTTAAAACAGCACCATCTGTAGCGCAACATGCAATACCTTTAGATTGTTAAAAAAAGATCGGCGGGGAATGGGCTTTTTCTTCACTTTCTCACGATAATAAAATATTTTTGCTAAAAAAAAGTATCCTATATTAGGATCAGGATACTGAGGTACCTCCTCACAAAATTTTGTTAAAAACCATTCAGTAGTTTTTACGTGATGCGAACACAAAGAGACAGACAGACAGGAAATGATTTTATTATATGTATAGATGTATAGATAATATTATTTAATTAAAATAAATATGAAAACGAGGCAAAGATGGAATCACAAAATTTTGGCCGTTAAA
Source organism: Phasia obesa (assembly GCA_949628195.1). NCBI lineage: Eukaryota > Metazoa > Arthropoda > Insecta > Diptera > Tachinidae > Phasia > Phasia obesa. The sequence continues at coordinate 17,092,568 of OX451215.1, read as the reverse complement.
AGTACTACGATCAATATGAGAATCAAGTTCCTGCTTGGTAAAATACCTAGCAATAATACTTGTACCGTACAAAGAAAGACCTTGGTTGTCATTTTGATCAGGCATCATTTTATTAATTTTTACCTTATTTTAAAATTTATGAATTATTAATTAATCTGCACAATAACAAAATACGGAAAAAAAATTGAATTTGATCAAAATGACAAACAAAATCTGTGCAGATTAACAACAATTTAATTTGTGAAATGTTGTAATAAACGTATTACCGATCCGATATAGTATTACAATAATTTATTTAAATTAACTAGTAACTAATAACACTTGTTAAACTTTCTAAATTTTGCTAACTATTATGAGATATTTTCACATTAGCAAAACACCATTAAGAAATCAAGATAATCTAAGGAAATTTAGCACTTAAAAATGCTGAATTAGTCTTGTATTAATTTCTTTTTTCGGTAAAAACCTGTTTAATTATTTCTCACTTTAGCTATTGAGTCGAATCTATTAAATTGGCTGTTCACATGTAACATACATACCGCAGTACTAGAAAATGAAATAAAAACTTGAATATTAATAAAAATGTAACAGGAAGTCTATATAAATTGTGTTGCAAGTAGCAAATATGAGTTTTGAATCGTTGTAAAAAATCGCATAAAAAAGAAACAACTAATCAAACTTGTAATAAATTAATTGTGAAGATAACAAAAACTGGAAAATCTGAAATTTTAGTAATGTAGAAAATTTTTAAAGGAGACGACACTTTGGCCTGTCAAATCAAACTTATGGATTTTCACAACATGTTGAGCTCGATTAGTTATCAAAAAACAGAATAAAAACAAATAATTTCATTCACAGTTGTTTTAGGTTTATTATCTCTAGAAGGCTATTTATCTCTAGAAGGTAAAAAACAAAATGGCGAAAGCAAATGCAAATTAAAAATTAACTATGACGCAATAGGCAAAGAATAAGTTAAACAAAATAATTTAATTAAATTGTTTAACTTCAATTACAATAGATATTTATTTATGAAATCAAAAAACGAACTTAATGATAAATGAAATATGATAGTAATTATATTGCCCCATAGACGTCAGATTCTTTTAATTATGTTTTGACATCGCTATATCTATTAATCAAAGATGCTACATCAGACGTGATGTAGTAAAGGGTTTCCCAAACACAAGTATAATTTGAAATCATATCGCGGCGGCTATGTCAACAAATAAATTTTTCGCATCCGGCTATCGAAAACCTCACTCTGGCATCACTGGTCCTTTTCGTGTTTCGAAAACAGAAAATACCATTTCAGTCCGATCCATTATTACTTTTAATACCTAAAATGGAATATACGTACATAATCTTTGGTTTTAGCATGATGGCATGCCCAGTTAATCAAAAAATCTTTTCCGCATAAAACCGTCTTGGAAATGTCTATTGGTCGACTCGGAGCAGTTTATTAACCCTTTTAGACTGCCTTTATTGACACCCACCCCACAAGAATGGTCCACACTATTAAGGCCAATATCGTCAGAGTCTTTCCGCGATAGAACCAGAAACAGTCAAAGAAGCTTTAGAACATTGGACTAACAGGATAAGTTACTGCGAAGCATGTCACATGAATTATTTCGAAATAATTCGAATATTTACTATTTGAACACAGAAAAACATTTGTATACCAATCAAAGATTTTAATTAGATTCATGTTGAAAATTTAATGAAATATTTAATTGATTCAATTATTTATACATATAATAAAATAGTAACTCATTTCCTGTGTGTCTGTCTGTCTTTCTTTTTTTGAGTTCGCATCACGTAAAGACTACTTGATGGATTTTAACGAAATTTTATGAGGAGGTACCTCAGTATCTAATCCCAATATAGGATACTTTTTCCGCAAAAATATCTTATTTCCAAGAGAAAGTGGAGAAAAAGCAGTGAAAGTATGCCGATTTTTTTACCGATTTAAAGGTACTGCATACTTTTAGGCATCTTTTATTTTTGAAAGCAGTATATTTTAATTTATACTGCGCAACAGATGGCGCTGTTTTAAAATAATTGTCTGTCTGTCTTTTACAGAGCTTTACAATAATTTTTGGAATTATATATAAATATTAGAATTTCATCCAGGGATGGGTATCTTTATATAGAGAAAAAAAGTAAGAGTCTTAAAACAAACAAAAATTTGTAAGGACGCACACAACGTGTGTTCACAGCTAGTTTATTAAATAAAAAAAAAATTGAATTAATTTATTCATTATGTACTAGGGAACTGTTGTATATACGATACGCTGCACAGTGAACGGTCCCCTTAGTAAAACTGGAAAAAAATCGAAGGAGTTATGTTAGCTTTATGAAATTTTTGGCACATATCTCTCTTGGTCTACTATTTTTAAAAATTAATTAACATTTTTAGAATTCCTTTTTTATTTTCCGGTGCGGGGACAATTAAATACCCAAAATTCCCCCATTTCAGTAATTATTATTTTTTTGAATTTTAATCTATCGTTTCACATACAAAATGATGAAGCATGATAGTTTTTTTTTTTAAATATAACCATTTTTATAGGTGTAACGCACATAAAAAATTAAACCACCTCTGGAATCGTGGGAGTCTCAGCTTTCATATTCTATATATTTTATTGATAAATTCGAAAGTTTTATTTTTTTTTTTTTTGATTTTTTCCACTACACAGTTTACTGTGGGCCGTATAATAACGCTTAGTCGAGCAAAAATCAAATTTCAAATTTCTGTCGTGAATCTAGGAAACTGTAATAGGACGAATGTGGGGTCGGTACCCTACTCACAAAGCAATTACATACATAGGCTCCTCTGAGAATGACGTTCACTTTTGAGTTAAAGCTTGGCCATACTTTCACTTACAAATGTTTATTTAACTTTTTACCGTTGGGTGTAGCGAAGCATACAGGGCATCGCTAGTTTTTAATAAAATTTGTTCGGAACAATTTGAATGTGAGTTCGACTCGCATTCAAACTTAACAAAACCTTAAGAACTAGAAGAAAGAGCCAAACGAGGTGTCAAATTTAATGTAAATTTATGTGTTTCTTTCGTTGCTTGATTACTTATTAGTTACTTTAAGTTACTTATATACGGCTACTCACTAATGTTGAAATTTTTTTTTTCTTTTTCAGTTGATTTTTTTTTTTAACATTAAATGAAGGACGTGGTGCAATAAAAATATCAAACGCACATTAAACTTGTATCTCCATCAACAGTTTAGTACATTTTCAAGGCGCCCTGTCTCTCAGTTGGTGTCTAATTTTCACTTGCATTTGTAAGTACGAGTATCTTCTTTAGTAAAAACTTGTCTTGTTTTTTCTGTTGTGTTTGGGTTCTGCATTTTGTTCTGCTTTAATAATGATGTTTGTTCTTTGTTCTCTCTTTCTCTAATCAAGTCTTATTTGATATTTGGCCCAGGGTGATTTTAGTTTAGTTTATTTGTGTCTTTTTGTTTTGCCTTTTAGTTTTGTTAAATGAATTTTTAATGAGTTATTATGTTGTAACCTAATAGGTTCATTTGTTTTTCTTCAAAGTGAGGGAGTTTAAAAATATATAAAAAAATTGGTTTGAATTGAATTGTTTGGTGGTTCGCGTCATTATAATATTTCATTGAAGTCAGTCATGTCTGTTCTTTGCACGCGAGTAACGATGAGTAGGCAAAAATAAACATCGAATACCAGCAAACTAAATGCGAAACTCTACAAGAGTTTTCAGAAGCAAGTTTGAATAAGCATGAGTCAATGTTGAATCAATGTTGCTCTGAGTGAAATACGAACACAGTTCGAGTGTACAAACAAAAACCATAGAATATTTTAACAACATTACTTACGTTCATTTTTAGTTCTCCATTTCGTAAGAAATACAAAAATCATTAGTGCAAGCAAAACGCACTAAGCCTTATCCAAAACTTCTGCACAACTAATAAACAAAACACACAGAGTGTTTCGAACATGAGGCGAGTAAATACGGCACTCACCAGTACATTTTAAAGTACATTTTACTCGCTTAGCTTATGATACGAATAGGGGGATGATAGAAGACAAGGTTACGCCATCCTAAAAAAAAATTTCTGCGCATGTCGGCCTAATGACGTCACAAAACTGTCTTTCTATTGGCTAATAATTCTTGCCTTCTATGGTTCTTGGTATATAGTATGGTATGAGTAGGCGTGTGTTCAGTAAGCTAGTTTGTGTTCATGTATGACCACTCACTCATGAGCTTATGAGCACACCCATTAGATCAGCTTGCTCGTGTAACTGTTTAATACAGAAGAAGAGATTCAAGAGCTGCTACTTCATTCAGAAAAAAAACGGTTTGGTGTGGTTTGTGGGCCGGTGGAATCATCAGTCCATATTTCTTTAGAAATTATCCCGGTGTGAACGTAACCGTCAATGTCGACCGTTATCGTGCTATGATAACCGACTATTTAATGCCTGAAATTGAAGCCCGTGATCTCGGTAACATTTGGTTTTAGCAAGACGGTGCCACTTTCCACACATCGCATCAGTCAATGGAATAATTGAAAAAATATTTCAGTGAGCACATAATTTCACGTTTTGGGCCGGTCGATTGGCCACCAAAATCGTGGATATCATACCGTTAGAGTTTTTCCCCTCGGGATATGTAAAGTCTAAAGTTTATGCGGACAAACCCGCTTCGATTCAGGTCTTGGAGGAAAGCATCACGCGTGTCATTCGCCAGTTACCAGTCGAAATTCACGAACGAGTCATCGAAAATTGGACTCAACGGATGGACCATCTGCGACGTAGCAACGGCCAACGTTTGATAGACATAATCTTCAAAAAATAAATTCCAAAGAATGTTCTTTCAAATGATAATAAACATTCTTCATTAAATTTAAATTATCTGTTTTTTTTTCTTAAAAAAAAGTAGGGAACCTCGAAACGGATCACCCCTCAGTTGTAGTAAAATGTGTCTATTTAAAGTCGGAAGACTTTAAGTTGGCAACTCTGCTTTTTTTTGTGACAGCTGATTTTATTCGACGGTTTTGAGGTTAGTTTTGTTTGGTAATTTATCATTATCAAACTCACTCCAGTGCAACGTTTGCAAACTTATCGGAAATTCCGTAAATTTTTTGGTGTTTATATTCGTTCTTGAGAGCTTAATCATAATACGCATACCCAAAGCCGCCGTTCAGTGCTGACAGAACAGGCGATTGATTGTGTGCAGCGTAGTGGATGGTGATCCAAATGTATCAATTCGTCTTCGCCCGCGGTTTAAAGAAACGCTTTCTATCTGCTTCGTGCCTTAATTGCAGGCGAGTATTTTCAGCAGGATGGTGCCATATGTCACACAGTGCGCGATACAATTATATATATACATTATAATATTTTTTCTGCGGTATATATGTATGTATACGTGTAAAATCCCATGTCTATGCAGATAATTCAAAAACGGGATGGAAGCGAAATACATCCTGATTTACTGCAAATGATGTATGAAAATTGGGTCTTCAGGTTACGCCAAGTACACGCTAGCCGCGACGTCCTATACTCGAAATTATATGTAAATAAAAGTGCCATATAATGATCTAAATAATAAATCCAATTTGATGAATATTAAAAACATTTTTCTGTTTTTATTTTTCATTTTAAAGTGTTGTGTAATATTATCTTATACGACTAATGAAAAAAAAATAAATAAAAAAGACGTTCTTTAGATACTAAGAGATATTCTAGAGTGAACATCTTTCACTTCTTTGACAACCACATTTTAAATTTCTTGATATTTCACCAGAAATAGAACTATTTCGGATTAAGTGTCATGAATAACTTGGCCCATTATGAATGAAAAAACAAAAAAATGTTCATACATTTTTGCATAAACGATTTTAGAAATAATTAAAACCATATGTTCCTTAACTAACAAATGTGTTTAAGTAAATGAAGATTATTATACGAAAATGTATTGTATTAAAAATCAGTGTTTAAAAGGCTTATAGTATTTTTTCTCTACAGCAACGAAATATTGGCTTTTCAGGCTAATATAAAAATCAAATGCTAAACCTGATATAGCGAAAACTATTTTAAAGCTCAAGCAAAATAAAACCACTGATTTTACATTGCGACAACTTGCAGAGCACTAGCAATTGTGTTTGTTAAATATGTCCCAGTGTTGAAATTAAAAAGGCGTTCTCACTTCAGGCCTTCTATAAAGCATAGGTTAGGTTAGGTAGGTTGCACAGGTTGTCGGTTCTATGATCAGAAACCGACTCACTTGGGTCCTAGTAGTCCTGTTGTAACACCTGTAAGAGGGATAAGCAGGAGGATCCTTAGGATACCTGCGGATCCGCACTTGGCCTATTTCCAAACCATCCTTAAACCCGGATAAACGAATTTATCCTGTTGACGTCGCAACCCGACACGTCTGCAAGGTCCTGCAGCCTCGAGCTGCCATTAAACGCGGATAGGGCTGGGCAATGACAAAGGAGATGCTTCACTGTTTCTTCCACCTCTTCGTCCTGGCAACTTCTGCAGAAGTCATTATATGGGAGATTCAATCTCGTAGCGTGGACACCCACGGCGCAGTGCCCAGTCAGCACAGCCACATATAAAGCATGCTTAGACTTTCTTTACCTACGACCCTCATTTTCTGCACTTTCCAAAGAAGGCATTGGCTCTCCCTTCTAGAATATCTAGTAAACGTTACTACTTTCCTTCTCTTAGAAAGGAACCATTGTGATCTAATTTTATATCTGTCATTTTGTATGGCAAAAACTTAATTTTCTCATTTATAAAAAAGATTTCTCATTTATAAAAAAACAAAAGTTCATTTAATTAGCCTTTCTTGAATTGAATGTTACTTGCCATTTACAATGCCTCAATAGACTGATTGCTAGTGCGCTAGTCTATCAGCCTGGGGGTGAGGGTTCAATTGCCGGTTCTATGAGGGTTCAATTGCCAAAAGATCAAGAAAAAATTTTAAAATTTAAATTTAAAATGTTCAGTAATATTATAAAAGCAATAAATATTGTCACAAAAAAAATATTTCTTCTTAGTTTTTTGCTACGAAAAGCCTTCTAAAAGAAGACCTTCTGGAACGCTTGCCAGCAGAAGCGAAAGTGGAACGTCTGCTCTGCCTTTTGCCTTCAAAAGCAGGAGTAAAGGGGCCTTCTAGACGGCCTTCATACTCCCTCTTTTTACCACTGGGGTGGGTGCTCTACTGTATTATTTTACTTGTAAGTTAAATAATTATATTGACAGTGATTGATAATCATCTAAGCATTGTTTTAAAACCAAAAATGTTAATAAATTCCATAACATACTGGGTGTGCTGGCGGCTTTTATAATGAATTAAATTAGCAAGTTTAATTTTTCTTAATTATAATTAAGATAAATAACATTTGATGACAGAATATAAAAAAGAAACACCGGTGAGTCAACATAGTTAGTTAAAGAAGAACGTGCCTTTAACACATAGTAGATCTTTAATGAAACGTTTTCAACTATAACTTTGATCTCCTTTAATTACTAACTCGTTACGTAAAATATTGCCAAGAAATTTTCATTAATGTGGAGTTTTCTGATTTATCTTGCTTGATGCAGCATCGATTAAAAATTTTTGCAAGATTCGTAACGCATAAAAATTTCAATTTTATACAACTATTATTACAACTTAACAAATAGGGTGAACTGTTATCGAGTTATGTCATGTATGTTGTATGAATTTGGATATAACGTCATATCTCGAAAACTTGAAGCAACTTTATCAAACGGAGGGTAACTTATATGAATCATTTTTTAAAAATATTCTACTTACGGCAACAATTAGACATTTAAAAAAGTTAATTTACCTGAAAAGAAAAAGAAAATTTATAATGCTTAGAAATAATATTGAAGATGATATTGAAGATTTTTTACGTAAGAAAAATATAACTCTTGCTTTTGATACAACTTTTAGTCTAATAGATTGAAATAACATAGACACAAGTTTCCAATGTTTCATTTCGAAATCCAAAATTAAAAAACAAAAAAACTCTTTGCGGTTTTGAAAGCAGAGGCCCCCACGCAAACCCCTGAGTAACAGTGAGCAAACACACAATCTCAACGAAACTCTCACAATGAGAACAAAACATATAAAAATCAATCAGTAGCATGTCAGCTTTCAACAAGTTAGGTTCGTGTCGTCACTTTGTTTTATGAAAATGTGGTACACTCTAAATGTTTAGCAACAAATTAAGAACTAATTTTGTTTCTTTTTATTATAGCAGTTATTTTTATTAATAATTCTTGCAAAAAAAGACTGACTTCAAAACAGATAGAAGGGCATCAATTCTAAACTACAAATGTAAGAAGTAATCTGTAAGAAATAGATTTAAAACAAATAAAAGATACGCCAAAATTAGAGGGAAAAAAGTAAAGACTATGTGAATATCAAGCTTCTCCCTATTACTGTGCAGTTATTTAAGCTATTTTCATCAGCATCCGTCTTTTATGGCGACACCATTCAAACCTCTGTCTATAACGGTTTCAAAGATAGCGTCACATAGATCAAATAATATCACCTATTGGGACACCCTTTAATTTACAATTTTAAATTAAAGACCTGTTGTTATAGAGGACTTGGCGACAAAGATTCTTTGTAAATTACAACTATCTGTCTACAACGGTTCAAAAGTTTGGCCATATATATCAAATTACATGAACTATTGGGACACCCTTTACATTATAATTCCAAATATTTATACTTATTATTATACCAGTGACTGTAGTGGACATGCTGCCTAATTTTCAAGTGTTTGGGTTTAACGGTTCAAAAGATAGGGCCATATAGATCAAATTACACAATTTATGGGGACACCCTTTAATTTCTAAATTCAAATTGTATCCTCGCGACAGTGGACTTTGCAATACAAGTTCCTTGTAAATTTCAGCTGTCTGTCTATAACAGTTCAAAAGGTTGGCCACATACATAGAATTACATTAACTATTGGGACACCCTTTTATTTCCAAATTCAAATTTTATACTTTTTATTATAGCGTACTTAGAAATACAGGTTCTTTGTAGATTTCAGCGGTCTGTGTACAACTGTTCAAAAGTATGGCAATATACATCAAATTAAATGAACTATTGGAGCACCCTTTAATTTAAAATTTTTAATATTTGTACATTTTATTATAACGGTCATAGTAATCGACATTCTATAAAATTTTCAAGGTTTTGTCTATAACGGTTCAAAAGATAGCCGCATATAGGTCAAATTACGTCACCTGTGGGACACCCTTTAAATTTTAAGTTTATTTTTTTATTAATTTCTGCTGTTGGGAGTTATAGCGACAAGCTACATATATCGTTCATCGATCGTTGCGTTTTTTGTTTTGTTCAGGTACTTGACATTTTGCTCTATAAAAGTTCATAAAAATGAACAAATGCTTTTTTTCTTATTTAAATTTGGTGCGCTTGTATGTTGTATGGGGTCGCCTTTTAATTTTTAATATAATAAACTGTTTTTAAAACGGGACCAAACTGAAAGCATAACCTTTCAAATAAAGAAAAAAAATTTAAAATCGGTTTAGAAATGACCGAATTCTGCGGTTACATACATACATAAAAAAAGCAACATTCAGACGAATTGTTACCTCTTTCTTTTTTGAAGTCGGTTAAAAAGAGAAAATTTCTTAATATTTTATTGAAAAAATTATTTTTATTTTGAAAAAATACACATCATGCTCTTCTTTACATATATATTTATTTTATTTATTTATTTCAGTACAATTGTATTTATTTGAATTTATATTCAGTTTATCATAAAATGAGAAAATGTACCATATACATTCATAGATTTTTTTTAGTGTATAACAACTATACATTCTCTGTTTGGGGGCTCCTGTTAAAGGCATACAAGTGAAGAAATACGGAATGGCAAATAACTGATAAAATACAAATAACTAAGGAAAATTTAACCACAACATTGATTATGGCTCTGTACTGTAAAATTTTTTATCCTCCGGTAACACTGTTTTAAAAGCGAAGTCTTCTTTAATAAAATATTTTTTACATGCAATTTTAGATGTTAAAATTAAATAATTCTTTTGCTTTTTAATAAAAATATGAATTTTGTATTTTTTGCTAATATATTTATGTGCGAAAAACGTTACGTTGAAAGCTAATTTTAAATATTTATTATATTCATTTGAAAATTTTCATCCCCTAAAAGACAAAAAAATACAATACTGTGTAGAAATAAATTTCACCAAAGAAATGTCAACAAAATTAAATTTATTTTGTATTAAAAAATTTAAAATGCAATAAATTGTTAAATAATTTTTTGTGCAAAAATTCAAAATTGTTTAAATATTTGTAAAGTGAAATGGAAGAACGCGTAATAGTGCCTAAATGTGAATAAAAATTTTACTCCCCTAAGTGTGTTGAATCCACACCATACCCGTATGTGTGAAGACATTTGTAGCCACGGTTTTGACATTTGGAGAGTTGACCATCTATGTGTTATCTATGACGGAAACCTATAACCCTGGAAACCCCTTTGGAACTAATTTTTATTTAATTTTTTAGTTAACTTTACTAACGTTTTTTTTTAGTGGGTATGCAAAACTTTAAGGATCTTCCAAAAGTCATGTAAAAAAAAAAATCATTCAAATTGGGATACAGTCACAATGAGTAGCAATTTATATAATATGGCAAGCCTAGATCCACATTATAACCTCTTGCTTAGGGGTTTGGAGACTATCCAAACTCCGTCTGTTGAGAGTGCAACAGCACACTTGATCGACCTTGCACCTTACCTACATAAATCGATCTTAAACCACAACCACCACGTGTACCCCCGAAGGGCACCTCACCAATAACCGGTCACAGAGAGGATAGGCTCTCTCTGGGGCCACCGATTCCCGTGGTACCACTCCTTTGGGCACTGGTCGGGCCTCGAAGAGGACCTGCAATTTTTATCGCAGACCTTTTCTTCCAGATTTAGGCTCTAGGAACCCTAGCGTCTGGTGCCCCTATTTTCCCCGAGTGAACCGCGTCAAAGCATTTGCAATATTCCTGCAGTGACAATTGGAACCCCCGGGGTACCGTTTGGCTATAATAAATTTTGGCCAAAAAAAGGGGTAAAATTTCCTATAGTGGGCTGGGGCAAATGTTCGTTTTAAAATAACATTACAATATCCGCGGTATGTTAAAGTATATCTTGTTGAAATTGATTTCGAATGGCAAATGAGCACCAAAATTTGGATCGTTAGCATTCGGCGTTGCAATTTTATCGTCTATTTTTGTTAAGATTACTAGGATTATTTACTGTTCCATCTTTACGTTATTAAATTACAATTATTATAATTTTTTTATAAAATCGGTTGACAATTAATATTCAATTGTTTTTCAGATAACTGAAAATAACTCCAGCACGACTATACGTAAAGACTTACGTAAAACATATAGATATGACGTAACGTTATGCACAATCTATACATATAATGAAGTAGTAACTCATTTCCTGTCTGTCTGTCTGTCTGTCTGTCTGTCTTTCTTTCTTTTTTTGTGTTCGCATCACGTAAAAATTACTGAATTGATTTTAACAAAATTTTGTGAGTATCCTGATTCTAATATAGGATACTTTTTCCGAAAAAATATCTTATTTCCAAGAGAAAGTGGAGAAAAAGCAGTGAAATTACGACGATTTTTTTACCGATTTAAAGGTACTGCATACTTTAAGGAATTTTTTATTTTTGAAAGCAGTATATTTTAAGTAATGTTGCACAACAGATGGCGCTGTTTTAAAATAATGAGTAACTCATTTCCTGTCCGTCTCTAACAGAGCTTTCAATAATTTTTAGAATTTTATATAAATTTAAGAATTTTATTCAGGTATGGGTACCTTTATATAAAGTAATTACATAAGAGTCTTAAAATATGGTGTGGATTACTTTCATATTAAAATCAAACAAAATATTGTCAGGACAAAATATTGTGGGCACAGCTAGTATAAGACAATTATTCAAAGTGTAGAGTGTCCCTGCTATTACAGAATATATGTAGGTTTTTATTTCACCATACGTAGTGTAGGTAAATTATAGTAATCGTGCAAAAAATCGATGTCGGGATTTAATTGCATCTTGACGTTTTAAGGGCTTCTGAATCGATTTTTATTATTTTCGCGATGATGTCTGTGAATGTGAATGATCCTCTATAGCTCATACCGTTTGACATATCAAAATGACATTCAGTATGTGCCTTTGATATATGAAGATGAAGAACTGAATAGTTTTTGGGCACACTGAACCAAATTTCGTAGGTAATATAAACGAAAAAAATTAGTTAATTCTTAGCCACAAAAATATTTAAAACAATTTAATTTTTATTCAAATCTATACACAATTTATTCATACATATAAACTAATTTTATTCAAATTAAAAAAAAATATATATTTAGTAAAATATATAATAAAAACATATTTCAATAAAACTTCTAATTCGGTTCAATTAACAAAAATTTAGTTTAAACAGTAGTAAAAAATTCTAGGAAAAACAACCCATAAAATTAGTTAAATTTACATCCCTAAAAGATGTTATTGTGACTAAATTATACGTTGATTTAACAAAATTTTCGTTTATTCTACTAAGTTTATTATTTTATTTTATTTTATTTTAATATACATACATATAAAAATGTAAAAAGATAATTATTTGAGTTGTCATATAATGTCAATAGAAAATTTTTCCAATTTAAAATTTTTTAATACAATTCTGGCAATAGATAAATTATGTTTGCAGTCAATTTCGGTGTGTTGTGCAAATTAAAGTTAAGTGAATAAATTATTTGAATAGATTTTACACTATTAGCGAATTGGAAGTGATATAGTTTCGTGGAGAAAATAAGAAAAACATTAAAACCATATCGAATGCCCGCAACAGGAACTGAAAGCCTTATTCGTTTATTCCTCCTTAAAACGGGATTAAAGGTAATGAGGCATTAATGTTATGAAGTTTTATTTTCAGATTATGTTGCAGATTTTTATCTTTTAAAGATAAAAATTTAATAAAAAATTAACTAATAATTTTAGTTAATTTAACTTATTTTTTGTGAAATCCAAACCCTATAAAATAACGAAAAATATAGTCATATTGAAGAAATTTCTTCAATGGAACAATTTTAATAAATTAATTTTTTTATTTTACTAAAATTTACTGTAGATTTGACTAAAAAGTTTGTTAGTTGTATAGTAACCTAATTTTCTTCAATTCCACACCCCATTTTACAGTATTTAGGTAAATTTTTGGTTCAGTGCATAATCGAGAAGGGGTAGTTTACTTGACACCACAAACCGAAAATTATTATTTTTTCGATTCGAAATGAAATTAAAATTTTATTATTTTTGTAATATATCCATATCTGTTTCGATGAGGTATGGTAAAGTTGGGCGTAGGCTACTCCAGATTTTTCAAGTTGTTGTTGCGAGTTAACAAATATATCGAAATCTCAATTTGGATAATATAAAGGGTGATCCATTTCGAGGTACTTTTCAATAGCCTTTTTCTACAGATTACGTGTGAGTGGTGTCATGCTGTCATGTTATTTTTGTTTAGTATTGTTTGGCATTTCATAATGGAAAAACTTACGCCTGAATCGCTTCGCTCTATGGGCTCTTGAAAAGTTCCAAGAAGATCCGACGTTTTCGAGGCAAATTTTGTCTGGCTCAATGGGTATGTAAAGAAACAAAATTGATGCATTTGGGACGAAGAGCAACCTGAAGAGATTCAGGAGCTGCCACTTCATCCAAAAAAAAAAGCGGTTTGGTGTGGTTTGTGGGATAGTGGAATCATCGATCCATATTTATTTAAAAATGATGCCGGTGCGAACGTAACCGTCAATGGCGACCGTTATCGTGCTATGATAACCAACTATTTGATGCCTGAAATTGAAATTCGTGATCTCGGCGACTTTTAGTTTCAGCCAGACGGCGCCACTTCCCACACATCGCATCAGTCAATGGATTTATTGAGAAAATATTTCAGTGAGCACATAATTTCACGTTTTGGGCAGGTCGATTGGACACCGAGATATCACACCGTTAAGACTTTTTCCTGTGGGGATATGTAAGGTCTAAAGTTTATGCGGACAAACCCGCGTCGATTCAGGCCTTGGAGGAAAACATCATCCATGCCATTCGGCAATTACCAGTCGAAATGCTCGAACGAGTCATCGAAAATTAGACTCAACGGATGGACAACGGCCAATATCTGGTAGACATAATCTTCAAAAAATTAATGACAAAGAATGTTCTTTTAAATGATAATAAACATTCTTCATTAAATTTGAATTTTCTTTTTTTTTTTTTCTTTAAAATGGCACTCTGTGAATGCAATATGTACCTACCACATGGAGAGTGTTTACTTTTTGTGATTAGTTTTTTTTTTTTTATTTTTTATTTTTATTTTATGAAATGATACAAATTTTGCAAAATTAAAACCCTTATGGAAAAGCAATAAAGTCTACTATAAAATTTGCATTAAAATAGGCTTGATTGAGGTAGACTTTATTTTATTTTTTGGATAAGTGCATAAATGTGTAATTATCTCAATTACTTTTGTGTAGAAGTAATTGAAATATTTATTTTTTTAATAACTACTCTTGATTTCAATTACAATGAAACTACCAAATAACGAATTAATGTTATTGTTATTAATGTTTTTGTTATGAAAAATTAGTTAAGACTTTGCAGTTCTGTTATGTCCTACTAATAATATCAATGATTTTTAAATATCAAAATATTTTCATAGCATACCATGTAAAGTTTTATCATATTTCACTAATGGAAAAAGAACCTCAGAGGCAAACTTTCGCAACATAACCCAAGTTATGTCATGTTGAAATACATATTAAATAATTTAATCGGATGACTTCCATTCAATGACATTTGACATCAATTTAACCCGAAATTGAACTACTTGGGTCTTTGCTGAATTTGTTAAACAAGGAGGTTTATAATAATTCCAATATACCACATACCTAAATTACTTGAACTATACGCATTGCAGTACTTTTCGCAATGTAAAAATAACAAATAATACATAAAAAGCAGAAGAGAAAGAAGAGGAAAAAAACTGAGTATTAATTGCGTAAATCATTCATTCCCTTCAACCAGTCATAAATAATCATTACAATGGCATTAAGTTACGTTGCAACAAGGCAGGCGTTGCATTTGCACTTTTTGATGCATTGTGTTTATTTTTGTTGTTGTTGTTGTTGTTTTAGTAAAGGAGCAGTAATGACCTCCTACATGTAGATTCTTTGGAGCCCTCAACTGCCACATAAACTAAGAATATAATGATGATTTAAGAAACTACTAATGCAAGTAGCAACAACAACAGCAACAAGAACAAAGTTCCTACAGCAAGAAGTCGAATGTAAAAAAGAAGGTACTTAAGACCAGACAAGTAGAAAATCATCAATGTAAATAAACATTAAACAATTCTCATCTGTATTTCTTATTGTTTATTTAATTTATGATTTCTTTTTCTTTTTTGTTTAGATTCAATTGTTAATTGAACAATATTAATCTGATGGTTCGAGTAGCACGGTCTCCAGTAGCTGCATCTAAAAGCACCAGCCAAACAGTAGATAAAAATATTGTTTGCTAAAAAAAAACACGCTTGAACCACAAGGAACAATTGTTGGGAGAGTTCATTCAGTCCTCAGTGATTGTATTAAAAATGTTTGCTGCTCACGTATAAGTGGAAATGTAATTTTACTTATTCTGAGTTTTTTTTTACAAACAAAAAAAAATAGGAAAACCACACAGAATTAAAAGAGGGCGGTGTCTGCTGACTATTGCGGCTGTAGTTTTAACAATAATTTACAAAATCGTAATGTAGCCGTTGGTCTACGTAAATCTGAAATTTAAGTAGAGTTCTCTACACAATACTATTGCAGTATTTATTGAATTATGGCCAGAGTTTGAAAAGAGTACAATCTTTAGATAAATATTGTGTTTTAAACTTAATTCCTTTTGATATATTACGACTTTATTAGATGTTACAAATATTTCCATTTTTCAACACGATTTCATTCATATGACTCCTTCGGCTGGCTTCGCAATAGCATATCCTGTCAATCTAATTTTCCAAAACTTTGTTGACTGTTTTTGATCTCACGAATAGCTCGGACAGAAGGCTGTGGATTGATTCTAGACTAACTGCAAAGCTTCGGTCCTTAAGGGCACCCTACAAGAAAAATGTAAAAAAGGGATCAAATCGAAGCTCCGATGCGGTCAATTGACGCCATCAAGGCTGGATGACACGCCAAATCGATCAAACGATCGATTTTTGAGATGAGCCCGTTTGCCATTCGGAAATTAATGATTATCTTCGTTCATAGCTTCGATTTCAGTCCATAAAAAGTCCCTAATGATGGTTTGTAGCGCTCTTGGTTAACTGAAATGGAGTTTTCAGAAGCATTTTCTAAAAAAATTAGCCAATGTTGCTATTCTCCAAAATTCATACCCAACTGCGTTTTTCTGTAGGTGCATTAGCCAATTTTGTTTGCAGATATAGCCGCCGTAATGAAAATGCGTCTTATTAGAATATATGGCTTTCCGGCCAATTTCGACGTCCGGTTGGAATTTCTGTAAGGCCTAAATTGAAAAAAAAGTAACGAAGTAGATGATCGTTTGCCTTCAATTGTTGAGTCGATTGGATATTGTAAGCGAATAATTCAAGATTGTTCAGCTATTGTGTGATGCACCGAGTGGTTGAATTGCAAGTCGATCTTCTGGGATTAAGTTATACTCTTTCAGCCACAGCAGCGCTTGCATGGCATTATTTAAGGTATAATGTGGTACGGATTTATGTATTTCTTATCTATATATATTCCAAAAAGTTGTATTGTGTTAGAATTGATGTTTTCTGGAATGCGTGAACCGATTTTGTTTCTGCAAAGTTTATATGAAAGGTTATGTCAATACCAAGGTTTTTATGTACAAACAGTCTCTGTATGTATATTGGTTCATGAGTTATAGCCGGAATAGTTGGCGTGCTACCGTCCACACAAAGTGAAAAATTATTATAGTGTTCCTGCAATAGATAGCGCCTGGAAACTTTGCAAGAGTAGCCTTTGTGCTAAGGCGCATCGTCTGCCAAAATACAGAATGAATTGGGAGAGTGGGCGTGGTACCTCCCATACAAAGTGAAAAATTATTATTGTGTATATAGAGAACTATAATAGGTATGGTCTTCAAAGTGGGTACAAGTAAACCCCATACCCATGCGTATACTCTAGAAAAACATAGGCTGATTTAAGAAAGTGAGCGTGATACCCCTATATAAAGTAAAAAATTATTATCCTGTATCTAGAGAACCTCAATAGGTAACGCCTTGGAATTTTGCATCAGTAACCCCCATATTAAGATACATTGTGTAGAGAAGCCCAGACTAAATTTGAATGGAGGGCATGGTACCTCCTACACAAAGTAAAAAATTATTATCGCGTACCTAGAGAACTACATTAGGTATAGTTTTGAAACTTTGCACAAATAACCCTCATACTAATGTGCATAGTTTAGCAAAATACAAACTGGATAAGAATACTGGGAGTGGCACATCTTATTAAAAGTAAAAAATTGTTATCGTGTTAATACGTATAGTCTAGCAAAAAACAAGTTAGATGGGAACATTTTTGACGTGAGAATAGTGTGCGTTTTCGCGTTAGAGGTTGGTCATACTTTTCTTCCATGTGTTTATTGTATTTTTTGTGGTTGGGTGTAGCGAAGCGCACCGGGAATAGCTAGTCTTTTTTATAGATTTGAAAAATCTCTGCGATAACCTGGATTATGTTGACTTGAGGGCACTTGTCGATTGCGGCATAATGGCATAGACGACCAACGACTTTAGAAAAACTAACAATAAAAACCCCAGTCCAAATCGCGCAATTCACATTAACGCTAATAGGAATACCATACCTTAAAATCTATTATTCGAAATGGCATTTTATGTTTGACACACATCCATAATGATTAATTCTGATAAAAAAAAGTTATCATCATTTTAGCGCTCGCCATTGATGCTGATGGCTTCACCTTTTCTGCAATAAACAGTAATTTTTTTAGAAGCTTTGCCAGCCAATTTGGTCGTCCCGTGTCGTCCCAAGATGCCAATTTTACTTGCTACATATATATTAATCCAAAAATGGTTCACTTCCCTTAAAAATGTATAACTTTGACGATAAAGTTGTATGAGTTTGTTTAACTCTCTGCTGGTGTAACTCTTAAGCCTAAAAATTAAATTTTTCAGGTGAAATGTATAGAATTGATCTATTAAATAGTTTTTAGATTTTATCAACTTCCCGGTTTTATATCTTTATTACCTGCACTTTTTTAAATTTTTTTCAAAATTTAGTCAGTATTGATACTTTCAATTACTGGTACTTACACGTTAACTATAATGTGGAAGCACTCATTGCTCTCTCATAATTTTACACTCAACAAAACAAAGTTTAAAATCATGAAGTTCTTTTACTACTAGTCTATTAGTTACGATCGTAAATAAAAAAAATGAAAAGGACATAAACAGCTAGAAAATTATCCGTGCCAAAGCTAATTGTTTTGCTTTTATTCTAAGATCAAGACCTTTTTTTGCTTGGTACAACAGTGGTTGCTTTTATTATAGTCTAATAAATAAAAAAAATCATACACACAATTAGCATTAAGCAATAATTTTCTCAGTGTAAAAGTATGAACAATTGCATAGAGTATCTGTTTATGCACAGGGTCTTCCAGTAGGGACTCCCATACTTTGACTTTAAATCTACATCTGTCGAGTTGGCTTTCAGTCTGTTGTGCCAAATTATATAAAAATCATCATCAGTGATGAGGTTCATTTCTATATAAATGGGTAAGTCACCAAAAAAGATTGTGGAATTTTGGACGATACCAATCAACATGAGATCCAAGAGCGTCCAATTAATGCATTCCCAAAAAACTCAGTTTGGTGTGAATTTTGAAATAGCGACTTCATCGGTCCATTGCTTCGTGCCAGACATCTTACGTCACATTGAACAGATTGCATGAGCTTTTTGAGTGCATGGTCTACTCATATATACGCGTTGTGAACTAGCTACCGGTAACGGTGCGAATAAGTGCGAAGTAAAATTCAACCTGATTTGATATTTCGAATGCGCGCCTTCCAGCAAAGCACCATTGTACATTCCAAACATATTGGCATCTATTAGGCCTTCAAATAAATAAAAAATGTTCATATTTGGCACATACTTTATTTTCTTCAAATTTAAGGATAGGTAGCGCTTTATGAAAGACCCTTTATATACTCGTTTGTATAAACACTTTCCGTAGTTCTTGCGTCAATTTAGGAGTTCGTTAGTGGGAGAGCTATTTAGTAGCGACCTAAACGACAGCACACAATAACAAACCTCATACAATCATTAGCTTCTCTTGTCATTTTTATTTTATTTTTGCAACATTGTTTGCATCTGTGCGAATGGGAGGGAGGTAAGTTTCATCAAAGTATTCCTCTGCTACTGCAAGGGAACTTCATATAGTATCCCCAAAAAACCCCCCGCCTTTCCCTCTTATGTTTTGTTACTGCTGGCACGAATTTCATTAATATGTACAGAATGTTGGGAAACGAAGGAGTGATATTTATTTTCCTTTTTTGCCACATGCATACATACATACGTACATATATGTGACTGACGTTTACATATTGCGGCATCAATGCGTTTCTTTTTGTCTTTATATTTCTATTTTTCTCTTATCAATTCTTTTTTTCGTTTCGATTTAATATCATTTTTTTAGTTTCTCCTTTGTTTACTGACCAGACTTGTTTTTTTTTACTTTTTTTGCTTCAAGTTCGAGTAAATAGCCAAATGGACATGGTAAATAGCCAGTTATCTAATCATGCAAGGGTCACGTTTGTTCAGTATAATTAACTGTTATACATTTTCTGTAACTCCTTGTTTCCTCACAATATTGAAAGAGCTATTTAGTTTTATATTTTTAAAGCCTCTATTTATGCAATGGTCTTTTATTTAAGTTTACCCTTAAAATATATTTTAGTTTTATTTTAACTTATAAACTTTTCAAATTAAGTTTATCCTCAAGGTATGCAATATTTTTCATGTCTTTAGTATCGTGTATTAAAATTTACAACACAACAAGAACAAGAACAAAAACTTTTAGCAGCAACTCATAGCAAGCAAGACTATAAATTAAGATATGCATATCGCCACCTCAAATGAAAAAAGTCTTAAATACAGTTTTAATTTTTTACGGAAAAAGCTAAATTTCAAACAACTTGAGACATAAAATCCTAATATTAGAATTAAGTTTGAAAACCAAAGAAGGATTAATTTCTAGAAAAGATTTTGTTATATAGATTATGCTGTAAGTTTTTTATTAAATAAAGTATCAGAAAAACAAACCACTTAAATAAGCCTGTTGCCAATCGACTTCGGGTTCTAGAAAACCGGGTCTGCCCGGTTTTTTGTGTACGTGTTTATATACAACGGGTGTTCCACATACAATTATTTTTCTCTATCTTAAAAATTAATAAAATGATTCAAAATTAATTTCTTTTAGTATATTAAGGAAATTTTGGACCCGGCTTAGCGAAGACTCTAAATTTAAAAAAGTCGAACGGACCCGGAGGGTGGTGTACACAAACAATGTAAAAATTAATAGTAACACTATCTTTGATACGATTTTTAAGAAAAGCTTGTTGGTATAGAACGGGAGTAATGGTATTCGCAATAGAGACTAAGAATCAATTATCCTATATCTAGGGAACTAAAATTGTGATACTCTCTTAATTAGGACTAACGTGCGTTTTTGAAAAAAAATTTGGCGGTATAGGACAAGGGCGGTAATTATCAAATATCTACACAACTAAAATAGGCTATTCTGGAAAGAGCATGCGTTATCAATAAAAAGACTGGCTACTTTGAAACGCTCATTTTCGACTCAAAACTTGGCAGTATAGAAAGTAGCACCCCTACCTCATACAAAGTGGTTATTAAATACCCTACTTTTGGAGAACTATAATAGTTAGACTATCCAATTGATGTAATAATTCATTCTGAAAATGATGTCTGCTTTCAGACCAAATCAAATGAGCTGCATGATTTCGAAGCTTCAATGGGCTCAGAGTATGATTGCAAGAAAACTGCAAGCCTACTGAGAGGACAAATGGGCACACTAGTGGCCGCACTGCGTCACGGTTGTTTACGCTTGAAGATTGAATCTCCCATATAATGACTTCTGTAGAAGTTGTCAGGACGAGGAGGAGGTGCTATATCAACATGATAAACTCATTTATCCAGACTTCGGGATGATTTTGCACTAAACCAAGTGTGGATCCGCAGAAGTCCTAAGTATCTTCCTGTTTATCCCTATTTCAGAGCTCACAAAGGGACCACAAGGACACAAGTGAGTCGGTTTTTGAACACAGAACCGGCGACCTGTGCAACCTTACCTAACCTTCTTTGAATATAAAGTGAGTAGTCAGGCAGAAAACTGGTAAAAAAAACAGAAGAGAGAAAAAGGCTAGCTCCTTACAAGAAAATTTAATGTGTTACTCGTACTTTGAAGGCAAAAAGCATATGCCTGCCTATGGCTAGTGAAGCACAATGGGTAAAAGACTTTAAGTTTTTATTTGTTTATCTATGGAAATTTATTTTTGTACTAGTTTTATAAGGCTATTGTAAATATTAATTCATATTCACCCCTATCGCGAATATTTATTCCCATGAAAAAACTCCCAAAATTTCTATCGTGAATGATTTATACCATAAAATACAAGTAAATTGTTAATAAGAAGCATAGTTTTAATCATTTTTAAAACACGTTTCTTGTATAGGTAAAACCTTTACTTTTTAACTTTATTATATTTTAATTTTGTTTTCACGAACATCGTATATCGAATGTCAAATGAGTTGGTAGCACTGTCAAACATTACGTTGTATAACGAATTTTCAAGCGAACACAATTTTGCTTTCGATGCATATTGAAAATGTGAGTATTTGGCAATTTTTTATTTTTTTTTACAAATGCAAGCAGTAAATTATTTATTTTACTTTCATGCAGGTCTAATGTTGTACGTACAAAACAACTAATGGAATAAAACCCTCAGCAAAAACCCTTAGCAAAGGGAATGTGCCCAAAATTTCAAACGGCAAAAAATGGGAAGAAACAACGCTGGAGCAAAATTGTAAGAAGCCATCCCTTAGAACAATAGCAAAATGGTCATATTAATTAATAACTAATTTAATTTTTTCCTTTATAAATTAGTAAGCCAATATTTATTTATAGTGCAAGCTGATAAATGCGAGTATGTACTATTGTGAATAATCCAATTGAGTCATATTCACAATATCGCTATTTTTATAGAATGTGCGCCATAATACCAAAAGAAAATTCGTTCGATCCGCTTTCGACTACAGTCGAAGATCGAAAGTTGCTCATAATAGGTACCGAACTATAAAAGTACAAATTAAATTAATAATATGTGACCCGGTCTATAAAAAGGTGGCTTATGACTCAAAAACAAAATTTCGAAAAATTAGCTGTTACAGATAAACAATGCATTTGGTCAGTTTCTTAGTAGGTTTTCTTTTGCATTATGAACAGTCATGCCCAAAAGGCTACCAAAAAATGCAAAAGAGCATAAATGAGATAAGTTCGTGTGTGTATATAAAGAGCGATGTTTTTTTTTTCAATGCAAAGCACAAACCAGTTTTTGACCCAGCGTTGTCAGGTTTTTGGGGATTTTATCCCCAAATCGACTTTGACTTACCGTAACTTCTGTTCTAATATTTGAATATTTTCAATTTTGGACTTTTTAAATTGTTTAACATCTGCTTTACAAAAATATTCCAGAAACCTGACGTGTGTCACTTGTGAATAATGTCTATCGAAGAAGAATTTAGCGAGGTTTTTCAAACATATTTCTGCAAAACAGCTTTTTTTTTTGGTAAAATCGTTTTTGCAGCGTTCAATCCTGTTTTTAAATTTTTCAATTCCATTTATTGATTCTTGATTCTGGATTTTCAATAAAATTGTGTTTTTCTTGCATTTGTGCTCTTCTTTCTCTACATTTTTAGTACACTTCTAAGCAAGTTAGGACTTTCTAGTTATCACCAAGTGAAAAACTATCGAAACCAAAAAAATAGTGGAATAATTTTTTTTGAGTCATAAGCCACGTTTTCGAAGGTTGGATCACATATATTCTATCTTTATTTATCGTTCAAAGAAGACGTTGCTGAAAATCGAACCCATAACAAGAGTGATATAATAGCATATTACTTACTATTCTACTGGGGCACCCAAATTTCACTACCAGGGCACACTATACACACTTTCAGGTGCCAACCAATTACTCTTTTTTCTTGAATAGCATAATTTGGGTACGGAAACCCGAAAAGACGCTAAATAAAATAATTGTTTGACTCAAATATGTCATTTATTTTTAACTTTTTTTGTTTAAGCAAACAAAATTTGGTAAAATTTTTTTTATTAGTTTAAGGTAAAATTAAATTTTAAAATCATTTTCCTAGTTATTGATTTTTTTTTTTTTTTGTGTCACTTTAAATAAAAACTTTTTATTAAATACATTTGCAAAAACACTACTTAAATATTCTTCTATTATTTAGCAGTTTTCTTTTTAATTTTTTTAGCTCTTGATTGGCTAGTGAGTAGGTGGTGGTGGCGACATGTATTGCTTCTTCGTGTATTTCAAATAGGATTTTGATCTTTATTGGTTTCTATAGTTCAAAGTCGCAAGAAAAACTAAGATGTTGGCAAAAATTATAGCCAAGGCAATTTATATTTTAAGTTGCTACATTCAAACAGTTAACTGTTTTAGTGGTTTATTCCTTATGTGACACTTGATTTATATCGAAAAACGGTTAGTAACAAAACACGTAAAAATGTATGGTCGTTTTATGAGTGTCGATTGGGATTCTAATAATTAAAAAAAATATTTAATAATAATTAAAAAAAAATAATTAAAAAATATATATAAAAAAATATATATAAAAAATATATATAAAATATAAATAATAACTAGTACTATTCTATCAGTCCGGGGTTGTGGGTTCGTTTCCCACAAAAACTTTGTTTTATTCACTACAAGTTGGAAGCAGCAGTCACGTCATGAAACCTACATGTCTTATCCAACCAAAATGAATATTGAGGTAAGACAACACTTGCAGACTGTGCCTAGAAAGCCTAAGACGCTAGTGCACATTGTTGTGAATGTTCAGTACACTGGTTAACTGGTGACTCTGTGATGTGGAAGAAGGAAAGGAATACGAGAAATTTAAACGATTTTGCTATCTGAGCAAGTGATTTCAGGCGATTTGCTTTTAGTGCGCAACTGTTAACAACTTTAGTGAATAACATACTTTTAACGCCACAATTAAAAATCAATATTAAAAATATACAAGGCCAACTCTGCCTAATAATCAATTTAAAAAGAAAAAAACACTTTCACATTTTATAAGCCAATATAAAAACATGGATTGTATGGATAAATAATCTAAGTGTTGGTTACCCTACTATATGCATATATCAAATAGAATTTTATAAACACCACCTTTAATATGGGATGTCTTGTTGAGAAATGTCATGCAAATAAAGCATATGAGATGCTTGAAAAAAGGCTTGTATGTAGGCACAAGTGTTGTCATTATATTCAGGCCTTTTAAGAAAATCTTTGATTAAGTGCGAGATATGTACATACATATGTAACACAAGTTTTAACAGGCTAAAAAACTGTTTTTGTGTAAAAAAAAAATATTATACTTAAAAGCGGAAACATACAAATTGCATGCATCCCTTCCTCAGAGACATCCCTTATAATCCTGCTACGTTTCAAGGACGATTTTTAATTTTTACACAGTAAAAGACTTGATAATTATTTAAAATTTATATACAAATGATTTATTAAAGTCAGGCTTAAGTTGTTTCATTCTCTGTATCTACGCAATATGGTTGAGGGAATATTTGAAAAGGTGATTAATTTTGAAAAAAAATATTTCCAGCCAATTGTTATTTGGGTTTGCAATAAGGTAATTCCAATTTGTAATAGAATTTTACCACAGTCGCTTATGAGCAAGAGCCCCTAACAAGAGAAAATGGTTAAAATGAGAATGTATTGCTGTTTTGCACTGAAAAAAACTCTCACCATTGTATATGATCAATTTCCTTGTTTTATAACTTTATTTTGTCTAAGAATAAATGTGTGACAGATTGAATATAAATATAATTACACTAGCTACAAAAAGTCTGCGTACAAAGATCTAACTAGTAATAAAATACTTAAAAACGATATGAGGATAGAGCTTATGAATTTAAAATTTATATTATTATTTGGGGTATATTTATACTCCAATTAAGTATTAATATAAAAACAAAAATGTAAATAAATAAATCAGTTAAGTGCGAGTTAGACTCACACACGTAGGGTTCCGTACTATGTTTAGTACAACTTGTTGTTAACAACTCAAGTTGTTAATTTTTTCATGTCTTATGAGTCACCCTTTAATTTTATAATTAAATTCATAATCGCGAAAGTTGCATCACGGTTGGAACACCCTTTAAATTTTATTAATTTTTTTTATAGCAGCCATGGTAATACACTTTCTATAAAAATATACATGCTCTTACCTATTGCGGGTCAAAAAATAAGGTAATATACGTGAAAATCATGTCACTGATGGAACACCCTTTAGATATTAGTAATTGTTACAGCGGCCGAAGTACAACATCTACTAAATCAAATCATATCAAGAATCTACCAATTACGGTTCAAAAAATTAGGCTATTTACGTACAAATCAGGTCTCTGTCGGCACACCCTTTAATTTTGTTATTTGTTATAGCGGCCATGGCAATTCTCTTTTTATGAATATATCAAAAGTCTAACCATTAATATTAAAAAAATAAGGTTACTATACGTGAAAAATATGTCACTGTCAGTCAGAACACCCTTTCATTTTTAGTAATTGTTATAACAGTCATGGCAACACCTCTTTTATACAAATTGGAAGTGTCTACTACGTTACAAAAAATATGTCGTTATACATGCTAAACACGTCACTGTCGGAAAGCCCTTTAAATTTTTATTGTTTTTATAGGGGTCATAGTAATACACCATATGTGAAAATTTCAAGAGTCTATCTATTATGGTTAAAATATTAGTCAATGTTCATGCAAATCACATCACTGTCAACAAACCCTTTAATTTTTACTATTTGTTATAGTGGCCATAGTAATACACCTCCTGTAAAAACTTCAAGAGTCTACGTATTATCGTTCAAAACTTATGCCATATATGTACATGCAAATCATGTCACTATCAACACACCCTTTAATTTTAAGATTTATTATTGTATACTTGCTTATAACGCGAATATTAGTTTAAATTACTGTCTGCCAATTGTAAGTGGTTGCCTCCTATCGCTCAATAAATAAAGACATAAAGGCAAATAACACGTCACTTCCGGAACACGCTATACGTTTAATTATTTGTTGCTATAGCGGCCACAGTTATACACCTTCTGTGAAAATTTCCAGAGTCTACTTATTATGGTTCAAAACTTGGGCCTTATACATTCAAATCACGCCACTATCGGAACACCCTTTAATTTTTAGGTTTATTTTTTTTAGACTTGTTTATATAGCGAACTAAGTTTTTATTACTGCTTGCATATTTTTCAATGTATTCCTCCTACAGTTCAAGAAATAAACACATATTCGTGAATAAGAACATTAAAATTTAAAAAAAATTTTTTTTAATTAGACTGTAAATTATATGTATGTATGTATGTACATACAGTCTGTCAAGAATGAGTTTAAACCTTTAAAATCAACATTTGTTAATTGAGTTTTGCGATTTATACCGTCTTTTATTCCTTAGGAATGTGGCTTTTAGAAAAATCTTTAAAATTTTTTACTTTTTGGTTCTTAAATTTTTTATTGCATTTTGAAAACCAAAAAATTTTACGCATTTTGGATGTAAAATTTTTTTGTTTTCGCCATTAAATTTTTAATAACTCCAAAATAGTAATAGATATAAAATAAATATGTATGGTTAGTTTAAGAATTTTCCGGTTCATCTTCTGATCCTCCTGCTATTAAAATCTGAGAACACTTTTTCAAGTTATGGCAAAATATATAAGGCAACCCAACGATTTAGGGGGTGAAGTCTGCCACGCCTTTAAAAGAAAATCCCTACGTACTAGAGAAAAACGGAAAACAGATTTGAATTAAGGGCATCAAAATCCATATAGTCCACATACTTTTATTTCTAGGGTAGAGAAAAATTTTTTTGTTGCGCAGTGTAATTTTTTCAAAATCTGCCACTAGATTTTTTATATCATACTACACCTAAAACGATAAAAAAACTAAAACTTTTAATTCAAAAAACACGTTTAATAATTTTGGCCAGCTTTTCATGCCAAATACTCCTCTGTGCGACGTGGCGGGCACAGCTAGTAATTAATATTTCCATTATGAAAAAATAAAAATCAAACAGGGACTTTCAAAGCATTTCGGTTATATCCTCTTGTAGATATATGGAATTTTATTATTTATTTAAAATTTATGTAACAAATTTAATTCATGTAGATTTTAAAATACATTACAATGAAAAATTACAATTTACTCAACTCAAGTTTAAAACTGGAATCATTTTCCACTAATTTAAATTTCATTTTCTTTTACAATTTAAAAACTTACATAATAAATAAATAAAGCTTTTAATATTTAATAACATTTTTGTTAATTTAACATGACCATGTCCGAGCTGTCGTTTATTTATTTTTTTTTTTTGCTGAAAAAATGGCACTAATCAAATTTAACAACATAATTTATTACACATCACCATTTAAACATTTAGACTCGAATACATTGCATTTCATTACAAAATGATTTTTATCTTTAGAGTTTATTTATTGCAAAATGAAAGAAATGCGTGAAAAGGAAAACCGAAAATAAAGAAAAAACACCTAGTGAAAAATCATTGCCAATTTACTTTTGCCAGTTGTTGGGCCAAGGAAGCACTTGCTGCTGTTGCTAGTTGCTGCAATTTTACTCACCTCCGTTGAACAGTTTGCCAAGAGGCAAAATATTTCAAGACAAATTGTTAATAAAATACCGGGTGGTGTTAATTCGTAAAATTGATGGGGCCTTAAAGGAACAACGATAAGAAAGTTATTGTAAAAATATGATTGTTGGGGTTCAGTACCCCAAAGGCTAAAAAATGAAACCCTATTGTTTTCGTTACAATGTATTTCACCACACAGAGTACATATTTCTGTGGCAATAAGGAAAAAGTGCTTAAGTCTGATTTTTAAGTTTTTTAGGAGAGCAATTTTAAACTTTAAAATTATTTTTTCTTTTAAATAGAAAAATATCTTATATCTACCAAAAGTACGCAGGCGTTGCAATTAATAAATTGTGAAAGAAGTTTTTATGATTTGGAATAGCTTACAGTTTCATAAGCTTTTTTCCAAATGCGATTAGACATTGAAAAAAGATAAGCAGAGAGTCATTTCGCTATAACTTTCTGAAAAATCGTACAAAATTAGTGAAACTTTCCACATGTGTACTTTGGAGTACTACGGAGTTGGCACAATGGTGCCAGTAACTCAAATTTTGCTTAAGTGGACTTAAGCACTTATTCCTTATTGACACAGATCAAATGTTTACTATTACAACAAATATCAAAAAAAAAAGTAATAAAAATAAAAGGGTTCTCCTTAGAAGTTTAGAATCTTACAAATTTGGCCTTATTTTACAAACGTTATAGACAGACAATTATTACTTTTGTTAAGTGGAGATAGGGCCGTAATGCTCGCTATCATAGCAAGTATGAAAAGTTATTAAAAGTTATGACATTTCTCAATTTGAACCATTGAAAGATACACAATCAAGCAACGCGTTAAAGTTATTCAGGCTTATTATGAAAATAGGCGTTCAAATCAAAATGATTATTGTGATCTTCGTGATTTTTTCGGTCAATTTAATCGTCCAAATGTGCGTACAATCGGGAAAATCGGGCAAAAATTTGAGCAAACCGGGTCTTTAGGAGATGTGAAAACACCAGTGCATGCTAGTACAGCTCATACTGCAGAAAATATTGCTGCTGTTCGCGATAGTGTGGCTGAAGAGCCGTCCACCTCACCTCGTCGTCGTGCCCAACAATTGCACCTCTCACGCTAGTCGTTGATGAATATTATGCATAAAGTCTTGCATTTACACGCTTACAAGGTGCAATTGACTCAAGAACTAAAGCTTCTTGATCATTCCAAACGTCGTCAATGGTCAAATGGTGGCAAGAAATGTCAACGTTGGATGAATAATTTTCGAAGAATCTTCAGTGATGAGGCACATTTTCACCTCAGTGGATTTGTCAATAAGCAGAATTTCCGCATTTGGGCGAATGATAATCCAAAAATGATTGTCGAAAAACCAATGCACCCACAAAGACTGTTTGTTTCAATGACCGTGTTATCTCGCGTGGTGGCGATGTAAATTGGACGTCAAGATCATGTGAATTGACACCGTTGGTCTTCTTTCTTTGGGGTTATTTAAAAGAAAAGGTGTACGTCGGCACGTTACCGGCATACAACCGCAATTATGCCTCAGCGTCATCGAAAATTTGGAGCATCGGATGGAGGTGTGCCGCCGAGGTCGCGGCGGCCATTTGGCCGATAAACATAATTAAACCACACCAATATTATCAAAATAGAAAGAAATGACCATAATTTCCTAAATAATTTGTGTTTTATTCAAAAGCAACAATTTAACCACTTATCTTTTGAACCATTAAAAAGCAGACACTTAAAATTTTTAAAAGCAACATCAATAGATATAATAAAACTGTAACAGTACCAGTGCTGGTGCCGATAGTAATCGATATGGAATGAGAAATACAATTTTTGGAATTTTTTTATCTGTCGCTTCACGTGAAAACTACGGGATGAATTTTAATGAAATTTTGTGGGGATGTACCTCAGTACCTCTGTTCAAATATACGATACTTTTGATCCGTAAAAATATCTAATTTCCAAGTGAAAATATGGATAAAACAGCAAAAGCATGCAATTTACAGTTTTATTTTTGTAAACAGAAAGTTTTACAATAATAAAAGATTTATAAATCATATGTTGCAACATCCTTGGTAATTAACTACACATGGGTACCTCCATACAAAGTAGATATATAAACCATATCAGCAGCCCCACAAAAGTAAGATCGAAAAAATATTGTGAGGACGCAAATGATTAACAGTGACAAATTTTCGCTGATTAATTAAAAAAAAAAATTAAATTATTGTGAAAACTGAAAGTTTTCCCTTAAAGATGATTAACTTCTACATCACTAGGCCAACAAATGTCAAATAGGTAATGATGTTTTTGTAGTGATGCGTTTAAATTTAGCATTGCAATAAATTCAATCATGCAACCATTAAGTTCAGGTATTTGATGAAAAGTTTTGCTTAAATTTGTATTTTAAATTATTTGTGAAAGTGCTTTTCTTTTTACTATTTACATTAGAGAGACAAAAAATAAAGGAATTTTCTCAGTTTAAGTAGACATAAAGTTATTAGTTGGGCTGAGTTGAGCAAAGATTTTAATTTAGTTTATAAGCGGTATTTCAGAAAAAATTAGGCTGCGCAGCGGAGCGCCTTAAAAGTTATGTGGGAATTAGTAACAGCCTCACGCCTGTGGTTAGTAGCTGTGCCAAAAACCTGAAAGGCTAGCTAGTGGTTAAAGAGGACTAGTCGTTAACAGCTCCCCTAATCCACGGTAGAACAGCATAAGCCAGCGATGCGTGGTCTAAAGGGTGCTTGGCCTTTACTATGCGAACTCTGGATGCGCATAAGGAGCTCTGTGTGGGTGGACATCGTTTTCTCCAATAATGGCCTAAGGAAGAATTCAGACAGGAACGTTTCGCAAGGGGTGAACATGTTAACCTCTAAAGGTTCTTCTATGGCGTTGGACGGGGATATTTCGATAGGGATGGAAAAGGAAGCCTCGTAAATCCCTTTAGGAACTCCCAGTTGCTACTGGCCAAGGGAGGATATCGAAAGAGAATAACAAAAAAACCTCGCAAGGGGTGGACTGGTCAGTCTATGACGATACTCCTGTGGGTGTGTAGGTAAATGTGGATGAATTGGACGCACCTGGCCCTGTAGGCTTAGGCATATCCAAAACGTTCCTTCAACGTCGAGTCGGAGTCTCTACAGGTCATATCTAAAAGTGAGAGGCAGAGGCATAAGAGGAGACGGGGAAAGGAAAGAGACTGAGACAGCAGCGCACATTGTGTGTGTATGTCCAGCACTGGCTAACAGAAGACTCAGGACCACTGGTAGAAGCCTGTTAAATGTGGATGCCATGGGGGACCTGAGCCTTAAACAAATACATACTTGAAATTACTATTAGAGACTGCGTGATGAAATCACTAGAGTCAGGATTAAAGGCTGGTTGTAGCACGTGACTCAATGTAAGTAGGTTGCCGTAAATTACATTTCGGTAGTCTGTAATCATAGAGGACGGAAGAGGGTCGAAAAGGGACCCATTATGGAAGTGGTCTGCTTCGATATTCGCCCTACATTAATAATAACAGTCTTACGCACTGAGTTAACCAACAAAAAGCACTTTGCGGCTTCTGATAAGACTTTTATCGTTGTTGTTGGTGTCATTGTTTTGTGTATTTTATTAAAAATATGCAAGTGTGGTAATTTGTTACCCGTGAGTCATGCATAAGTCAGGCCTCTGGGTCTGATTATTTTTATATATTATAATAATTAGCGCCACCCTCCCATCACTTATTAGTTTCAAAGTCTGTTATTTATTGATATGCATAAATAATTGCAGGTAGTTATTACTGCATGTACTCGTAAAAACAATTGTTATTGTAAATTTGTGTTCTTTTCATTAGGAATTCAAATCAATATTATTTGTTATACTATCAAATTTAGTTATCTTCACAATTAAAGTTCTGCAGATATCCGTCCCTCCCCTCCTATACCGCCAAGATTTTTTTGACACATGTAATTTGCTCTGAGAGATACCCTTATTCACTTCAGTGAGCCTCGCTGCTGCAGCTATGGAAAATTATTAATTTGTTTGTATGGAGGTACTCGTTTCCCCCCTCGTATGCCAGTAAAATTTTGTTCAATCATGCAGTTTGTTCTAAGAGCTACCCACATAAAATATTGCAAACCTCACTATTAAAGTTGTGGAGATATTAATTAATCTGCGTAAAAAGGAGCTTTTGGCACCTCTGTGGGATGTTGCGGACACAGCTAGTAACAGCATAAAATTTAAAATTAAAGATGCCCCATGAAAGATGTGAAAAAAATATTTCTTTTAAATTTGCATATAAAACGTAGTTCGGAACACTACGTGTGTGAGTTTGACTCACACTTGACTTGATTTTTAACAAGATTTAGGCCCATTATTATAACTTGTCGGAGAAAGAAATAAATAGTTTTTCGTTATTATAAGACTAAGCTGAAAATTACCCTTAACTATTACGTACTTTAAAGGCAAGTTATAGTACCCTCTTATTATAACGAAAAACTATCTCTGCGACAAAATCCTAACTCTTTCAATAGACAAGTTATAATAATGGACCTTATTGTTATTACAGTCGAACGCACCTTATGATTTCAAACAAAATTTTCGTTTGGTTTATTTCAGGCTGTCTGTGTTCGTTATAACCATAATCAACTGTACGAAAAAGTTTGAAAAGCATATTTATTATTTCAATTAAATATTCACGCGGCATATTGGACACCTCAGGTTTTTTTACGGTCTCCTAAAGCATTTAAATTATTTACGTCTGCAATTTTTGACAACCAACGAGTTTTCTTCGACTTAAAACACAATATTTTGTATGCTCACAATACAGGTAGTAAAATATTGTTAAAATACTACGGAAAAAAATAACACATACATACGACGAATCAGCATAATAATGCGTGCGTAATAGACGCAGAATGAAATTACATTTTCATTAAAGCAAAATGCATAAATCTTTTATTAAACGTTTCAATGCGTCTGTGGTTTGGTTGTTGATTTTTTTTCCTCATGCAACTGTTTTTACGGTCAGTAAAGTCAAGTTGATTATTTAGGAAGTATGATGTTGTATTTTTTTTTTCTCTACGATTTTACTCCAACATGTGTTAAGATAGCTTAAAGGAGTAGTTTAAGACTATTAACAGATTTACCAAAAAAGACAGATTGAATAGATCGATTGATAGATGGATGCATGAATGGATGAATGAATAAATAAATGGATAAGAGCTTAAGTGGCTGCTAAAACAACATGATTTATTATATGATTTAGCTGGCCATTTAAGCATCTTAAGACTCCTGTTTTGTATACGATAGTATGGATTGAATAGAGAAAATTATTTAAAATTGTTTGCAAAAGATAACGTAATAAATTGCTGTGGTAATAAATTGCCAGTATTGGTGTTGGAGGAAATTTTTTAATATCGAAAATTTTAAAAATTTTAATTTAAATGAGAGATATACTTTCACTTGGAAAGTAAATTATAAAAGCGTAGTAAAACTCTTTTGTCTTGTTAAAAGCAAATATTCGACTTTGCCCAACCCGAAATATTAAGTAAACAAGCGCCAGATATATCATATATTTTCGGCATCGCCAACTCTATATATACTAAACGTGAGCATAAAACGTCTTGTTAGACTAACATCATAATACATTATTTATCTTTAATCACGTATGATTCCTTTGCAAATTTATTAAATAAATATAAAAAATAACCTTTTTGAAATCGAAGTGGTTACTATGGTTTTTTGTTTTGTTTAGAATTTTAGAATTGGCTTTCTTTATAGACTGATTGAACTTCTCATTTAGTCTATTAAGTTTTAAGCATAAGAATCTGAGTTTTTATTCAGAAAAATTGGGAAAAATCCACTGATGAGCTAGTTGAGCACTAGCGAAATAGCTATCTGGATAGGCTTTCCCCATAGTAATCAATTTTGATTATTATATTTTTGAAAAATAAAATATTTATTTAATAAATTTGCAAAGGAATCATACGTGATTAAAAATAAATAATGTATATAACACGATTCCAAAGATAATTTTTTATATCTAACATCATAATGTTCAATAATGTTCAATAATTCTCAGCATATTTATTGCACTTGATAAAACTCTCCGGTCAAATCAGGTGCACTGATTTTTGCACTGTTTGCTCTCTTGTTCTTTGTATTTACTGTTTAGTAATATTCGACTACACATACAATCAATATTTGCGTTTCAAAAACATGCAATACTGTACACTTTTTAACATCTTGCGCTCACGTTTAATATATACACTTCATCTTTATATCTAAATTTATCATTTGAATTAAAAAAAAAAAAATATGGAAGTTAGATAAAATATGTATTTTGAATAAATATGTATTTTATCCAACTTGGATAAAATGTGTATTTTATCCAACTTTGGTGCATACTCACAAGGCCCCTTCACCCTTAGTGCAGCTCCATTCGACAACACCACTGATTTGTCTCTGTGAAATTTCATAAACATATCTTAGGTGGTTAATGAACTACCGAATTATTTCCAAAATAAAAAGTTTCTAAACTACTGTGCAGTGATAGAAAAATTGAGCCCTTGATTTTGAAACTCCTATAAGTCAAAAAATTTAAATTCATTATTATGATGATTGATGAAAATTAATTATTACGACGAAAATCACATGAAATTAAATGCGCAAGCCTTTTAAAAATCACAGTCGGAACAGTGCATATAAAGAAACGAGAACAGGGTGAGGGTGCTGTAGCTTAAGTGGTTAGCACGTTGACAACTAAGCAATGGTCACGAGTTCAAATCTCAGCCGTGGCAAAATCAATTTTTCTGATATGTATTAATTGTTCTTTATAATAATCCATATCACAGTGCCCTCCTTCGCCGGTATTACCACATAGCACTAAATCGCCGGCGAAGTAAAATAATTATAAATTGGCTATGCTAGCTTCGAACTAATTCGCCGAAATAACACCAGAGGTGCTGCAATACTGTTCTAAAAATAATAATAACGTGCAATTACAGTGTCGCCAGAATCGAAGCTTTACCATCACTAACCATCTGTCTTATCTACTACTATCCCTTTCCAAAGGAAGTACTACAGTTTATGTAGTCATTAACTGCCTGAGTGGTTCTTCTCTTTAAAAATAAAATAAAAAAAACATGATACCTCGTCTTTTTATTGATGACATTTAGGCATTATTTGTGGCGTCAATGTAAAAAATAAGAGAATAAAGTGCCATATAAATAATTGTCATATAGCTTAGTTGGATACCACGTTATCTACTAAGCATTGCATAGTGGGCAATATCAAAACATTTCGGAAATAAAGAGCTACTCCGATTGACCTGCATTTTTGGAAATGGAGGATTTTCTTCACCTATAGCACAACCCCACCCCTGGTTAATGAATGATGTCCAGCTTCAAAACTTAAGCTCACATACTCCTATGTTATGTTCATATCATTTTGGATCAATCGGCCTAGCCTCTTAAAAATGTCTGAATTATTTTCAAAATATTTTGATTTGATTTGCCCCTATGTTTATTGTATCAAAGCAATTGATTTGACGACCATGCGTTCGTAACCCAGCCATTGCAACTAAAAACATTAAAAAAAATTCAGATATATATTAAACAACGGAATGCTTCGTCGTTATCTAAGTATAGCAATAAAACTCTGCAATGTAAAATAATTAATAAAATAGCTATATCGGCTTCGTGACCCGACTCTCTCCAATGCAACACCGTTATAAAAATAAGTTGTCATCAAAAGTAAAGATTACTTTACCTTATTAACACCTGTCTTCTCTACTCTAACCCTTTCCCATGAAGTTAAAGCAATTAATTGATAGGCAATAATTTCCTGATATTTACTTCTCTTAATAAAAAATAAAACAGTTTTTTTTTTTGTTGAAAATCAAATATTTTTTATATTGATGACAACTTATCATACCTTATATTTTACACGCAACTGTACGGGGTTTGTTCAAAAGAAAAGCTGAATTTTGAATTTTTGCGGGCTGTGTACATTCGATTATCGAAATTTTTTTTCATGCCATGCAATTTTCTCGATTTTTTTTGACATGAAACGTGTAGCAGCGAAGTTTGTTCCAAAATTGCCAAATTTTGAGCAAAAGCAACGTCGCATTAGTGTCGCTCAAAAGTTGTTGAATGGCGTCAATGACAATCCAGGTTTGCTCAAAAGGGTTATAACTGGTGACGAAATATTTTATTACCATATGGTTATGATGTCGAAACCAAGGCCCAATCATCCAAATGGAAGTGGCCAGTAGTCAAAAAAAGACAGACAAACGTGATTAAACTTTTCAGTTGTCAACAACAAACTACTACTCCTAATTGGCTGATATGTCAACATATGTATACCAACACAACAAAACAAAAAAAAAATTCGAACAGACCACGTACGTACTTAAAATTTCGTAGAATTAACAGTCTTGTTCCTTCATTTGCATTATTTCACTGTCTCTAAAAATACTGTTGTTATAATTCCAAAGGACAGCAAATGACTTATAATTAATTAATTATTGATTTAAGATTAAATAAACTAATTCAATAATATTTTAAAGAAAACAAAAACCCAAAAATATTTTCAACGTAAAAAAGACAATATTTACTTTGGCTAATCATATAACTCATCGCAATCTATTCTGACAAAGACATGGGTATATGATTCTCTCAATACTTACTTATGGTTCATATGTAAACATAAAAAAAAAATAAAATAAATTATAAATCATTTTTTTTGTTAAGGCATTTGTAATGCTGAGGTTTTCTAGTAAAACTAAAAAAACTAAAATCGAAAAACAACCAAAAGAAATAATATTTCAATTCTAACCAAAACTAATTATTTCGAATCTTGTAAATGCATTCTGACGGACATGTCGTGTTAAAATGCTTTGATGTTGTTTGTTTTGTTGTACGTGTGTGTTGTGTTGTGTTTCAGTATGTAGCGTTTTGTGTTTTCAGTTCGTCATTGGAGCTATTGAAACTAGAATTTTGTCAAACACACCCATACAACACAATTTCAAATCTGTCACATCTTGTGACTGTGATAAACAACAAAAACAACATTGAATTAAAAAAGAAAAAAATACTCACCCACACACCCTATACCTTTGCGAGAGTGAGTAGGTACTAAAACTATAGAGGTTTAACGAAAAACAGTGTTCCTTTAAAATTCGAATGTATTTTAGTGGACAAAAAAAGAAAGTTGATAAACATATAATTCAACACAGATGTACCATTACCTGACAATTATTTAGTTTGACAAAAAGTTCTTGAATACATTTTTGCACATATTTATAGCAAATCCGACATTGTCATGTTCTTCGCTGCCCCAAATATAAATAAAATACTGTTCCACGATAAAATATTTACGAGAAAAGTGCTAAGATCAGGATCAGTAAGATCTTGTTTAAAACTATCAGAAGTACGATATATGTATGTATACTATTCGTGCAAATACTAAGCTACTGAATGCTCAGAGAAAGAATATTAAGAGGCAGAAAAAAATATCTACAGATATTGTATAAAATAAATTAGTCAAGTGCGAGTCAGACTCACACACGTAGGGTTTCGTACTTTGTTCCACACAACTTTAAAAATACAAGTTGTTAAAATTTTCACATCTTATGGGGCACCCTTTAATTTTAAATTATTTTTTATACTAGAGCATAGTACTAAATACCCTGTGTAAATATCAAGTGTCTGCCTATAACGTTGAGAAGAGAAGGTCAAATTCCTCTAATTCGCGACATCTAGGCAACACCCTTTTAGTTTTATTAAATTTATTATTGTTTCTTGTTGTTACAGTAGATATTGTAAAGTATAATGTGTGTAAATTTTAAGTGACATCCTATTACTGTTCAAATATAAGGACTTTCAATAACATCTGGAGCGTACCTATTGCAGTTCAAAAATAAGGTCATATACGTCTAAATCATGTCACTGTCGGACCACCCTTTAATTTTATTATTTGTTATAGCGGCAATGGCAATAGCCTTTCTATGAATATATCCATAGTCTACCTATTACGGTTCAAAAAATAAGGCTATATACGTGTAAATCGCAACAATGTCAGAATACCCTATAATTTCTACTATTTGTTATAAAGGCCATATTAATACACCTCCTATACAAATTTCATAAGTCTACCTATCGTTAAAACTTAGGCCATATACATGCAAATCACGTCACTATCGGAACACCCTTTAATTTTTAGGTTTAATTTTGTATAATAACTGTCTGCAAATTCTGAGTGGTTGCCTCCTACAGCTCAAGAAATAAAAACACACATAAATAACACGTCACTTCGGAACACCCTATAAGTTTCGGAATTTCTTGCTATAGCGGCCACAGTTATACACCTTTTGTAAATATTTCAAGAGTCTACCTATTACAATTCAAAACTTAGGCCATAGATATGCAAATCAGGAAACTATCGGAACACCCTTTAATTTTTAATTTTATTTTTGTATACGTTTATATAGCGAACTAAGATTTAATTACTCTTTGTAAGTTTTAAGTGTATGCCTCCTACAAAATTGTTTACTCCAATAACAAATTTACTTGTATGTATTTTATGGTAAAAATCATTCACAATAGAAAACTTGGGAATAAAGGGAATAATTATTCGCGATAGGGGTGTATATGTTGCTCTTCGATTATGGTTACCTCAACCATGTTTGCTTTTTTGCCATGTTTGCTTGAGTGCCTCGATAGACCGATTGGTAGCGCGCCAGTCTATCAGTCTAGAGGTTGCGGGTTCGATTCCCGCCAAAGACTCTGGGTGTTTTCTGCAGACAAGCAAAAAGCTTTGCAGAGTTAGTGTTGCCTTTAAAAAAAAATATATATAATCTTATATCAAAAGTTCAATGCAACCGTATTTCACATGAACAGTTGTTAAAAATGAAGTAGTTTGGAATAGTAGTGTGATTTGCTTGGGTTGCTTGATTTTAAGTATAAAAGGGAATTTTGTGTAAATAAATCTAAAGAGACAACATGCATGACATTCATTTATGTTAGTTGTTCATTTTGTTTAATATTATTTAATGTTTATATAAAAATATAGGTATGTATGTATATATGAATGTAAGTATGTATGTGTGTTAATGTCATAAAATTAATTTTTTTTTTATAAATTTGTATATCTTGTAACACTAAAATTAATCGGTCTAAAGTTTGCTAACAAAAACTAACTCTTATTTAATATTACGTTCAAAAATATTTCTATAATAAAATAATTTAGTTTTAAAAACATCTAAAATTACAATTTATTCCATAATTACAAGTTCTGGAATGCATACTTTAGATTCTTTAACATTATTGCTAGAGCTAGTAGCTTTGTAGTCACTTATAGAATTAGTTCTGTGAAAGAAATCATATACACACTCGTATAGTACAGCACA
>OX451215.1:16099639-16303153 GCA_949628195.1 Phasia obesa | reverse complement strand
TTCCACATAAAAAAACAAATGGGGATGTTGCTCCAAGGGATACTACTTTTAACTAAAAAGCTACAAAAAGACTTTAGATTTGGAAATATCTTGAGAGGATTTTTTGGTCATTATGGAAACATAGGGATGGGTACCATATACCCACTCTATACAAACTGTATTAGTGGAATTCCTGAAATAATTTTGGAACTTTTTTAAAATGAATATGAAAAAAGTAACTTTTGGTACAAATTTATTGAGAGGATTTTTGGTTATTATGGAAAAATACGAATGGGTGCTATATAGCCATAAGGTAAGTGAGCAATGTAAGAAATGATAATGAGGCGTAGCAATGTGTTGTAATGGCCAGATCCTATTCATATTAATTTATAATTGCTATTTTAAAAACATTTACGTTGTCATAAAATAATACCTTATTTACCATTTATTAAACTATTTGTACCAAAAACTACTTTTTTCAAATTCATTTTAAAAAAGTTCCAAAATTATTTCAGGAATTCCACTAATACAGTTTCATTTCGCACCCCTTGGAGCAACTTTTCTATATATATAAGATATTTCCAAATCTTAAGATGAGTTGCATACCTGCCTTTAGAGTGAAATATCAACAAGAAAACAAAAGATACGAAAGTAAGTGTTGTTAACTACCTAAAAATGGCTCAAATATTTAGAGGTACTTTTAATGATTAGTTAAATATAGTGCGGAGGTATGGAAGATTTGATACTTGGCAAATTTCTATTATCTATTTAATCAACATATATTTTTGTAATAAATAAATAATTTTTATTATTTAATATTCTCCTGGTGTCTTTTCTTTTCTTTAAAACTAATCATCTCATTAGTAGAAAATAATCCTTCTGTCCTATGGATTTGGTAGAGAGATTGAACGAATTTATGTCTGACTTAACAATTCATTTGTATGTAAATAATTTTTCCTAATTTTTTGTTGTACTTGGTAGCAGAAACTCCAAAAACTGTTGGGTTCAGAACGTAAGAACCAAAACCGTCCTTAGTTTGAGCCACCCTCTTCTACATGCAAACACAGAGGAGAAAAAAAACAATGTTGGGAGGTTTTTTTTTAATAACACAACTAATTATTTGCTCGCAACTGTTATGGACAGCATTTTTTTGTATATAAATAACTCGCTTTTCAGAGCTTCTAACACAGTAATAACATTCAATCCTTCAAATTCAGTCTACACTTTTTTAAACCGTAAAATGAAACTGCTCAATTTGCTTTTCGTTTTTGCCATTATAATGGCAGCTTTTGTGCAACTTTCTGCAGCCACACCAGAAGGAATCTCACCAGTTAAAAAAATTGAAAAGCGTGAATGCAATTTAAACGAAGATTGTCCTAAAAACCATGTGTGCTTATATACGAAAGAAGGCTACGAATGTAAACAAATTATTCATTAATGTTGTTTAGAAAGTGATTGTCCTGAAGATGACGTATGCGTACGATTAAAAGCAGGTAACCAATGTAGAAGAGGGTTGTGATTTAAATAAATAAATAAATAATAAATTTAAGTAAATAAATATTTACTTTATAAAATATTTATCTGTCATAAAATCCCCTTAAAAGACCAATAGCGATACAAAATTTATTTAACATACAAATTCTATAACTATAAAAAAATATACTTTATTAGTCTTTAAATACTAATAAGTACATAAGACTGCCCATATATGCAAAGGGGTTATTTTTTTTCGCTCGCCGCCTATATTTCAGTTAAGTTGAAGTAAAAGAAAAAGTACGCTATATATACAAATTTCGCTTCTGAAACATAAACCGGCCAGTGCTCTTTCAATTAAGTGGTAAAAAGTACCCTAAATGGCAGAAAAACGTGTGACTTTATTTATCAATGACGCTTAATTTGAAATTCCAATTTTTTGCTCCCCCCGGGGGCTCCAATTGTCACTGCAGGAATGGCAAATGCTTTGACGCGGTTCACTCGAGGAGAATAGGGGCACCAGACGCTAGGGTTCCTAGAACCTAAATCTGGAAGAAAAGGTCTGTGTCTCAAAACACACGTGTCCTCTTCGACGCCCGACCAGTGCCCAAACAACTGGTACCACGGGAATCGGTAGCCCCACAGAGAGCCTATCCTCTCTGTGACCGGTTGTTGGTGAGATCCCCTTCGGGGGTACACGTGGTGGTTGTGGTTTAAGATCGATTAATTTAGGCATGGTGCAAGGTCGATCAAGTGTGCTGTTGCACTCTCAACAGACGGAGTTTGGATAGTCTCCAAACCCCTAAGCAAGAGGCTATAATATGGATCTAGGCTTGCCTTGGATAAGGCTTGCCATATTATATAAATTGCTACTCATTGTGACTGTATCACACACAAATTGCGATTGGTGGCAGTCGTAAAGTGTTGTTATACGCTTAAGTTTCACTCGGTGGTAAGACCACCGCACAGTGGTCAATTTCGCGAGATAGCGGTCAAAACTCTATAACTTTTGACCGGATTGGTATTTTTTTACGAAATTTGTTTTGTTCAATAGGAGGGCTTTAAGCTTCAATTTGCGTGTTCAAACGTAAGAATCGACTGATAGGAACGTAAGTAATGTGGAGTTAAAAATGCATTTTAATTTTTTGTTGAGTTTCCATGTAAAAGTTGAATATTTTTTGAATATTTTGATATTTTAAATAGGTATT
The DNA here is from genome assembly GCA_949628195.1 of Phasia obesa. Classification (NCBI taxonomy): domain Eukaryota; kingdom Metazoa; phylum Arthropoda; class Insecta; order Diptera; family Tachinidae; genus Phasia; species Phasia obesa. The sequence goes on along the minus strand of OX451215.1, from coordinate 16,300,493 downwards.
TTTTTTTTTGAATATTTTGACATTTTAAATAGGAATTTTTTTTTTATAATTTCATATTTTCTTCAATCGTATTTTACAACCAATACTTACTTAATTTTGGTCAGAAAACATTTGGCCCCTGACATTTATTTATATTAGTCTCAATATTCACAGGGGCCAAAGGTTGGTTTTTTTTGGAAGAAAGCTAATTCTTGTGAGGATTAAACTGAAAAATAACACTGAAATTCCCAACAATATCAATACCATTTGGATATATTATATACAGAACACAACATCGATAAAATTTTAAGTAAACTTTTACTATTGATTTAAAGTGCACATATATTTTATTTAAATGTATTAATAAAAATATATACTAAAATTAGAAACAAATTATAATCTTTAAACTAGTATTAATTAGTAAAAATTTCTTCCAAATAGCTTTGATTTTCATTTTGCAGTACTTGTTTAGCTTCTTCATCTAACTCTAATGAGGTTGATTTCCATTTTTGTCGAATACTGGACATATATGGGTCTGATGTGCACAACAAAATATTAATAAGATCTTCATTAGTACAATATCTGGAAATTTTTGTTGTATTGTGCTCGCGAAAGAATCTGTAGTCTTTGTTCCTTTTTTCTTGCTCTCCTTCTGAGAGATCTCCAATTGGAAGCATATTGTGCTGAATTATTTGTTCCCCATGGAACAAAATTTTGTGAACTGTGGTAGGCATATGTCTCCAAGAATATTTTTGGTTATAAAGGGTTGCTGTCCCATTAGCATACTGACCAAATTTTTTTGCATCTATCTTTTTGCTACATGCTATAACTTCTAATATGATTTGGAATCGTCGTATTAAATCATAATCTGCTCCAGTTATAGAAGCTGCAGTTTCTGGATCGGAAAAAAATCTCCTTGCTGTGTTTCCATCATTAGAATTTCCTTCTCCTTGCTTTGGCTGGTCAATTATAAGGCCTATCTCACGGTATTTTTCTTGAATATCTTTTTTTTTTTTTGCTTTTTTTTCCAAATTTTCTTTGTTGTTTCTCACTGTTTCGCCTAACGGGACAAATTCCAAATCGTATCCCAATTTAAGAATATGCTCCATAAAACGAATTCTAGCATGAAGAGGTGACATTCCATATTCATATGCTTCATTAAAACTATCGCCTTGTGTTGGTGGTTGGCTCAATTGACTTGATATTTTTTGGCATATGGTGCAGCTTGACGAAGACTTTGTTTCGCTTAAAGCTTGTGCAATTTTTCCATAGATCATTGTAAGTGACATTTTAAAGTTAACTTCGATGCATTGGTCATTAAATTCAAATATCACTGGTTGAAGTTCTTTAATTTCATCTCTTATTTTGCCAACTTCTTCAGTTATGACATCTTTAGTTTCTTTTTTGTAAGCAAACTTTATTGGTCTACAAAATTTTGTTGACGAGGGAATTTCATTCTTCCATACATCTATCTCTGCAGCTCTACTAGTTGACGGCTCTGAACCAATATACAGTTTGTAAAAAATATCTTTGCACAGAAAAAAAACATGTAAAATTTATATTCATTCAAGAATTTCAACAAAAAACATTTACATACTGTTTTTTTTTGCACACATCCCATTACGGTACCTGTTTGCGGCTAGTAGGTACCAATACTTTGCAAATAGACATAAACATTACAACAACAACACCAAAAAAAGAATTTTACTCAGTATTAAAACTGTAAAAAAATCTTTGCATATTGAATGAAGACAATTAAAAAAAGAACAAAAATGCCGTTATTTTGCAAAAATTTTGTGAATTTGGGTTTTTTCATAAATGGAATGGAATGTGAAAGAGGTAAACAAAGATTTAATAATAAAGTGATCGTTCTTCATGTAACAAGTGAGTGCATATTTGAATATAAAAAATGCCAGGAAAACGAGTTTCAAAAAATATTATACAATTGGTCTATTTCAATCGCTACAAAGGCAAATCTGCCAAGGAAATCGCCGATATGCTTTCCCTGAAAATCAGAACTGTATATAATATCATATCCCGTGCTGAAAAAGAAGGACGACTAGACTTAAAAGGATCCACAGGCAGGCCGAAAAAGGTGACGTAGCGAATTGAAAGAAAAATAATTAGAACTGTTTATGATAACCCCCAATCCAGCACGAGAAGTTTAGCTCTTCAAGTGGAAAAAGACTTTGGGCTACGTGTTTCCTATTCAACCATCAGAAATGTTCTTCAAAAGCACAAATACTCATCAAGAGTGGCGAGGAAATAACCCCTGCTCTCCGCACAAAATATTGAAAAGAGATTAAGATATGCCACCGAACACGTTTCATTCTCTCCAGAGTACTGGGACGATGTTATTTTTTCCGATGAAACAAAAATTATGCTTTATTATCATGATGGACCGCAAAGATTTTGGCGTAAGCCCCTAACAGCACTAGAAAATAAAAATCTTATTCCTACAGTAAAGTTTGGAAAACTGTCCGTAATGGTATGGGGCTGTAAATCCAGCAAAGGAGTTGGTGTAATCAGGATTTTGGATCAAATAATGACTAAAGAAGTATACCTTGATATTTTGAAAAATGAACTGACGGCCAGCGTTAAAAAATTTGGTTTTATAGACCTGGATAATCCGAATAAATTAAGATACAAATACTATCAAGACAATGATCCCAAGCATAAATCTTATTTATGTAGGTCCTGGTTACTATACAACTGTACCAAAGTTATTGATACTCCTGCCCAAAGTCCGGATATAAACCCTATAGAAAATTTGTGGGTTCATCTAAAGAAAAAGGTAGGAAAAAGATCGCCAAGGAACAAAAACGATTTGATACGGTTCATTAAAGAAGAGTGGGAAAAAATACCGTTAGAATATGATATTCCGAAGCTAATTCAATCGATGCGAAGACGTATGCAAGCGGTAATGGATGCTCGGGGTAGACACACAAAATATTAGAAACAAAAGTTCAAAAAATTTACATCAGACTTAATGTTTCATCAAGTGTGCAAACATTTTTTTTACAGTATAGAAATTGAACTATTTTTATTTTTTAATATTCTACATTAGAATTTTTTCACTGTTATAAAAGTTTTTATTTATTATAATGGGTGATTTTTTTGAGGTTAGGATTTTCATGCATTAGTATTTGACAGATCACGTGAGATTTCAGACATGGTGCCAAAGAGAAAGATGCTCAGTATGCTTTGACATTTCATCATGAATAGACTTACTAACGAGCAACGCTTGCAAATCATTGAATTTTATTACCAAAATCAGTGTTCGGTTCGAAATGTTCAAATGTGACAAATTTTGTTCAGCGATGAGGCTCATTTCTGGTTGAATGGCTACGTAAATAAGCAAAACTGCCGCATTTGGAGTAAAGAGCAACCAGAAGCCGTTCAAGAACTGCCCATGCATCCCGAAAAATGCACTGTTTGGTGTGGTTTGTACGCTGGTGGAATCATTGGACCGTATTTTTTCAAAGATGCTGTTGGACGCAACGTTACGGTGAATGGCGATCGCTATCGTTCGATGCTAACAAACTTTTTGTTGCCAAAAATGGAACAACTGAACTTGGTTGACATGTGGTTTCAACAAGATGGCGCTACATGCCACACAGCTCGCGATTCTATGGCCATTTTGAGGGAAAACTTCGGAGAACAATTCATCTCAAGAAATGGACCGGTAAGTTGGCCACCAAGATCATGCGATTTGACGCCTTTAGACTATTTTTTGTGGGGCTACGTCAAGTCTAAAGTCTACAGAAATAAGCCAGCAACTATTCCAGCTTTGGAAGACAACATTTCCGAAGAAATTCGGGCTATTCCGGCCGAAATGCTCGAAAAAGTTGCCCAAAATTGGACTTTCCGAATGGACCACCTAAGACGCAGCCGCGGTCAACATTTAAATGAAATTATCTTCAAAAAGTAAATGTCATGGACCAATCTAACGTTTCAAATAAAGAACCGATGAGATTTTGCAAATTTTATGCGTTTTTTTTTAAAAAAAATTTCTCAAGCTCTTAAAAAATCACTCGTTATTAGCAAAACATATGTTTATAAAATACTGTTCGAAAAAAATAAAAAAATGTTTATTTTTATAGGAAATCAATGCATACATTGAAGTTTTTTTTATTTTTCTCTATGTGCAAAGATTTTTTTTACAAACTGTAAGTTTTTGTTAAACGTAATGGAACGAAAGAAATCATGAATAAATTGGCATCTGATGGATTTTCCGCATTACATTGTTTGTATTGTTTCTGGCCAGAGGACCCATCACATCCCCATTTAGAAATTAAAGTCATGCTGCAATTTTTAAACTTCTTTAAATAGTCAGCATCAAATGTCTTTAATAATCGTTCTGCAGTGTGTTCAAGAAGATCCTGCAATTTTATTTCTGCTGAACTTGAAGTTACACTAATAGCACTTGGTGAAGGTAAGCAATCTTTTTTGGCAGAAACTATATCTCGATATGATGGAAAAATTCCACAATTTTTTTCATTGGTTCGCTTCCGCAATTCTGTATATTGGTTTTTAGTCATTTTCAAATCCAAAAATAGTGCAAATGCTTCTTCTGGAGTAAATTTATTTTCTTCAGTTGGTGTCGGCATACTTTCTAAAATCCTTTTTGTGCGTCTGGGGCTTGCTTCCACTATTTTTTTAATGATAGCAATTTTACTCTTTTTAGTTTTCGATGGTTGTATATGATGCAGAAATGAATCCTTTATGATGCTACAAGAAACTTCTTCATTGATATGTTTAAGCTTGCGTCTTCGTGATCTTTCACTACAATTATCAATTGGCTTTGCTGGTCGACCACCTTTTCCAGTTTCCGTTGTAGTTACTGATGGGTTTTTAAAAATAAGTTTATTTCTTAGCCATTCTTGGTTGCGTGAGTAAAACAATTTCTTGTTTCTGGAACATTGATTGTACCGTTTTCTTAAAGTATTTAAAAAGTTTTTTATTTTTAAAGGCCAGTACGCAGCTCGCCTGAATTTCAGTTTCCCATAAGAAGTATGTGTAAAAACAACAACATGAAATTCAGGTTTAAACATTTTCAGGCAACTTTCCCTTTAGCAGTACGCAGCTAACAAGAAAACTAAACGGAATTTTGGATTATTACAGGGTTGTTCTAACAAAAAGTGTAGACTTTTTTCTTCAACTGAAACAAAAAATTAATGTTCAGGCAATTGTTTGGTAACGGATTTTATGACACTTCATGTTTATTCTACTTTTAAAATATTTTTTGTAAATTTCTGTGTTGATATAATGTTATTGTGTACAATATATAATAACATTTTAAAAACACGACTACATGACTTTTATTTCTACAAACGACCACATGATTAATTTTACTTTTGTAGAAATAAAGGCAAAAAAATCAAACCTGAAATTCAGTAGAGCTGCGTACTGGGCTTAAGTTATGAATTTTAATTTCTTGTTTGTCGCATATTTTGAAGAATGGATTATTCATTATATGTAAAATAATGTCGTTTTCACCTTTCCGTTCAAAATATATATCAGATAGAACACTATAACTGAATTTAGCCATTGTTTAAACAATAATGAAGAAAAAAAAATGAATGCATGGATTAATATACTATTGCTCGAAGTTTCAACATGATCTTTTTTACCTCTTTTAAACATAATATAACAGGTACTTGGTTTGACCAGTTATTTCCATTGGTTTTAAATTTATTTGCAATTTTCAGGTATTTAAGTTATGTAATATTAGATGGCAATAAAATCATTTTTTACCTTTTCCAAATGAATTGCCAGATACCACATAATTTGAGAGTTCTACTGTCATTTTTGTGGACTAGGTCCAAATATGGGCCAACTTCTCCTAATTTCAACAGAATTATTTTTGGGTCAATAAGAACTCTTGTACAAAATTTCATCAAAATATATGCATAATAGCCACTTTCACATACAAATAACTTCTCAAAAAATATGACGTGCATTTGTACCGAATATCTTACCTTGGGTCAGAAAAATTGCTGTAGCTCAAAAAGTGCAGTCTAAATACATGGACATGTATTTATAGGAATGTAGGGGAGAGTTAGGACTACAAAATAGTAAATTTGTGTTTTGACTCAGCTTACTCACAGGAGTTGTGCTCTATGAAGTAGGAAATTTCCGAGAAATTTGACCTTTTTTAACAAAAATATTTAAATTTTTCTGAAAACAGTAGAGCTTCAATTTTTTTTTTACCAGTAATAGGAAATAAGTTAAGTTACAACACAAAATTTATTTCGTCCAAAAATCTTGAAAAACAAAAAAGTTATGATCATTTAAACTTTAAAAATTAACTAAAAATATCATAAATTTACTAAATTCTGAAAAAGCCCATTTTGGACCACCCTGTTCTCAGTGAAATAGTTGAAATAGATTTCTAATTTTTTGGCTCAGGAGGTTTAATACTGTCTATTTTCATATGAGTCTAATAACTTTAAAATCGGAGAACAAAAACCAAAAGGAGTTTTGGCCGCTATCTCAAAATATTGACCACAGTGCGTCGCCTTACTTGGAAAAGCCATATTGATTTCAAGTTAACACTAAAAGCAGTACAACTAAATTGGCTTATTGGCAGAAACTCCACCCTGAGCTTAGATTGTAAACTTCCACTGTACAAGTCGGTCCTCAAACCAATTTGGTGTTATGGGATTCGGTAATGGGGCACTGCCTCAGTTAGCAATGTAGAAAAAATTTAAAGGCGCCAAAATAAAATTCTTCGTATAATTACATCTGCTCCCTGGTATATAAAAAATTCGAACATCCACAAAGATCTAAACATGCCATCAATTAAAGCAGAAATAGCGAAGCATGCAGTCACATATCTAAAGAGGGTTGAATCTCATCCAAACCCTTTGGCGCGTAGCATGCTGAATGAGCCTGGTTACATTCGACTAAAAAGAAGAGATACTGCTTTTCTTGGCCGTACATTAGAGGGATGACCCGCAAATGATTGCAAAATCCGTGAAAGAAACATTATTTTTGTCTAGCACTGGCTGGACTAAAAACGTATATTTTTTATTTTAGACTTAAGATACGAGTAATTATTGTTAGTTCCAAAAATTGAAGATACAATAAATAAATTGACAAAAAAAAAAAAAAAGTGTACCTATAAACGTTTATGGAAATCTTAATCTATAACAAGATTTATTCCTCATACGTTTCACTATTAAACAAAAGCCTGTTTTTATTTTATGTTATTTATATAAATTACACATTTTTCTAAAATAATTTCCAAAAATAAATATTTCTCATTTCTATAGTGGCAACGCTTTTTTTAGGGTTCCGTACACAAAGTGTAAAAACGAAACCCTATTGTTTTCGCTACAATGTCTGTCCGTCTTTCCGTCTGTCCGTCTGTCCGTCTGTCAGCGCCTTTTATCTCTGGAACCGTAATAGGTAGACTCTTGAAACTTTAACAGATGATGTATAGTTGTTGCCGCTATAGCAGCAAATACTAAAACTTATAGGGTGTTCCAATAGAGAGGTGTTATTTACGAAAATGTGTTTATTTCTTGAACAGTAGGAGGGATACACCTGAAATTTACAAACAGTTATTAAAACTTAGTTCACTATATAAACAAGTATAAAAAAATAAAACTAAAAATGAAAGGGTGTTCCGATAGTGGTGTGAAATGCATGTATAAGGCATAAGTTTTGAACCATAATAGGTAGACTGTTGAAATTTTCACAGAAGGTGTATAGCGATGGCCGCTATAACAATAAAAATTAAAACTTATAGGGTGTTCCGATAGAGAGGTGTTATTCACGAATATGTGTTTATATCTTGAACTGTAGGAGTCATACACTAAAAATTTACAAACTGTAATAAAAACATAGCTCGCCTTATATACAGGTCTAAAAAATAAGGCATAAGTTTTGAACCATAATAAGTAGAATCTTGAAATTTTTACAGAAGGTGTATAATTTTGGCCGCTATAGCAACAAATATTAAAATTTATAGGGTGTTCCGACAGAAAGGTGTTATTCACAAATATGTGTTTATTTCTTGAGCTGTAGGAGACATACACTAAAAATATGTAAGCAGTAATTAAAACTTAGTTCGCTATGTAAACAAGTATAAAAAAATAAACCTAAAAATTAAAGGGTGTTTCGATAGTAGTGTGATTTGCATGTATAAGGCCTAAGTTTTGAACCGTAATAGGTAGGCGCTTGAAATTTTCACAGAAAGTATATAACTGTGACCGCTATACTAGTAAATACTAAAACTTATAGGGTGTTACGATAGAGAGGTGTTATTCACGAATATGTGCTTATTTCTTGAACTGTAGGAGGAATTCACTAAAAATATGCAAGCACTAAATTAAAATTAGTTCGCTATATAAACAAGTCTGAAAAAAATAAACCTAAAAATTAAAGGGTGTTAAGGGGTGGGTGATAATGGAGTGATTTGCATGTATAAGGCCTAAGTTTTGAACCATAATAGGTAGACTCTTGAACATTTTACCAAAGGTGTATAACTATGGCCGCTATAGCAAAAAATATTAAAACTTATAGGGTGTTCCGATAGAGAGGTGTTATTTACGAATATGTGTTTATTTCTTACAAACAGTAATTAAAACTTAGTTCGCTTTATAAACAAGTCTAAAAAATAAACCTTAAAATTAAAGGGTGTTCCGATAGTGGTGTGCTTTGTATGTGTAAGGCCTAAGTTTTGAACCATAATGGGGAGACTCTTGAAAATTTTACTAAAAGTGTGTGACTGCGGCCACAATAACAAAAAATACTAAAACGAAGGGTGTTCCAAAAGTGACGTGTTATTTACGTTTATGTATTTTTTTTAAGCTGTAAGAAGAAACCACTTACAATTTGCTGACTGTAATTAAAATCATGTTTGTTTTATAAACAAGTATACAAAATTGAACTTAAATATTAAAGGGTGTTCCAATAGTGACATGATTTGCATATATATATCCTAAGTTTTGAATGAATAGGCGGAATCTTGAAATTTTTACAGGAGGTGTATAACTATGTCCACTATAACAAATAATAAAAATTAAAGAGTTTTCCGCCAGTGACGTGATTTGCATGTATAAAGCCTTATTTCTTGAACCGTAACAGGTAGACTCTTGAAATTTTGTACAGAAGATATGTTGCCACGGTCGATATGACAATTACTAAAAAGTAAAGGGTGTTCCGACAGTGACATGTTTTTCACATATAGTGACTTATTTTTTAATCGCAATAAGTAGACTCTTAATATATTTATAGAAAGCAAGTTGCCATGGCCACTATAATGAATAAAATTAAAGGGTGTTCCGACAGTGACAAGATTTTATAAACCGTAATAGATACCCTCTTGAAATGTTTACAGTAGATGTGTTACTTCGGCCGCTATAACAAATACTTAAAATTGAAGTGTGTCCATTAGTAACGTGTTCTTCACGAATATTACCTTATTTTTTTAACCGCAATAGGTAGGCTTCTGATATTTTAATAGAAAGTGTATTACCATGGCCGCTATAAAATCAATTACATATTAAAATTTAAAGGGTGTTCTAATTATGATGCAATTTTCGCGAATATTACTTTAATTTTAAAATTTAAGGGTGTCCCATAAGACATAAAGAAATAAACAACTGGAATTTTTAAATTATACTGAACATAGTACGGAACCCTACGTGTGTGAGTGTAACTCGCACTTGACTAATTTATTTTCTGTTAACATAAAAACATACTTCAATAATTCCGGCAAACTTCAAACATTTTTGAAATTGAATTACGTTGTATTATTATATCATGGTTTTAGGTGTTTTTTATTTCCCAATATATAGCATATGCATTTTTATATATTTTGTTACCCCCATATTTATAAAAAATTAAATATATTTGAAATCTATTTTAGAACAAATTTTTCAAACAAAAGTTGTTCTAAAATATATATTTCAAAGAGTTTTATTTTTTATAATTATGGGGGTTAGTGTGTTGTCAAATAAACCAATACAATTTTGCAAATGCTACGATGCAAGACCGTTTGCGCAAGATTGTGAATTGGGATAATATAAATAATTTAAGATAATTTTTGAAACAAAACCTTTAATAAATACAAAATAATATCTGCTTATCTAATCTCGCTGTTGTCAAGAGTATGTAAGATCCGGTTCGCCCGATTATAGCTCTCTATTTCTTGCATTTCCTAACAACACACTATAAAACTCATGCTAAATGAAATATTTTTAAATATAATAGCTTTAATTGCCTACTTTTAGGCTTATAGCATTTATAGAGTACAAATAACCTTTAGTTAACCTACACCTACATATATAATACTATAAACAATTTAAAATAACAAAATCTTGATTAAAGACAAATTAATATATTTGCCAAATATTTAATATGTATTTATGTCAAAATATCTAATCGAATTTAATGAACGGCAAAATTCTTTTATTATTTTAGATTTATTTTAAAAGTCTGAGAATTATGCAATTTTTAGATTTTATTATTTGCATTTTGCCATCAATTACATTAAGTTTGTCTTTAAACAAGTAAAAGTGCTATATTCGGCCGTGCCGAATCTTCTATACCCTTCACCACGGTGATTTTATTTATACAGACATGTACAGCATTATCCATATTGTTGACTCTTTACTTAAATAAAGTCGTATGAGAAAAAATCATTATTCATGAGTTAAAGAAATAGAAGACAAATGAAAACAAATTCCGTTAGCTACAATTGTCGCCGTGTTGTCAGCTACTTAATTATATTGAAGACGACAGCTACATCGTAAACTCTGACATTGTTGTAGAAATACTTATTTTGCTTTTATAAAATTAAATAACTTTTTCAAAAACTTATAAATATGTCCTCCAAAACTTTTTGTTTGTATATGAATTTGTAATTTACAATTTTGTGACATTTTCTTTTGTTGAAGAAAATAGAAATTAGCCTAAGTTGACGACAGCCACAACGGTGGTCGTGTAGCCATGTAGCTTTGCTGGCTTCAAAATAATCGTTTACCTCTAAACGTGTGTATTTTACTTTTGACAGTTTGTAGTCGGTATCCTGATGATGTCTATGTGTTTAATTCACCTAGGTTTTAAAACAGAGATATCATCTATTTAAAAATCAAACGCATTTAAAAAAATATGTTACTTTATAAACACACATACATACATACATATGTACATATATTCTTAATATTAATTATATGTTATGTTACAGTCATTTTTTTTTTTCATTTTCAAAGAAATATTGAAATTTTTGTTTTATTTTTTCGAAAATTGTGTGTAAAAATTTTTTGTAAAAATAATTTTTTAAAAATTTTTTGGAAAATTTTTTAAAAAATTTTTTTTTGCTTATTTTTCGGTAAAATATCTTTTTGAAAATGTTTTGTAAATTTTTTTGTAAAAATTTTTTTTTTTTTTTTTTAATTTTATTGATATGTTAAAAACATTAAATGTATTTAATAATTCCATAAAATTTACAATAGAGAAAGAATGCGATTCAAAACTTCCATATTTAGATACTTTAGTAATTAGAAAAGGTAACAAATTGGTAATGGATTAGTACCAAAAACCCACAGCTTCGGGTAGAATTATTAATTATTTTTCTAAACAAAATAAACACATAATTATAAATACAGCCAGAAATTTAATAGAAAAAGTATTAACCATTAGTGACAAGGAGTTTCACAAAAGGAATATAGATAAGATAAAAAATATATTAAGCGAAAATAATTTTCCAATTCAACTGATTATTAAATTACTAAATCAACATAAAAATAAAAATAATAGAAAACCAAATAGAAGAAATGATACAGAGCCAAAAATTTATAAATCAATTACTTATGTACCAGATTTATCAGAACGGTTAGAAAAATCAAAAATATTTGATACAGATAAATATAGGATGGCATACAAAACATATAATACATTAAAAAGATTATTTCGCAAACCAAAAGATAAAATAAAAAAGTTAGATATGTCCAATTTAGTTTACAAAATACCTTGTAAAGGTAATGACAAAGAGAATTGTAATAAAGTTTATGTAGGTACTACAAAGAATAAATTGAAAGTCAGGATAGCTGGACATATCTCAGATCAGAGATACAGAGACAATATCAGTTTGCAAAAAACAAAGTAATCATTATCCTAACTTTGAAAATGTATCAATTTTAAATTTGGAAAATAATTATAAACGTCGTTATATGTTAGAAATGCTACAAATAATTAAAGTTCCAATTGAAAAAAGAATAAATTTTAAAGCAGATACAGAAAATGTTGCACAAAATTATAGGCATTTAGTGCATAAAAAATAACATGAATTTGAATCAAATATTTATAATAAAAACATTAATTTTTGTAACATTTCCGGTTAAATTTATGTATATGAATTAGAAAATTTATTGTGTTTTCTCTTAAAATGTTTGTATGTTTTTGAATATCAAAAATTTTCTGTATATGTATATGTTTAAAATATTTCTCTATTTTAATTTATATTTGTTTCTTGAATGTATTGAAATGTTAAAAATTTTTAAATTGATTGACAACAAATTTTTGCATTCATTTGAATTTTTTTCAATCATTTAAAATTTTATAACTGTTATCATTTTTATTTCCTGAAGATGCTACCCAATGGTGTAGCGAAATATTGTAAATAAAAATTGTTAATACATTTTTATATAAAAAAGACCTTGTGCTTGATAAAAAATAGAATTCAAGTATAAAAAAAGGTCAAAAACTACAATAACTATTTGAAATTTTTTTTATTAAATTTAGGACCTTTCTGCAATCTATATTGAGTTAGAATGGTCAGACTAAAGCAAAAAGAAATCCTTACAAAAAAATTTCCTCATATTGACACATGGGGGGTCCTTTTAACTGCTCCTATTTATCAGTGGGTACCCTCTGGGTCCATTGGCTACCTCTATGTGTATTGCTTTCTATTCAGGTCTCTAATACAAATCAAAGCAGAAAAACCCTACCAATCTAAAAACAAACAAATATCGCCCCTTGCAGGGGGTTATTGATCCCCCGAGATCTGTATGCACTCCTTGCGATCTACCTGTCTAATATTTATTTGACAAAAAAAGGCAAAACAGAATTATTAAAGCCGAAAAAAATTTAAAAAAAACCTGGAAAAATATATGTGGGCGTGGTTTTTGGCCCGCAGCCTCCAGAGGACTGATCCGATGTAGCTGAATTGCAATACCAAAATTTTCAAAACTATGCCTGATAGATTGGTGTGCTTAAATTTTATATTGTAGAAATTACACACAGAATGACAAACTTATATATACCCTTTCCACCTGTGGTGAAGGGTATAATAATAATTCTGTTTAAACACAAATGCCTTATTGAAGCAATTAATATGTATATGTTTAAATATTTTAATAAACATTTAAAGAATATCCCAACATACCATATAGCAATCAAACTAAAATACAACTTGTGAATAAGCTCTCAAATAATAGTCTGTTTTAATATTTTCTTAATTTCGATTATAATAATATTTAAGAAACTAATGATTTAAGATTAATGATTAAGAAACTATTATTATACACAAATGTTTCTATACAATTCGTTTTCTTTCTTGTCATAATTTGTTTTTCTGAAAAACTTAAAAATAAATCTACAAAATAGAGAAATTAATACACCACAAATTAATAGTTTAAATTTCATTGGCAGATCTACTAAGAGTTCTTGTTATTGCAGCATAGGATCTCTTAAAGCGTCTCATTTGTGGTACTACTGGGGCAATCTTAAAAAATGTAGTTAATAGTTAATAGTATCTATGAGCAAGCTATGCATTCTCTTCTAGGCAGTGTTCCTTCATAGTAGTGTTGTGTGCTAAATTTTGTACTGACTATTCTGGAAAGATGTACATACATACAGATTTATATAGTAAGAAGGGATTATGAGATTTGAGAAAACTTGATTATGTGCTCCATTGCTCTTCATATTTCTTTAGGTGAACATTTTTGTGGAAATTAGCCACAAATAAAGGGTGTTTTTCATAGAGGTATAGAACTTTAAGTTGGCATTACTTTTGAAGATAGCGACCCATTTAACAGCTGTCAAGTGATTTATTATCAGTTTTGTTTGGCAATTCATCGTGAATAGACTCACGCCTGAACAACGCTTGCAAATAGTGCAATTTTATTTCGAAAATAATAGTTCTGTGCGGAAAACGTATCGCGCACTACGTCCATCATTTTGGTTGCATGGCTAAGTCAACAAACAAAATTGCCACATTTGCAGTGAAGGTAATCCTCAAGTGTATGTCGAAACACCATTACATCCAGAAAAACTGACTGACTAATTTGACGTTTTGGACCTGTGAATTGGCCTCCAAGATCTTGTGATTTAAGACCGCTAGACTACTTTCTGTGGGGCTATGTACAGTCATGGGTCTATGCGGATAAGTCATAAACGCTTGACCATTTGGAAGACAACATTGGCCGTGTTATTGCCGATATACGTCCACAAATGTTGGAAAAAGTCATCGAAAATTGGACGTCCAGATTGGACTACAACCGCGCCAGCCGTGGCGGTCATATGCCAGAAATCATATTTAAAATGTAATGCCACAAGATTATCTTTCGGATAAATAAAATTTATGTCAATCGAATAATCCATCGTTGTTTTATTGCAACTTAAAGTTCTATACCTCTATAAAAAATACTCTTTATATTACATGTATGGTTATGATTTTTTTTTTATAAAAATAATTTTTTTTGTGTCAAAATAAACTTGTAAAACAAAATATAATAACTATTTAGCGCTATCGCCAAATCTCGAATGAAGTCTCGATCGATCAAACTTTTTTATTACTCGATATCGAATGCTATTATCTCAAATTACGATACTTTTAATTCGATATCGAGTGCCATGATACCAAAGTTAAAAATTACGACAGAATTTACTCGATAGCGAATGCGGTGATAACAGACAACTGAATGATTTTTTTACTAATAAAATGATAAGTTTTAAAGAAAAGAAAAGACACCAGGAGAATATTAAATATTAAAATATATTTATTCATTACAAAAATACAAAAATATATGTAGATTAAACAGATAATACAAATTTGCCAAATACGAAGTGTTCCATACCTCTGTGCTATATTTAACTACTTATATATTAAAAGTACCTCTAAAAATTTAAACAATTTATAGGCAGTTAACACACTTACTTTCGTACCCAATTCAGTTTAAAGAACCAAAAAAAAAATATTTTGTTTTCTTGTCAATTACATTTTGTAATTAATTACACATGCAATTACTAATTACATGTAATTGTAATTGAAAATTTTCAATTACTACTAATTAGTAATTGAAAATTCCCAATTACTAATTACATATAATTGGAATTGAAATTTTTCAATTACAAATTACAAGTAAGTGTAATTGATTTTGGAAATTTTCAATTACAAATTACCTGTAATTGTAATTGAAATGTAATTGAATCCCCCCATGTCTGCTCTATAGGGAGGTATGCAACTCATTTGCCAGGAATTAAACAACTTGATTATTAAACTGCGTGTAGTTTTTAAATTTAGCTGTACAATTTTTTGGTTATATTGCAGTCCTAGATATATACACCTTTATGTGTATGAAGATAAATTCAAATTTAACTAGCAGAGACAAAAACCACATTTTTTGACAGAGCTCATTTTGCAGTCAACAGAGCTCTGTTATACGTATAACATTCACTGTAATTAATAGGAAAAGGTTCCACATAAAAAACACATGGGAATGTTGCTCCAAGGGATAAATCTTTTATATAAAACATTAGAATATCCAAAATAACTTACTAAAAGCTACAAAAAGACTTTAGATTTGGAAATATCTTGAGAGGATTTTTTGGTCATTATGGAAAAATAGGGATGGGTACCATATACCCACTCTATAGAAATGCTGCTCCAAGGGGTGCTTAATGAAACTGTATTAGTGGAATTCCAGAAATAATTTTGGAACTTTTTTAAAATGAATATGAAAAAAGTAACTTTTGGTACAAATTTCTTGAGAGGATTTTTGGTTATTAATGAAAAATAGGGATGGGTACCATATACCCACTCTATACAAACTGTATTAGTGGAATTTCTGAAATAATTTTGGAACTTTTTTAAAATGAATATGAAAAAAGTAACTTTTGGTACAAATTTATTGAGAGGATTTTTGGTTATTATGGAAAAATAGGGATGGGTGCTATATACCCATAAGGTAAGGGAGCAATGTAAGAAATGATAATGGGGCGTAGCAATGTGTTGTAATGGCCAGATCCTATTCATATTAATTTATAATTGCTATTTTAAAAACATTTACGTTGTCATAAAATAATACCTTATTTACCATTTATTAAACTATTTGTACCAAAAACTACTTTTTTCAAATTCATTTTAAAAAAGTTCCAAAATTATTTCAGGAATTCCACTAATACAGTTTGCATATAGTGGGTATATGGTACCCATCCCTATTTTTCCATAATGACCAAAAAATCCTCTTAAGATATTTCCAAATCTAAAGTCTTTTTGTAGCTTTCTAGTTAAAAGTAGTATCCCTTGGAGCAACATCCCCATTTGTTTTTTTATGTGGAACCTTTTCCGATTCCAAGTTGGAGGAGCCTCCAGAATAATTGAATTATGAATTACAGTGAATGTTATACTTATAACAGAGCTCTGTTGACTGCAAAATGAGCTCTGTTAAGAAATGTGGTTTTTGTCTCTGCTAGTTAAATTTGAATTTATCTTCACACACATTACACCTTTTATAAACATTTCAAAAATTGGTTGCAGTTCATAGATTGCATGAGAGATTTCCATTTTGGGGTTTTCCATATGCAGCAAATTTTATTTTTCTACTAGTTTTTGCTCTCTACTGTTTATTTATTTATATTGTTTCTAGAAATTAAAGAATTTAATGAGAAAAAAAGTGTTTACGTTTTCGTGTTGCGTTAAAACGTTATAGGAAAACAAAATTATTAAATAAAGATAAAACTAAAAATAAAAATAAAAATAGTACTGTGCAAAACAATAGCAAGAAGCACACCAAACAATTATTTAAAATAGGTTAACTATTTTTAACTGTAATATTTACATATTAAACGTTTGTTTTTATTTATTTTTCTATTGCGTGTGTTATCAAATTCTTTTTAAAAAAGCAATCAGCTGTTTGAAAGTAAACAATAGAAAATTAAAACTGTTATTTGAAAGTTTTATCATAAAAGATT
The DNA here is from genome assembly GCA_949628195.1 of Phasia obesa. Taxonomy (NCBI): domain Eukaryota; kingdom Metazoa; phylum Arthropoda; class Insecta; order Diptera; family Tachinidae; genus Phasia; species Phasia obesa. The sequence goes on along the minus strand of OX451215.1, from coordinate 16,283,306 downwards.
AATAAATTAAACTTCCAAATTATATTAGGAAATGCGAGTACAATCAAATATTTGTGTTTTTGAGTTTTACTATATACGAACTGTAATAAGTAGTTAAAATTATTTATAGTTGACAACATTGTAATTAGCAATTAAGTGGCAACATTGTAACTTTATAATAAGAACCATGAATAAGCACATTGTATTTTGAGCATTCGAAGCGTCTAGAACGTTTTAGAACTAATAAAAGACAATACTCATTTAAACTAAAAATATTTAAGTTTATTTAGTAATAACATCATCCATTGTTGTTATATAGTGTCAGAAGTTAAACGTTTCCACAAGAAATCGATTATTAGCAATAAATCTTTTGGAATAGTTAAATATTCTTGTTGCTAGAGTGTAGCAGGTGGTTTTCAGGATAAAGTAACGTCCATATCGAATTTTCATCAAAAAAAAAAAAAAAAAGAAAAACTGATACCAAGATACATTGGCCAGGAAGTTTTTTTTTTAAGTTCTCACAGAATGGCGGCAGCTGATCACTTACCACCAGAGTTAGATTGCTCTAATCTGGCTAATGAGTGGCCATATTGGAAGCGCAGTTTCATGGTATACATGATAGCTAGTGGTAAGTCAAAGGAGCCCGAAATGACAAAGATAGCAAACTTTATCTGGCTCATTGGCACAGGCGGAGCGAATATTTACAATTCGCTATTTCCTAATGATGCTACGGAGGAGTCTTTGTTAGGTACTATCACCGAAGATGAGAAAGTAAAACAACGCAAACTAGATGAGGTGTTGGAAAAGTTTGATGAACATTGCTTGCCACAACGTAATGTGGCAATGGAATCCTACAAGTTCAACATAATTTCCCAGAAAGAATGTCAAACATTTGCTGAATTTGAGACCGAGCTAAGAACCCATATGCGGTACTGTGATTTTAAATGCAAATGCGGAGGGGTGTATGAAAACCGTATGTTGCGTGATCGTATTATCGTTTTATCGATTCTGCTTTAACTGTGGTGGTCCACGGAAGGTTGGACATCAATCTGAATGCAAGGCCAAGAACGTTATTTGCCATTCATGCGCAAAAAAAGGACATTTTCAGAAAATGTGCCGTAAACCGCGGGAGAAAGCACCTGATAGAAAGCAGTACACGGGAAGTGACAAGAATCCTAGAGTAGCAGAAGTAAAGTGGAGTGAAGCGGAAGGTAAACAAATTTATAGTAATATTAGCAATTTAAGTAGTTTATTAAGTTGTAATCACATTCTTAGGGTAAATTCATTAGCACCGGAAAGCAAACACTGGACAAAGAAGTATATTATAGAAAAAGAAAACGTAACATTTAAATTGGACACTGGGGCCGATGTGAACTGTATTCCACTAAAAGTAGTAAAAAAATTAGGTGTTAAGCTGTATAATGAAAGTTGTGAGTTACCAGTGTATGATTACAATGATAATAAACTGCAAGTCTTTGGTACATGCAAACTAAAATTAATGGACTTAGACAGAAAATTGTTTGAATTAGCAGAGTTTGTTGTAGTTAATGATAACTGTGAACCAATACTCGGATTAGCAACATGTGCGAAATTGCAATTGATGAAGCGGTTAGACGTGGATAGCATTACTGGTATCGGAACGAAAGCTTCATTCATGGCCAAGTATGGTAGTGTCTTTCAAGGACTTGGAAAATTTCCAAGAACATTTTCAATATCATTAAAGGAAAACTCGAAGCCAGTGCTTCATTATAGGAAGCGAATTCCTAATTCGCTATTAGGAAAATTGAAACTAGAACTAGAAAAAATGGTTGAAGAGGGAATTATATCACAAGTTGATTATGGGTCAATAATTTACAAATGGTACAATTTGTATATGACTAGATCCAAAAGCATTGAATGAGTGTATAAAGCGGGAATATTTTTTGATTCCAACATTTGATGATCTTACTTCGAATCTAGCAGGTAAACGAATTTTCTCGGTACTAGATTTGAAAAGTGGTTTCTGGCATATGGAACTAGAAAAACAGAGTTCAGACATGACAACATTTTTAACGCCTTTTGGGAGATTCAAATTTTTGCGCGTGCCTTTTGGCCTAAATTGTGCACCTGCAATGTTTCAGCAGGAAATGATTAGAATTTTTGGGGACATAAAGGTAGTGCTTGTCTACAAAATGGAAATTCATTTTAAAAAAGTTCCAAAATTATTTCAGGAATTCCACTAATACAGTTTGTATAGAGTGGGTATATGGTACCCATCCCTATTTTTCCATAATGACCAAAAAATCCTCTTAAGATATTTCCAAATCTAAAGTCTTTTTGTAGCTTTCTAGTTAAAAGTAGTATCCCTTGGAGCAACATCCCCATTTGTTTTTTTATGTGGAACCTTTTCCGATTCCAAGTTGGAGGAGCCTCCAGAATAATTGAATTATGAATTACAGTGAATGTTATACTTATAACAGAGCTCTGTTGACTGCAAAATGAGCTCTGTTAAGAAATGTGGTTTTTGTCTCTGCTAGTTAAATTTGAATTTATCTTCACACACATTACACCTTTTATAAACATTTCAAAAATTGGTTGCAGTTCATAGATTGCATGAGAGATTTCCATTTTGGGGTTTTTGTACCTTATTTACCATTTATTAAACTATTTGTACCAAAAACTACTTTTTTCAAATTCATTTTAAAAAAGTTCCAAAATTATTTCAGGAATTCCACTAATACAGTTTCATTTCGCACCCCTTGGAGCAACTTTTCTATATATATAAGATATTTCCAAATCTTAAGATGAGTTGCATACCTGCCTTTAGAGTGAAATATCAACAAGAAAACAAAAGATACGAAAGTAAGTGTTGTTAACTACCTAAAAATGGCTCAAATATTTAGAGGTACTTTTAATGATTAGTTAAATATAGTGCGGAGGTATGGAAGATTTGGTACTTGGCAAATTTCTATTATCTATTTTATCTACATATATTTTTGTAATAAATAAATAATTTTTATTATTTAATATTCTCCTGGTGTATTTTCTTTTCTTTAAAACTAATCATCTCATTAGTAGAAAATAATCCTTCTGTCCTATGGATTTGGTAGAGAGATTGAACGAATTTATGTCTGACTTAACAATTCATTTGTATGTAAATAATTTTTCCTAATTTGTTGTTGTACTTGGTAGCAGAAACTCCAAAAACTGTTGGGTTTAGAACGTAAGAACCAAAACCGTCCTTAGTTTGAGCCACCCTCTTCTACATGCAAACACAGAGGAGAAAAAAACCAATGTTGGGAGGTTTTTGTTAATAACACAACTAATTATTTGCTCGCAACTGTTAGGGACAGCATTTTTTTGTATATAAATAACTCGCTTTTCAGAGCTTCTAACACAGTAATAACATTCAATCCTTCAAATTCAGTCTACACTTTTTTAAACCGTAAAATGAAACTGCTCAATTTGCTTTTCGTTTTTGCCATTATAATGGCAGCTTTTGTGCAACTTTCTGTAGCCGCACCAGAAGGAAACTCATACCTAGAAGTATAACATATAATTTTTTTTAATAATCTGGGTAATTTTGGGTAATAATAATAATGCTTGTATTTTTATAGAAAACTAAATACGGTAAATGTCGTTCACACCAAGATTGTCCTGAACGGCACATATGCGTACGTTTCGCTGAAGGCGGCCAATGTAGACGAACGCTTACATTTGAAAACGGTAGCTGTCATTTAGACAAAGATTGTCCTAAAAGGCATACATGCGCACATTTGCCTGGAGGCAACGAATGTAGACCAGTTGCTACTAACAACGGTAAATGTCGTTTAGACAAAGATTGTCCTGAACGGCACATATGCGTACGTTTCGCTGAAGGCGGCCAATGTAGACAAACGTTATTTATAAATTCAGAATACGATAGACGAAGAGTAAGAGTAAGAGTATAACATATATTTTTTTAATATTCTGGGTAATTTTTGGTAATAATTTTGCTTATATTTTTATAGACTTGCGGAGGGAGCTGTTCTTCAAACTTCGATTGTTGTGCAGGGGAGGTATGCAAAAATTATATCTTTTCGCAGTTCTGTGGGAGTGCTGATGTTGCAATTTGAGTGTGACCACGTCTAAAAATATTGCTAAAAAAGATTCAAAAATGTTAAAAAATAATGCTAAAATTTTAAATAAATATTTACTTTATAAAATATTTATCTGTCATAAAATCCCCTTAAAAGACCAATAGCAATACAAAATTTATTTAACATACAAATTCTATAACTATAAAAAAAAACAATTTAGATACTTTATTAGTCTTTAAATACTAATAAGTACATAAGACAGCGCATATATATATATATATATATATATATATATATATATATATATATACAGTGAACTCGCACTAACGTGAACATCCAGTAACATGAACATCCAGAAACATGAACATTCATTTTTTACATTTACTACTCTAAAACGTGAACAAAGAAGCTCGGAGGCTCTAAAACGTAAACATTTTTTTATTTATTATTTAAATTATTGTATATTTTATAAGTTCTAGGAAACCCCTTATAAGCAATTATAGATTTAATTGGCGTAGCATTAACCAAAAATAGTTAAAACTTCACTTTATATGAAAAAAACACAATCTGAAACGTGAACAAACTCGAAAACGTGAACACCCATGGTAAAAATTAGTTCACGTTTCTGCGAGTTCACTGTATATATATATATATATTTTATTTTTTAGAATATCACAAACCGTTCTTTTGTTCTTAGCATTTTTGACAAATTTTAGTGAAGTTTTTTCACGAGTGTCTTATACCATGCCATGGCATATAAGAAAATTATTTGAAGTTTTTGGCAACCAGTAACATGCTTTTCAAAATACAGTGCGTTTGAAATTCATAAGAACGTTTCTATACCTTATAAGTGATTTTCATCCTTTACAGTTACAAAAAAACATTACATGGCAACTCTTTCGACAAAATAAACTAAACTATAAAGGAGAAAAGGCCTCATCGTCGTATCATTGAAAAACTACTGCAACAAATGAGTTGACTTACACACACTATTCAACATAAATGCACAGAGAGAAAAATACGTCATTATCGTACCCCTGATATAACAAAAAAAACATGATATTTTCATTAAACAATAAACAAAATTAAAAAAAGGAAGATCGATGAGCAGCAGCAACATTGTCAATGTTGTCAGTTTTTGTAGGCTTCAAGTCGATAACCAACAAAATCAACGACGCAGAGCAGCCACGTTAGCGCTGCGAGGTATGAGACATTTAATAATCACACAAATGCAGGGAAATTAGTAGTAGACATCAACAAATAAACAAAACAGACAGACAAGCAAAATCATGATTATAAATTTGTATACAATTTTGTTTATTTATTGTTTGCATCTTTTCTCCCTGCCATTCTCTCTCAGTGTGTTTTTTCACTCTACTCCTTTTTCTGAACCACTTGATAATGACCACTGACCGCATTAAGTAAAGCCAGCTAAACCGCATGCAACATTTGATTGCTAATTGCTTTTAAGTCTGTGTTTATTTGTGGTTGTTTATTTTATTTAATTCTTGGATATTTTTCATTTATTTTCTTCTGCTGAGAATTTATTCGTCTTCTTGTTACGGATATGTTTCCCATGATTATACACTTTAGTTTCGGATTTTTTGTTGTTGTCGTTTTGTTTGATGCCTTTTATAACATGGGGCTAATTACTGGTTTTATAAATTAATTAATTAATTTGCATTTAGTTTTGTAGTCGTTTAGCAACAACACCGAACTATATTAAAAGTGGTTTTACACGACGTGTGTTTGTCATATGACTTGTCAGTTTGATAACCCACATGTAATTTCTTGTGTTTGTCAAAGTAGGCGTTTTACACACGGCTATATGTGTAATTACATCTGACATAACCTACAATATATATTTTTTCCGCCACACAGTTTTGTATTGCCAACCACAGCTGATGCAAAGATGGAAACGTAGTGCTTTTGGTACCACAAAAAACATAAAATAGCAAAATATCAAGTTGGCATTACAGGATGTGAGATGCTTTGTCACATCAAAATAGAACACGTTCTAAATGAAAAATGTCATATGTATTGTACACATGGAAAATACACATGCTATGTTTGAAAGGCTTCACACGACATGTTTAGAATTTACACATGGAAAAGTGACAAGTCATATGACAAATACACGTCGTGTAAAACCATTTTAAGGGAGATATTGTTAAATGTTTCTTTATATTTAAACATTTCATTGCATTTATTTTTAAACGCGGGCAGTTTAAAATATGTTTGAAAATAATCTAAATATTTAAAAATTCGCACTTCAAAAACGGGTGAAACTTTAAATGTACTTTTTTTTGTAAGTTAATTTTTTAAAAAGAAAGATAATTTTTATTAGGTACTGTTTAAGATATAAATTGAAAAGATACTTGCCTTAAAAGACGGCTTTTTTTAAACAAATTGCATTGTTAATACTCTTTCTTAAAATCGGTACATGATTAATATTATAAAAAGAGACTTTCTGAAATTAGATTGTTGAATACAAAAAATGCTTTTTTTCAGAAGGATTTTTGAAAATTATTTACTTTAAAAGATTAATTTAGTTTTATTCGAAAAAGCTAGTTCTATAAAAAACAAGTAAGAGTGTGCTGTATTCGTCCATGGCGAATCTTATTTCATTTTACTACCTCTTGACGAGCCATTGATTTGTTCAAATTCATGTACGCACATCAAAACCTCTCGTGAAGACCGTTGTTGTCGATGTTATGTTTTTGTTCAAACAGCATTGTTCGCACATTTGTTCGCACAACGATATCTGCCATCCAATGCTGTTTTTACCCCCAGTCTAAATTAGACATAAAATGATAAGCATTAACACTAACATCATTTTAGTATTAAAAGTAGACTGCCCATGTTAATGTTATTTCCAAGTTTTAACATAGTTGTTAAAACATTTGTTATAAAAACTCATTTAACATGACTCGTTAACATGACAATGACGTTGTTGTTGCATTTTAGGTTGACAGTAGTATTTTCAAACAGAAAATTACATAAACAGGCATTTGCCACCTATAACATCAGGCACAAATTAATGCCGTTGCTCTGCCGGTGTCATGTTTATGTTTTGTTCAATTTGATGCTTAGTGAAGACGGCCTCTTAGTATGAAAGTTTGAAGAACGCCATCTTTTGATCAAGCGTGCCAATCCTATTTGCTGTGCTATAAGCATTCAAACAACATTGGCGACTAACAGAAAATTATGATTTGTTGGAGCATGCACATCCATACGTTTTCTCCACACAGAAGAAAATAAACAAATCATTGTTCCCTATTCTGCCGACGCTTTGTTCATGTGCAAACAAAACATTGGCTCGTCAAAACTCCGTGGTACTCCGTTATTTTTCCACATTTCACAATAATATACGGGTGTGTATATTACATTCGGTTTTTAATTTTATGATTTTCAACTTCACTATTACAAATATAGAATAAAAATAAAGAACATTCTTTTTTTTAATTTTATCCAAATTTTTTTTTTATTTTATCGACTTTCTTTTTAAATTTTATCGAAAATTTTTTATCTAAAATTTTTTGTAAAAAATTTACCGAAAAAATTTTGTAAAAAATTTACCGAAAAAATTTTCTAAAAATTTTATCGAAAATTTTTTTAGGTTTTTTATTTAAAGCGACTATTTTTTAAGTGCCTTCTTTAAAATTTACTTATTCATAGTCGCACGTTTCCATAAGTATATGTATTTATCGTGGTGGTGAATGCAATAGGCTGTATGTCAAAAAAAATTAATTTGGTTTTAGTGTAGCGTTGTAACCATAATTGGGGCTCCTACAACTGCAATTTATCTCATGCCGTTCAAGCAGTCAGAAGAGAGCTTTTGCGCGCTACTGCTTGTTTGTTTTGGTTCTCAGGAATATTCAGTTTTTTGTCTTTCCTGCAAAAATATAATTTAGTGACATACATACAGCCTATTGCATTCACCACGACGTTATATTTTTAAAAACCAAAAAATTTACTTTCTTTATTTTGTTATCGGATACTTAAAAAAACCTTTTTATAACAGAAACTTTCTTAAAATGGGTTTTAAGTATTATTACAGATATTTTCTTAAAGAGTCCAAATTGAAAAGTTTGTTTTAAAACTATGTAGGTATATATGAAAACGTACTTTTATAAAAGTAGTAAAGGTGCCTAAATCAAACTAGTTATTTTTAATTTTATTTTTTGTTTTTAAATTTACTCTTAAAAACGGTACTTTTGTCAAAACTGTCTTTTTTACAAGGTATATGGTATTTTTTAAAAGGTAATTTTTGAAAAGGCCCATTCTTAAACATTTGGTCTTAATAAACTTAATTATTAAATACGTAATTTTTAAAGTTACTTTTTAAGGTTTTCCGAAATACGCTGTAATTACCGAGTTTTTTTTCAATTACTCTTTCTAAGATCACTTTTTAAAATTACTTCTTTAAATCACTTTTCATAAACTAATCTTGAAAAAGGATTTGTTTTAAAAAGTAGATTAAAAGATTTTGCAGATTAAAGATTTAAAAACATTCAATTCAATTCAAATAAAAAAATTTATAAATTTTTTTAGAAATATAGTTAAGTCAATTCGTGACAATTCGAATGCGGCTTTATTCGTGCACCAAGCTAACTTTTGTTAATAATTTTTGTTTAAAAGTTTTAACAAACTTTACTTAAAAAATAACACTAAACTTTAGAAATTAAAAACTAGAAGCAAAATGTTTGATAGTATTTTTATTCTTCAATTTTTCATGAAAATAGAAACTCGTAACAAACAAGAGAGAGTAATAAATTAAATGAAAAAAAATCTCATAAAACGAAAGTCGTTGACTCTGTCAATACAACACATTGCATTGCACAGTGGGGCAGAATCAAAATATTGCTAAGCCGATTGATCCAAAATTTAACATGAGCATAACAGAGGAGTATGTGAACTTAAGTTTTAAAGGTGGATACCATACACTGTCCAGAGGTGGCGCTATGTGGTCTCAAATTTAGGAACCTCGCACCTGATAATTTGTTTACAGCTTGCCATTTCCTCCCTTTTATTCTAATTTTTGAAAACTATACATGGTCTTAATGGTCTTGTCAATACCTACAAAATGGTATCTAAGTTTACAAATAGTAATTTAAAATTATTGAGTTATAAGTATTTTAGGAAATACAATTTTGATTTTTTGCTACCCTGATCCATTTTTTTATTAACGTTTTTTTTAAGAAAAAATTTTCTCAAGGAATATATAAAAATTATATATTTTTGTATAAGCTAACTATATATGTGTACGTTTAAAAGAAATTTTGTCTAAAATTGATCATCCTTGTAGAAGATGGAGGTCCCACAATTAGCCTATATATTCTAAAATGCCAAAGCTGGGATCAAAAAAAGAAGACTGCTGTTTTGAAAGTATGCTTATTTTGGGAATTGTGGAATTTCCTTTTTTTAATATCGCAGTTTTCATATGCACAGAAAATTTTATTAGATTTGCTTAATTTATAAAAATTTTATTGCATATTTAATTGTTCCTTCCCTCAAATTTGCCCGTTTTTACCATAGTTTTTCGAAATTTTCAGATATCAGCAACAAATTTTAAAATTTTGTTGTAATAATTAATAATAAATGATGCAATTTCCTATCAAATAAAAAAAGATTCACCTCAATATCATTTTTACGTGCAAAACTAAGTGCTTTTAAGTATGGGTATTCACATATTTATCACACTTTTATCAGTTTATGTTACCATAACAGTACCATAACATAAATCTGTAACATGAATTGATAAAAACGTGATAAATATGGGAATAATCATATTTAAAATTTATCAAAAATATTTACAATTTGGCTCGCTAACTATTATAAATAATTTAGAAAAATTGGGTAAACATTTTACGCAATATTTTGAAAATACTGGACCAGGGTAACGAAAAATCAAAAATTTTATTTTCTAAAATTTATAATCATTTTAAATTATTATTGGCAAATTTAGATAACATTTTGTAGGTATTGATAAGACCTTTAAGATCATGTATGATTTTCAAAAATCAGAATAAAACTGAAGAAATGGCAAGCTATAAAAGAATTTTCAGGTGCGAGGTTCCCAACTTTGAGAGCATATAGCTCTCTCAATATATAGAGGGTGTATGGTACCCACATCTAAACCTTAAGTTTAGATACTCCTCTGTGATGCTCATGCCAAATTTTGGATCAATCAGCCTTGCCGTTTATAAATGACTAGGTTATTTCCATGATTATGATTCTGCCCCACTGTGCATTGTGACGATGATGACTATCATAATGTAATGCATATATTCACATAATTCATACTTTTAAAATACTTGTCTTGTTATAAGCTGGAATGAGACTCAAACATTACTGGCTATAAATGTGATGGATTATTTTATGTAGTGTAAACGCGAGTTTTGCTGACCGGAAGTTATATTGAATTATTTTGCTTTTGCTCACTTCTCAATCTTGTTTGTACGCATGTATGTGTATGTGCATATGTGTCTGTTTTTGTTTAGTGGGTGAATGTTTTTTGTGTTTTTTTAAGGGGTTTTATTTTAAATATATGTTGCATGCCACTAAATTGTAATTGGAGCATTTAGTGCCACAAATGATAATATTGTTAGTTAATTGTTAAAGACCATTTAATTGAAGTATTTAATGAAAGAAAACAAAAACAAGTGTTAAATTGTTTACGATAAGAAGAAAATGTTAATTGTATGTTCTTATATGCCAACAGGTTTCAGTTTAATGAGTTTGGAAGCAAAGGAATTCTTTATAATTAGATTTGACAGCCTGGGCTTAAGTGTATTTTAAAACAATATTCAAACGAAACAATATGCTTATGAGAAAAAAAAATGAAATAATTTGCTGAAAAGTTAAAAGTCAGTAAAATGACATTGAATGTATTAAAATTTATACTGACGCAAGGATTAAGAGCACTATTTACTACATTTAAAAAAAAAGTGTGCCAAATCTGTAGCATATTATTTAATTACTGATTACAAATCACAATTTTGCAGCACTTCCAAGTGGTAAAAATTTATTATCAAAATAAGTGTTCGTTAGTGTTAGTGCAAACATGTTTGACTGTAAACATATTTCGACCGTTCAATCATATTTAGCAATAAGGAGGTCTTTGGGATACATAGCTAGGTTAACAATGCACAGTGGGGCAGAATCAAAATATTTTGGAAATAAATAAGCCATTTGTAAAGGGCTAGGCCGATAGATTCAAAATTTGTTATAAGCATAGCAGAGGAGTATCCCAGCTTAAGTTTTGACGCTGGACACCATCCACTTTCCAGAACATTAAGCTAGAGGAAACACAAAAGCCAAAAATCCCAAAATTGGATTTTTTGGCATTTTGCCTATAAAGTCCACATAAGGACTAGTGCTCTTAACACATTTTCAGCAATAATTGGAAGCATATATATTTTTATAACATCAGTATTTCCGATCCCATCTTTTGGATTTTAGAACCTATAGGCTAAATTCAAAATTCCTATATAAAGTAGATCCAATTGAAGGATCTCCATCTTCTACAAGGATGATTACTTTTACACAGTTTGGTTTAAATGTACACACATATAGTTGAAGATTACACACATATACCAGAGTACCGAAAAATTTAAAATTTAAATTTTATTAAATAATATTATTAAAATAACTAGCTTTGCGAGCGTGAGCGTCCTTCAATATTTTGTTCGATTTTGCTTTGAAAGCAATCCACACCAAAGACCCTTACATTTTCAGTTTTTTTTTTTTTTTTGAAGAGAAGTAACACTCAGGCCTATATTAACTGTGTTACTTCCTTTAGAAAGGGATAGTAGTAGATAAGACAGATGGTTAATGCGATAATAAAGCCTCGCAATCGCTTCTGAAACTAGCATAGGCAATTAATAATTATTTTACTTTGCCGGCGATTTAGTGCTATGTGATAATACAGGCGTTTTTAGTTCGGCCTTAAGATATACTACGTATCAGTTTATATATTTTTTTACTTTATAAAAAGTAAAGTATTCATATCCGGTTAGTTTAACTGCGTATTTTCACTGCTTTTTCTTCACTTTCTAAGATATTTTTGCGGAAAAAAAGTATGCTATATTGGGACCACGATACTTAGGTATCTCCTTACAAAATTTTGTTAAAATCCATTTGGTAGTTTTTACGTGATGTGAACGTAAAAAAAAGCAGACAGACATACAGACAAAGGGTATATAAGTTACTATTTTATTATTTGTATAGATATGTGCAGATTATAGCATTTTTCTGTAGGTATTAACGAGAACTTTAATTTCTAAAAATGTATAATTTCTAAAAATAAATCAAAACAAAAGCTCTAAAAGAGTTTGCAGGTGTGAGGTACCCAACTTTCAGACTACATAGCGCCACGCCTGTTAAGTGTATGGTGTCCAGATCAAAACTTAAGCTCAAATACTTTTCTGCTATACTGATGTCAAATTTTGGATCAATCGGCATATCCCTTTACAAGTGGCCAAGTTATTTCCAAAATATTTTAATTCTGGCCCACTGTGCAATGTTCTGATGTAGGTCAAGGTCGATACAAATTTGCCTAGAATGCTACCGAAAATCTGCGATGCAATAAACAACCTACAAAAATCAATTTGTAGACTTGTAAACATGATGAACATTTTCTGAACTATAGTTGTCGTTTTTTAATTTTTCATGATTTAATGCGATCCTGACCAAATTTTCACTGAGCGTTTATGAAAGTAAATCCAAGGAAAGAGTTCGGCTTAGGCGCAAGTTATAAATATTATTTACTCGATTCCTCATATTTTTTAACTTAGCTTATACAAACGTAGTGAGCTGTTGTTTACCTTTCACAAAACACAAATTCCTATTCCCTTTAAAAATCCAATGCTGATAATATATTTCTTAATAATTCAGCAAAAGGTCAATAAAAAAGGAAATTAAAAAATACTTAATTCCAAAAACACGATCTAAAACATTCACACATAAAACCTTTTTCCAGCAATAAAAAGTTCATTCATTAACTAATTACACATTCTTTTTAACCGACTTCAAAAAAAGAAGGAGGTTATCAATTCGTCTGAATGTTGCTTTTTTTTTTTTTATGTTTGTGCCTTCAGAACTCGGTCATTTATAAAACTTTTAAAATAACATTGTATCCCATAATACGAGTCTATACTCGTATAAATGGAAATTAAACAAATGTGCTCACAAAAGAAAATTTTTGGCCTTTGAGAAACACTGTAAAATGCAGTTTATTTTTATTGCTGAAGGTAAAAACAAGTATTTTATCTGTTTTTAATCTCATAAGACAGTAAATTCTGATAACATTCCTGTTTTGAGCTTGCAATATTTTTTGCAAGCTAGAGCAAATTAAATAAAACACAATTAGTTTTATTTTAAATCAAAAAACAATTTGCTTCCAAATGAAGCCTTTTATTTTTACGGTGGTTTAAAGTCGAATGACAAAATTATTTCTTAAATATAAAAAGAACCACAAACAGAAAGAATTTAAAACACACAAGCAAACATACATACATACAATGCTACAAACAAATTAGTTCTCAAAAGAGATATGTATTAAGATGCATTAAGTGTGTGCACAATCATACATACATTTATTTTAGGTATTAAATCTCTTTGCTGAACTACTTGTATAAGAGAAACGAAATTGTAAAAGGCAATGTATGTATATGTGTGTATGTATGTTTGCATGCAAATATTATGTACGCTTGCGTGTGCGATTTACAGTAAGTTTTTAAAGCAAAGAATGTAAAGAATTTCAAGGTTGAGCCAAATATTGAAGTTCAAGGCTAAACCAAATATTTTATTGTAGAAAATATTTAATGCAGAATGCAGGGACGTATCTGCGGTTAACATCCTCCCCCCGTTGAAGGGTTGGGGCCTTCAACAGATATTTCTATGGGAAGAACAGCAAGTTTAGTAGCTGCACGTTTTATTAGGCCATTATTTGTGCGAATTACTGCAACACGAGCCACACCATCATCGCCAATAATAACTTCAGATATACGGCCTATTTGCCATTTTAAAGGTGGTTGATTTTCATCCTTTAAAATTACCATCGCACCACAAGTTATATCTTTACATTTCTCATGCCATTTTACTCGCTCTTGTAAGAGAGATAGATACGAATTGCTCCATTTCTGCCAGAAAATTTGCTGCAGCTGGGAAATCTTTTGCCATCTGCTGAGGCGGCTAATGTTCAGTTCAGCGTAATTGGGCTCAACTATTGAGACTAAAGGACCACCAACTAAGAAATGCCCAGGTGTCAATATATCGAGGTCATTAGGATTCTCGGAAATCGGAGACAAGGGCCGTGAGTTTAAAATTGCAGATATTTGGCATACTAAAGTGCGCAGCTCGTCAAAAGTCAGCTTGTTGAGGCCTACCGTTCGATAAAAATGATACTTGGCTGATTTAACGGCAGCCTCCCACAATCCGCCAAAATGCGGCGACCTTGGTGGAATAAACTTCCACTCTATTCCGTCTTCAAGGCACTGTTGATGTAGTAATGTTTGATGCGACTGGCTTAAAAACATCTGCTTCAAATCTGCTAGCTCATTTTTAGCGCCTACAAAATTTGTCGCATTGTCTGACCAGATTGTTTTGGGTTTGCCTCTGATGGCGACAAATCGACGAAGGGCATACAAAAATGATGGTGTCGATAAATCTTGAACTACCTCCAAATGTGTAGCCTTTGTTGAGAAACATATAAAAATTCATACATAGCATTTGACAGGAGGCCGATTTCTCACTTCAGATTTGTAGTAGAATGGACCACAAAAATCCACTCCAGTAGTGTGAAAGGCTTTATTAGGCGTTACCCGATCAGCAGGCAGGTTACCCATCACATTTTGATAAAGTTTTGGCTTCAGTCTAAAACATCGAAGGCATTTGGAAATAACAGCGCTTACCAATTTTCGACCACCAATAGGCCAATACTGCTGTCGGATTGAAGCCAGCAAAAATTGAGGGCCAGCATGTAAGAGCTTGTTGTGAAAATGCATTATCAGAGCCGACGTCAATGGATGATGTTTAGGCAATATAATAGGATGTTGGGCATCAAAATTGAGGGTTGAATGCTGGAGACGACCGCCTACACGAATTAAACCAAAGGAGTCAATTATAGGCATAAGTGACTGAAGCTTGCTGGACGACGAAATATTTTGATTTTCCCTTAGGGCCTTGTACTCTGCTGCAAAATGAACTAGTTGAATATTTTTTATTAAAAGATATGTTCCATTTTTGACGTCACTTGGTGTCAATTCTAAACTTGGGCTTCTCAATGTGGGATATAAATATTTGAAAACATACGCAAATATTCGTTGCATTTTAGTAAAAGAATTGTGATACTTACATTGCATCGACAAGTCTGTTATCGAAACCATTACTAATACATTATGGCGCCTCTCGGGAAGTTCAGCTAAAAAGTCTACATTATCTGGCCACATTGACGCCTCCTTGTACAAGAACGTAGGCCTATTACTCCAAAGGGTAGAATTCAATAATTCTTCTGGTGATGTTCCTCTTGATAAAATGTCTGCTGGGTTTAAATTTGTGGGAACATGATGCCACCGCATTTTACAAGTGAGTGTTTGTACGCGGGCAACTCTATTTGACACGAAAACATTGAAGTTTGATGGCTGCTCTCGAAGCCATGATAGTACAACCATAGAATCCGACCAGCAGTGCACCTCATAATTAAACGAAAGAGTCTTAAGAATTACGTTCACAAGTTCAGCTAGAAGACATGCTGCAGCAAGCTCAAGTTTTGGTACGGTTAAAGTTTTAAGAGGAGATACTCTCGACTTAGAGCACAACAAAGACAACTTTACGCTATCATTTTGGTAGGAGCGTACATATATACATGCACCATAAGCAGCTAGGCTGGCATCACAAAAGGCATGGATTTGAATTTTTGAAGTTGGCGTTGAAACGTAGCGTGGAAACGAAAAATGGTGAATGGAATCAAATTTTGAAATATATTGGAGCCAATAGGAATGCAATGATTGAGGCAGGCTTTCATCCCACTGTAGCTGAAGCTTCCATAAATGCTGCATAAAAATTTTAGCCTTTGTAATAACTGGACCAATTAAACCAAGTGGGTCATACAGACGAGCAATTGAAGACAGTACTGTACGTTTGGTAATTATTTTGTTTTCTTCAAAGGGAGTGAACGGAAAAATAAAGTTAACACTCTTAGGGTCCCAAATAAGTCCAAGCGTTTTAGTGACATCAGTTCCGTCGCTAAATTTCAAAAATTGTTCACGTTGGTCTATAGGTACGCCATCCAAAACTGCCGGAACGTTTGAACACCACTTTCTTATCAAAAAGTTGCCCCTTTCGAGCAACGCCCTTACTTGCTGCCTAATTGCCACAACCTCTTCAACCGAGTCACCGCCAGAAATCAAATCGTCTACATAAAAGTCACGCTTCACAATTTTTGCAGCCAATGGAAAAGGTCGTTCTTCTTCATTTGCAAGCAGGTGCATTGTGCGAATTGCCAAGAATGCTGCAGGCTTTGTACCATAAGTGACCGTATTTAACTTGTACGTTTTTATCTTCTGATCTTCATTTTCTCTCCATAGTATGCATTACATTTTACAAATGTCACCACTCAGGGCTACCTTGAAAAACCGATACCGCAAAAGAGTGTCAAAAAGTTTTGGTTGAATAGTTGGACCAGCATGCAATACATCGTTGAGTGATAAACCGCTTGTAGTTTTTGCAGAGCCATCAAATACGACTCTTAACTTTGTTGAGGTACTGTCCAATTTGTGTACGCAATGATGTGGGAGAAAATATTTTTTCTGGTTCACCTGTGGTGAAATTAACGACATGTGGTTTAAATAAATATACTCACTCATAAATGCTGTATATTGAGTCTTTATTTCAGGAAACCTTTTGAATTTTCTCTCCAAAGATTTAAATCGATGATAGGCACTGTCATATGAGTCACCTAGGGCATTAACACGACGCCCTTCAACTTGAGGTAACCGTACACTAAACTCACCAGAACCAAGACGAACAGTATTTTCTGAGAAGTGCTTTTCACAAAAAATGTCTTCATTTGAGCCCGAACTGCAGCTTTCAAAATTGTTTTCAACTTCCCAAAAACTTTTGAGAATAGAGCATAACTTATCATCTTCTTCAAGTTTCTTTGAACTGACTGCCAACGACCAGGAATGAGGAGGACGAAAACCACCACCACCAGCAACTACCCACCCTAATAGTGTCTTTTGCAACACAGGTAGGTTATCAGCTAATTTTATTAGTCCGACTGACATAAGATCGAAGAATAACTCGGCCCCAATTAGGACATCAATACGGCCACGTTTATCAAACGTGGGATCTGCGAGCTGTATATTTTTAGGAATGTTCCATTCTGATGGACTTGATTTAATATTGGGTTGATAATCTGTTATATTAGGGACAACCATAGCAGTCAGCGATGTTAAATAATCTGCGTACTTTGATTTCATGACAATGTCAACAGATTTATCAACAATAAAATTTCCATTACCAATTCCAGAAATACTTGCACATGTCCGGTTGCATTTCAAACGAAGATGGTTCATAAAGCGACTTGTAATTAAGTTGAGCTGCGATGCAGAATCTAATATAGCTCGACAAGGTACAAAAATTCCGAATTGATTTTTTACCATAATAATTGCTGTCGCCAACAAAGCATTCATATTTGGGGCTGAAGATTTTGCTTCACTTTCAGGACTGGATGAAATAAGTACAGCTTGTGATGTGGTTGGATCTACCTGATCTGCCAAAGATTTTATTGGTTGTTCCTGCTGAGTATAATCGATGTGTAGCATTGTGTGGTGCCTCAAGGGGCATTTACGACAACAACCTAAAGTGCATGTTTTAAGCATATGTCCCTTTTTTAAACAATTAAGGCACAACTTCATCTTTTTTGCTTCTTTGAGCCGTAGATAGGGCGACAAATTGCTAAACCTTGTGCAATTGGTAATAAAATGTTCCTTTGAATTGCAAAATATACACGAGCCGGAGGAGGACGAAGCTGAAATATGAACATGCCGGTTATGTTGAGAAACTTTTTTTGAATCGGTACGATTTAATACACCACTTGCAGTAGAGTGTTCAATATTTTCTGCCATACGACACCTGTGTTCCAAAAATGCAGCCATAGAGCTCCAAGTTGGCAGCTCATTTATTGGTAAATTTTCTTCCCATTTCATTTTCGATTTGGCATCTAATTTTGTTGACACTAAATAAATTAAAAGCCCATCGGCAATCTGCTTCTGATCACCAATTGTTTGCATAGCTCTTAAATGGGCATTTAATTTGTCGCTTAGATGACGAAGGCTAGCAGCTGACCCATTTTGAGCCGAATTAAGTTTAAATATTTCCTTTATATGGGTTTGGAAATTTAAAAGCTTATTGTCAAAACGATTTTTTAACAATATCAAAGCTTCATCATAATTTGTGTCGTTAAGTTCCAGCGATGCAATTGTGTCTAGAGCAGCTTCACCCAAGCTGGCTCTTAAATAATGGAACTTTTCAAGGCTACTTAACTCACTGTTATCATGTATAACAGTTGTGAACAACGAAAAGAAATTTGGCCACTCTAAGTAACCACCACAAAATTTAGGCAGTTGAATTTCAGGAACCTTTGTTTTACGACTAGATGTCTGTGAAAACGGCGACTCATCGATAGAAAAATGACCAAATGTTGAAGAATGCGGTTGTGAACCGGCCTTACGAGCGCCGCCAATTTGACGAACCACTTTAGCCTTTACTTCAAGATAAAGAGCAACAAAATTCATACGGTCTGTGCAAGTCATCTCCCTGCCGTCATTTATTTCAATAACACTTTGAGCCTCTTCATAATTTTTTCTTACCTCCTCGATGTAGCCCACACGAACGGATAGATCTGCCTCGTCTAACTCACTGAGCTGAGAACTTGACAGCGTTACATTTAAATTTTCCAGCTGCTTTACCATTGCCGCAATTCTGGCTCTATAGGGCAACAAATTCTTGCACTGTTCTTCCTTCTCGCTGCCGGTAGGCTTCTTCTGGTTGCTAGTCGACATTTTTTACCTTCCAAATATCCGAATTGATATTAAGTAAAAAATAAGTAATCTCCAATAGATCACGTCGGGGTCAACAATGTTTTGAGCTTGCAATATTTTTTGCAAGCTAGAGCAAATAAAATAAAACACAATTAGTTTTATTTTAAATCAAAAAACAATTTGCTTCCAAATGAAGCCTTTTATTTTTACGGTGGTTTAAAGTCGAATGACAAAATTATTTCTTAAATATAAAAAGAACCACAAACAGAAAGAATTTAAAACACACAAGCAAACATACATACATACAATGCTACAAACAAATTAGTTCTCAAAAGAGATATGTATTAAGATGCATTAAGTGTGTGCACAATCATACATACATTTATTTTAGGTATTAAATCTCTTTGCTGAACTACTTGTATAAGAGAAACGAAATTGTAAAAGGCAATGTATGTATATGTGTGTATGTATGTTTGCATGCAAATATTATGTACGCTTGCGTGTGCGATTTACAGTAAGTTTTTAAAGCAAAGAATGTAAAGAATTTCAAGGTTGAGCCAAATATTGAAGTTCAAGGCTAAACCAAATATTTTATTGTAGAAAATATTTAATGCAGAATGCAGGGACGTATCTGCGGTTAACAATTCCTTTATAGTTATTAACCGACTTCAAAAAAGAAGAAGGTTATCAATTCGTCTGAATGTTGCTCTCTTTTTTTTTATGTATGTAAACGCAGAACTCAGCCATTTCTGAACCGATTTTAAATTTTTTTTCTTTATTTGAAACCTTATGCTTTCAGGTTGGTCCCATTTTAAAAACAGTTCATTATATTGAAAATTAAAGGGTGTCCCCATACAACATACATACATGTTTTTTACGTGTATTATGAACCGTAAAGGGCACCAAATTAAAATTTTAAAAAATTGTGTGTCGCTATAGTTCCCAACCGCAGAAATTAATAAAAAAATGAATTTAAAATTTAAAGGGTGTCCCCATAGGTGACGTAATTTGACCTATTTGGGCCTATCTTTTGAACCGTTATAGACAAAACCTTGAAAATTTTACACAATGTCGACTACTATGACCCTTATAGTAAAATGTATAAATATTCAAAATTTTAAATTAAAGGGTGCTCCAATAGTTCACTTAATTTGATGTATGTGGGCATATTTTTGAACAGTTGTACACAGACCTCTGAAATTAACAAAGAACTTGTAGTCAGATAGTCAGCTATAACAAAAGGTATAAAATTTGAATTTGGAAATAAAAGGGTGTCCCAATAGTTAATGTAATTCTCTGTTTGTGGCCAAACTTTTGAACTTTTACAGACAGACAGCTGAAATTTACAAGTATACAATTTGAATTTAGAAACTAAAGGGTGTCCCCATAAATTCTGTAATTTGATCTATATGGCTCTATCTTTTGAACCGTTAAACACAAACACTTGAAAATTAGGCAGAATATCCACTATTTTCTCTGGTATGATAACAATTATAAATATTTTGAATTATAATGTAAAGGGAGTCCCAATAGTTCATGTAATTTGATATTATGGTTAAACTTTTTAACCGTTATAGACAGATAGTTGAAATTTACAAAGAATCTTTGTGCCCAAATCCTCTATAACAACAGGTCCTTAATTAAAAATTGTAAATTAAAGGGTGTCCGAATAGGTGATGTTATTTGATCTATGTGAACCCATCTTTAAAACCATTATAGACAGAGGCTTGAGTGGTGCCCCCATAAAAGACGGATGCTGGTGAAAATAGCTTAACTTTTGAACAGTAATAAGGAGAGCCTTGACATTCAAATAGTCTTTATTTTTTCCCCTCTAATTTTGGCGCATCTTTTATTTGGTTTAAATCTAATTCTTACAGTTTACTTCTCAAATTTTTATTTTAGAATTGGTGCCCTTTAATCTGTTTTGAAGTTGGTTTTTTTTTTGCAAGAATTATCAATTAATAACTCTAGCTACTGCTACAGGTGATGTTCATTTACATGATATAAAATCCAGACATTAGCATGATTATTTGGTAATTAAATTATTTTGTTTTTGTTTATAAAATTAAAGTTAATATAAACCATCCTTTTTATTTTTTGAATTTTTTTATTTAGTTTTATTGCTTGTATTTATTTATATTGATTTTACTTTTATTTTAGGCAAAGACTTAAAAAAAATTCAGGTTTTCATGCGATTGTTTTAATTTTATCTTATTTATATATATTTTGGCAGTAATTATTCTACGGCAAAAGATAATCTTTTTTAATATTTTTTTAGTTTAATGCACAAATTAAATATCAAAAATATAGGTATTATTTAAGAAAAGTGTGTATGCTATACATTATTGATCAGATTATTTGGAAACAAAAGTGGTTTTAATTGACATATTTTCTATAAATTATATTTCATCACAAATATTGATTCTTAAATATTTTTTTTTTTTTTGAAAATAGAAAAAAATATTTTGCTTATTTCAATAAAGAGGAACTATCACAATGGTTCATACAACGTGAACAATAACAACCACAACACAATGTACCAGGAAATGTTAATGCGTCTTAGAAATCTTGGTTTGATATTATGTTATTTTTAACCAACTTCAAAAAAGAAGGAGGTTATCTATTCGTCTGAATGTTGCTTTTTTTTATGTATGTAATCGCAGAACTCAGCCATTTTTGAACCGATTTTAAAATTTTTTCCTTTATTTGAAAGGTTATGCTTTCAGGTTGGTTCCATTTTAAAATTAGTTCATTATATTAATAATTAAAGGGTGTCCCCATACAACATACATGTTTTTTACGTGTATTAAGAACCGTAAAGGGCACCAAATTAAAATTTTAAAAAATTGCGTGCCGCTATAGCTCTCAACAGCAGAAATGAATAAAAAAATAAATTTAAAATTTATAGGGTGTCCCCATAGGTGACATAATTTTACCTATTTGGGTCTATCTTTTGAACCGTTATAGACAAAACCTTGAAAATTTGAATGTCGATTACGATGACCGCTATAATAAAATGTATAAATATTCAAAATTTTAAAGGGTGCTCCAATAGTTCATTTAATTTGATGTATATGGCCATACTTTTGAACACAGACCGCTGAAATTTACAAAGAACCTGTATTGCTAAGTCCGCTATAGCAAGTATACAATTTGAATTTAGAAACTAAAGGGCGTCCCCATAAATTATGTAATTTGGTCTATATAGCCCTATCTTTTGACCGCTAAACACAAACACTTGAAAATTAGGCAGAATATCAACTACTTTCTCTGGTATGATATCAAGTATAAATATTTGGAATTATTATGTAAAGGGTGTCCCAATAGTTCCTGTAATTTGATATATATGGTTAAACTTTTTAACCGTTATATACAGATAGTTGAAACTTACAAAGATTCTTTGCGGCCAAGTCCTATAACAACGGGTCTTTATTTTAAAATTGTAAATGAAAGGGTGTCCCAATAGGTGATGTTATTTGATCTTGAATGGTGTCCTCATTTCACGGATGCTGGTGAAAATAGCTTAAATTTTAAACAGTAATAGGTAGATGAATGTCAATCACATAGCCTTTCCTTTTTTCGCTAATTTTGGCGCATATATTTTTTGGTTTAAATCTAATTCTTACAGATTACTTCTTATATTTTTAGTTTATAAATGGTGCCCTTCTATCTGTTTTGAAGTCGGTTTGTTTTTTGCAAAACTTATTATCTTAGAGATATCGGAAAATCATCATAAAAGACTTTCATGGCAGAATCTATTAATTCTATTAATTTGACCAGAAATTTTTTCACGCGATATATATTTTTAAATTTGGAAACAGAAAAAATCGGTAAGAGCCAAGTCTTGAGAATAAGATGCAGATATGTCATAAACTTTATCTAGCTTATTAATAATATCTATATTTTTTTGTTTTTTAAGTAGAAGTGTGTGTTGATAGCTAGAAACTGTGGTTTTCAAACAACACAAGCTATCTGAAACAATCACAAGATTATTTCAGTCAAGAGGCATTTTTCAGAAACCTATATTGTTTTAAATTCTTAATTCTTCTTTTACGGTGTGGTACAGATATATTGATCAACCCTCGTAGTTTGTTTAATTCACAATTACCATACGCAATCATTTAAATACTAACAATAATATGTATGAGAAGAACATAATAGCGGTATGAATGTACAATGTGTGTAGTTGTAAGTACATACGTATGCTTCTATGTATAAAAACACAAACAGAGTAACAGCATAAAGCAGATAAATTTAAATACAAATTTATTTCTATTACAGTTTTTATCAATTAAACTTTAAATATAAAACAACAGTAGATGTAAATAATAACATCGAATTCCACGATAACAAGAAGTAAATATTCGTTATTCTGTAAATGTCTGTCATCTCAATCACCCTTATTATGAATGTCGACAACGACATTAAGTCACGTCGACAGCATAGTCATGGCATTGCCGTTGACAAGATTGTCATCTATCGATGAAAACCGATAACATTTTGGCATTATAAGAGGCAACAAAACGGCGACATTGTCTTAGATTGGCTTTGGTTTTGTCGACAAAAATTCTGTTAGCGACTTAGTACAACTGCCACGGTTAAATGCTTAAAAAAAATATTTGAAATGAAAAAAAAAAAAAAAAAATTACTACCAATAAACAGTTTGAATTGTTAATTCAAGAGCTTGAAAGTAAGCCAAGATTAGCCAAGGGGTTTTATAGGGGCCCAAGTGGTAATAATTTTAAAGAAGATTGGGAAGAAATAAAGATGAAGCTAAATAGCATTGGACCACCAATTAGAGACAGCGATGGTTGGCAAAAGATATGCATAAATAGATTTTGGAAGTACATACATACATATACATTTTAAATGTGTTTTATGCTAAGGTTTGGAGAGATTTTAAATGTAAATTAAAAAAAAAAAATTTAAGGAGCAACAAAGCTGAGCTTCATGCAACAGGTGGAGGTCTGTGCAAATTATTACCACTCTCACCTTTAGAAGAAGCTGCTTCTAACTTGCTTCAATTTGAGAAGCAGTTCAATCCTGAAGGTGTTGCCCAAGGTAAACAACAGTTAAATGATGAAACTTCAAATCAAAATATATCTATCACAGAACATATAACCTGCGAGGATTTTGTGGAAGTGCCATCAACTTCCGCTCAAGCCATTGAAATATTAGAACAGCCTACTTCAAGGAAAAGAAAATCGAATGATCAAAGAAAGGAATTGTTTGAGAAGCACAACTCCATGCTAAAGGAGGTTTTTAATGCAATTTTTAAGACAAGCAGCGAAGTTAAAGACTGTTTAAAAGAAATGAGTCAGCATCAGAAAAAAATATGTGATGATAAAACCAAAACTTTAGAAGAAATAAAGACAGTTTTAAAGGAAACAATCCGGTACCAGAGAAAAAGAGAGACAGGAACAAAGACATCAAGAACTGCATTATTTCCTTCATCAGAACTCTCACTTGAATAAAACATTAGAAACATATTTTTTCTTTTAAATTGCAATAAAATTCTTAATATAACCAAATGAAGCAAACGTCAAAATATATAGAGATGACATTTATGTTCCTTAAATTATCAATAACACGACGACGTCAACACAATACTTTTAATTAATACCGATATGATGTTGGGGTGACGGCGACAGCATTGAAGTGTGACGACGCCTATAGTATTGTGTTGACGTCGATGTCGGCATTCATAATAAGGGTGAATGAAACAAAACAAAATAAACGGAAAAATTTAAATCAAATAAACATGATATTTTATTTAAAACAAATTTTAAATACAAAGGGCACAAACTAAAGAAAGGGTTTAAATACAAAATATGAAATCTGGATGCAATATCCTTTGACTCATAGAGACTCCAACACACAAAAACACCACATAATAATTCTTGCAAAAAAAACCGACTTCAAAACAGATAGAAGGGCACCAATTCTAAAAAAAATGTAAGAAGTAATCTGTAAGAATAATAAAGAATATTTGAATGTCAAGCCTCTCCCAATTACTGTTCAAAAGTTAAGCTATTTTCACCAGCATCCTTCTCTTATGGGGACACCATTCATTAATTAATTTACAATTTTAAATTAAAGACCTGTTGTTATAGAGGACTTGGCCACAAAGATTCTTTGTAAATTTCAATTATCTGTCTAAAACGGTTAAAAAGTTCAACCATATATATCAAATTACATGCACTATTGGGACACCCTTTACATTATAATTCCAAATATTTATACTTGTTATCATACCAGAGAAAGTAGTGGATATTCTGCCTAATTTTCAAGTGTTTGTCTTTAACGGTTCAAAAGATAGGGCCATATAGAATGACTTACATAATTTATGGGGACACCCTTTAGTTTCTAAATTCAAATTGTATACTTGCTATAGTGGACTTTGCAATACAGGTTCCTTGTAAATTTCAGCTATCTGTCTATAACAGTTCAAAAGTTTGGCCACATACATGGAATTACATTAACTATTGGGACACCCTTTTATTTCCAAATTCAAATTTTATACTTTTTGTTATAGCTGACTAGCAATACAGTTTTTTTTTAAATTTCAGTGGTCTGTGTACAACTGTTCAAAAGTATGGCCATATATATCAAATTAAATGAACTATTGGAGCACCCTTTAAAATTTTGAATATTTATACATTTTATTATAACGGTCATCGATATTCTGTCAAATTTTCAAGGTTTTGTCTATAACGGTTCAAAAGATATGCCCAAATAGGTCAAACTACGTCACCTATGGGGACACCCTTTAAATTTCAAATTTATTTTTTTTATTAATTTCTGCTGTTGGGAGCTATAGCGAAACGCAATTTCTTAAAATTTTAATTTGATGCCCCTTAAGGTTCTTAAAACACGTAAAAAACATGTATGTTTTAAGGGGACACCCAACCTGAAAGCATAACCTTTCAAATAAAGAAAAAAAATTGAAATCGATTCAGAAATGGTTGAGGTTGAGTCCTTCTTTTTTGAAGTCCGTTAAAAAGTACAGTTATTTAAGAAAAATCTTAAGTTATACACACTCTTAAGTATGCTTTTTTTTATATATAACTAGCTTTGCCCACACACATTGTGTGCGTCCTAACAATTTTTTGTTCGATTTTGCTTTGAAAGTAATCCAGACCAAATTTTAGGACTCTTACTACTTCATATAAACTTACCCATCCCTGGATAAAATTCTAAACTTCTTAAAATTATTTTAAAGCTCTGTAAAAGGCGTTTAAAATATTTTAATAACAATTAAATTCCACAAAATAAAAATGCAAATTGCATCCAATTGCTTATTTAGCAGTAAGTAATTCATATTTTGTCATTATTTTAGGACAGCGCCATCTCTGAGCAACCGTATTTAAAATGACACACTTTCAATTCATATTTAGTCAGTATTTTAAAACGGTGCCATCTGCGTTTAAAATATCCCGCTTTCAAAAATAAAAGTTGCCTTAAAGTACTGCACCTTTAAATCGGTAAAAAAAAATCGGCGTACTTACACTTCTTTTTCTCCACTTTCACTTGGAAATAAGATATTTTTGCGGAAAAAAGGATCCTATATTGGAATCAGGAATATATTGGAATCAGGATACATCTTCGAAAAATTTTGTTTAAATCCATCCAGTAGTTTTTACGTGCTGCGAACACAGACATATAGACATTCCTTTCGGAGTCGTTTCCGTACAAATTAATCTTAGTTGCATCACTCTATAAAATATTTCTCTATTTTCTTTCACCTTCACGTCCGTACCTATTTTTAAGTAATTTTAACCTCATCGCCAATTAAAGAAAATTTTCTAGCTATCTTTTCCGGAAGATTAGCCTTCTGTAAGCGTCGCCAAACTGTTGGAGCGTTAACAGAATTTCCAATTTCGACAAAAATCTATCTTGATGACTGGAATGGATCTTTTGTTGGAAATTGAGACAATGTAATGATCAAGTGTCGCCGTGCTTTTTAGAGCCCAACCACGTCTATCTATTGCTATATTGTTTCTTAACGCGTTTTGAACAAAATGAAGTGACCTGTGGAGACACTTAAGAATTTCTCGTAAAGATTTTAAAGTTCTTCTGCAGTACAGTGTATACTTCGACCCATTTATACAATAATATAGGGATACATTCAAATAATTTTTTTTTTTTCTAATAGGGATTACTTACCACATTCTTTAGAAATATTTAAAAAAAATTTCCTTTTATTTATGAATTTGTGTTTAAATTTTACGTGTATCTGTTATTTTGATCAAAGAAATTTTGACTTTGAACGATAAAAATAATTTTTTTTTTAATAACGGTACTCAATATTATTTACGCTTGCCTGATTTATTGTTGACGGATACATTTCTAAAATATTAAGAAAGTGTAGTTGGCTAAAGTTACCAGAAGGATACAAAATCATAGTATAAAATAAGTACCCACTAGCGTATCTCTTATTTTGATCAGGTGTGTATATTTACAAAATATATTTCTGAATTAATTAATTTTATTAATTACAAACCAGAATAAACAAATATGAAGAACCATGAAGAAATTGTGGAACAAGATTAACGTGAGTACCTGCCTACTCGTCCTAACCTCACGGTGGTCTTAACACCGAGTGAAACTTAGGCGTAGACTAGCGCCCCCATTGTGTAGTATAACAACACTTTACGCTTGCCACCAATCGCTTTTTGTGTGTGATACAGTCACAATGAGTAGCCATTTATATAATATGGCAAGCCTTTCCAAGGCAAGCCTAGATCCACATTATAATCCAAACTCCGTCTGTTGAGAGTGAACAGCACACTTGATCGACTTTTCACCTTACCTACATAAATCGATCTTAAACCACAACCACCACTTGTACCCCCGAAGGGGACCTCACCAATAACCGGTCACAGAGAGGATAGGCTCTCTGTGGGGCCACCGATTCCCGTGGTACCAGTCCTTTGGGCACTGGTCGGGCCTCGAAGAGGACCCGTTTGTTTTAACACACAGACCTTTTCTTCCAGATTTAGGCTCTAGGAACCCTAGCGTCTGGTGCCCCTATTTTCCCCGAGTGAACCGCGTCAAAGCATTTGCCATATTCCTGCAGTGACAATTGGAACCCCCGGGGGTAAACCATGAAGAAATTAAAAAACTTAACGGTTTAATAATAGCCGCCTTAATACACTAGACACAGACTAGATGTTTTTTATATCTTGACTAGCTGCGCCCGCCACTTCGTCAGCGTCCTTCAATATGTTGTTCGATTTTGCTTTGAGAGCAATCCACACCAAAGACCTTTACGTTTTTAGTTTCTTTTTTTAAGAGAAGTAATAGTAGTAAATAAGACAGATGGTTAGTGCGATAGAAAAGCTTCGCAAGCGCTTCTGGTGTTCTTTAGGCGAATTAGTTTGAAGCTAGCATTGCCAATTTATAATTATTTTACTTCGCCGGCGATTTAGTGCTACGTGGTAATACCGGCGTTTTCAGTTCCGCCTTAAGGTATGCTAGGTATCAGTTTATATATTTTTTTACTTTATAACAAGTAAAGAATTTATATCCGGTTAGTTCAACTGCGTACTTTCACTGCTTTTTCTTCACTTTCGAAGATATTTTTGCGAATTAGTTTGAAACTAACATAGCCAATTTATAATTATTTTACTTCGCCGGCGATTCAGTGCTATGTTGTAATACCGGAGCTTTTAGTTTCGCCTTAAGATATGCTACGTATCAGTTTATGTATTTTTTTTACTTTATAAAAAGTAAAGTATTCATACCCGGTTAGTTCAACTGCGTACTTTCACTGCTTTTTCTCCACTTTCTAAGATATTTTTGCGGAAAAAAGTATCCTATATTGGGACCAGGATACTTAGGTATCTTCTCACAAAATTTTGTTAAAATCCATATAGTAGTTTTTAAGTGATCTGAACGTAAACAAAACCAGACAGACGGAGTTACTATTTTATTATATGTATAGATTAGCAATAAAACACTAAACAATAAAGCAATAAAACTGATAGGGGGACACGCGAAAGGTTTCTCACCACTGTACTGTATTTAAAACTACATTTAAGTATATTAAAAATTTGAATACATATTTCGGTACAGTGATATTCAATTAGAATTATATAGTAAAAAATACACGTGATAAATATTTAACAATTTGAAAATGTTGTGAAGCTGTTGATGATTTTTTAGTTTGCCATAAGTGAAAAAAAATCGATGTCGGGATTTCAACGGATTTTTAAGTTTTGAGGTGTCCTGAATCCATTTTGACTATTTTCGCGATTATGTATGGGCGTATGTATATATGCCACAATTTTTGTGAAGGGTCTACAGGTCATATCGTTTGACAAATTAAAATGAAATTCAGTATGTGCCGTAGGCATATTGGGATGAAGAGGTGTATAATTTTTGAGCATAATAGGAAGGGGGCAAGGGTTAGTTTACTTGACACCCCAATTTTGAACGCTCTACAGCTCATACCCTTTGACATATCAAACTTAAATGACACCCCAAACCGATAATAATTATTTTTCTGATTCGAATATTTTATTTTTTATGTAATATATCCATAAAAATATCTGTTTTCAATGGTATGTAATGGTAAAGTTGATTTTTTTTTTTTTTTTTTGTAGATAGTTTGAGAATTTTGTATTAATCTAATCTGAAAACTAAGAACATGAATTAATGATTTATTAAAATTTAAATAAAAACATATTTTCTCTATAAAAACACCCCAAAGATTATAACTTTATTGTATTTTTATTAATTGTAGCGGCCATAGTAATATAACGTCTGAGAGACTTTTAGGTGCCTCTATATTACAGAGATACACCTGGTCTATGACTGAGAATGTAAATTGTTTTTTGTAGAAATGCAAATGAAAAAACAATTTTACTTACTTTATACTTAATATGATAATATAATAAAATTACTTTTTTTGTACTAAATAAGATAATATAACTCAAAGTTTTGAACTGCTTTATAGAGGCATAGAAATAATTTGGTAATCGGCTTTGCTGCTCAAATAAATCTAGAAAATAAATTGAATAAATTTATTTGATTTTCAAACTGTATCCAAGTGTTTTATTTTGGTTTTCAAAAACTTTTTCCATATAATCCAATGAGAAATTAAAATAATGCCGAAAGCAAGAAATCATTTCTTTTAAATACTTTGGTTATACTATTATTTATTGTTTTAAATACTTTTATTTTTTGTAGATTATTTTATTTTATTTGATTTTAACAAAATATGTTTCGGCTCTTCTTGGGTATTTTGAAATAGTTTAAGACTTCTAATTATTTTTTTAAAGGCTTGTAAAATATACAATATATAAACTGTGTATTGAAATTTATAAACTTTAAAATATTTTTAAACTTTTTTTCAAGGGTTTTAAATGATTACAAAAAAATATTATGTTTTATTAGTTTTTTATATTTTAAAATTTTTTAATTATAATTTTTAGCATTTCTTCCACACTTTCTTTTCCACATAAAATTATTTTATAGTTTTTGTTTTATTTATACATGTAAGTGTTACACTAAAGAATTTTTTAATCTTATGATTAAATATTTAATACTTTTTTATTTGTTGTTTTATTTTTAATTTGTTTTAAAAGATTTTTTCACTTGCACTTGTCCGTGTGTTTTTTGTTAAAGCATTTGTTGTTTTAATCCACGCACACCCACATAAACTTCATTTTGTACCCCATTCAACGTTTAGTTTAATAAATGCAATGGTAAAATAAAAAATAATAATTGTAAAATACGAAACTCTAAAACAACTGCGATTATATACATATTTTGCACACATTTACCCACAATTAAACTCATATGAAAGATAATGAGAGAGTTGTAATTGTAAGCACAAGTTTTTAATTCACATTTCATTTAACAGCATAATGTTATTAACAAGGCATGTGGTTGTAACTAATGTTACAAATGTACACACAAATTTTTATACACTCAACTGTATAAACGAATAGAAAGTCAAAACAAATTTAGCAGTTAAACTTATAACAACTATCCGACCGTTGTTGCTTACAGATCAAAGTATGACGCTCAACTAAAATGTACAAGTCCTGCGGCTAACAAAACCTGGCGGCATGCGCTCATTTCAACAATTCACATAGATACTTGAAACACACACACAAGCAAATCTCATTTCAAATATAAAATGCAAAAACTATAATCTCAACAACAGCCAGCAAAAAGAAAATTAAAAAAATATTTTATTCGTATTGGATTTGATTATTCGTTAGTTGGTTGGTTGGTTGTTTAGTTGTGTTTTTACTACCTTACATTAGGGTGACCATATTTCGGCTGCTCAAATTCTCAAAAGAGAAAATATCACTGGTAAATGCGAATGAGCTATTTTGAACTTGAGTGAAATAATAAGACCCATAATTTTGAGATAACTCTCTTCATTTGCAATTAAATCTATACCTATAATAAAATAGTAACTCACTTCCGTCTGTCGATCTGTTTGCTTTTCGTTTGTGTTCGCATCACGTAAAAACTACTGGATGGATTTTAATATAATTTTGTCAGGAGGTACCTTAGTATTCTGATCCCAATATAGGATACTTTCTTTTCGCAAAAATATCTTATTTTCAAGAGAAAATGGAGAAACAGCAGTGAAAAACGCAATTGCCGGTTTAAAGGTACTGAAAATTTTGGTTTAAAACTGGGAATTTTTCAACACGGTTACTTTCAATATACACTTTTATAATTATTTTTATTTTACTATTACGCAACAGATGACGCCAGTTGAATACAATTTGTATTTTTACTTTGTGGAATTACATTGTTATTAAAATATTTTAAACACATCTTACAGAGTTTTACGATAATTTTAAGAATTTCAGAATTTTTTATAAATTTTAAAATTTTATCCAAGGGTGGGTAGCTTTATATAAAGAAAAACATAAACCATAACTGAAGCACTATAAAAGTAAGATTCTTACAATTGGTGTGGAATACTTTCCAAGGAAAATCGAATTAAATATTTTCGGAACGCCCACGACGTGGCTGGCACAGCTAGTTATTAATAAAACTTTTAAAGCTGTTTTCACAGTGTGTGATTTATATTAAAGCAAACACTGGCAGTAGTTATTAGAGCGAGCCAGTCAGTGTTTTTTTAAAGTTTTGGGCTTCGTGAAGGTTTCCTTTCTAAAAGGTCTTCTGCTGCTTTCTGATATTTGCAATACTTTCAGCTTCATTTGTGACAATTGTATTTCTATACTGATTTGTCAAGTTAGGCGCCGAGATATGTATGTAATCTTGGAGATTTGCGGTGTTATTTGGTTATTTATTCGAATATTATTATTATTATTATTATTATTATTTATTTGAGTCTAGACATAGTGTGAACGCGTTCAGAGTTAACTTTTGTTCATTACATTTCTGCACCCATTTTTTCAATTGATACTGGAATGAATTTTTAAAATGTGATGTTACTTGAAGAGCTTTGCCGCCAGCGATAATTATAAAATATGTCCCAAAATACTACCTCTTTTAAAAGCGAACTAACATTACTTGCTTTTGTAAAATAATAGTGTAAACGTAAGACAGTGGTGAAATAAATCAATAGAGGAAAGCTTCACTTTTGGCAACACTGCAATTGCATGTCATATTTAATTTTAGAACAGTGTTACAGCGCCTCTGGTATCAAGGAAGCTTATAGATTTTGTAGCTGTATATCCATTTTATTAATATTCGCCGGCGATGTAGCGCTATAGAGTAATACCGGTGAAGGAGTGCGCTGTTATTTACACTAGTAAGAATAGGAAAAACTAATACGAACTGGCCAACATACGTGCTCAGAAGTTGACGGGCGAACTACCCAAGCAACAGCACAACTTAAGTTTTTACGGAAAGAAAAATTGCCCACGCCCACTTTTTAAGTAGCTATAGAACTATAATGGATAGGCCTTTTTAAATTTTGCACCAGTAACGCCCATATTAATATACATAATTTAGCTAAACACAGGCTGGATTGGAATGGTGGACGTTACCTCGCATACAAATTGAACAATTATTATTGTCTATCTGGTGATCTGCTAATGTGCATAGTCAGTTTAACAAATTTATGCTAGATTAGGACGGTGGGCGAGGTACCTCCCATACAAAGTGAAAAAGTATTATCGTGTACCTAGAGAACTACAATATGTAGAAACTTGAAAATTTCCACATTTAAATCTTTTACTAATGTGTACAATCTAGCAAAATATTATTATCGTGTTCAGTAGTCTAACAAAGAACAGATTGGAAGTCTAGCAAAGAACAGATTGGAAGGGAACAGTAGGCATCGTACCTTACCTATAAACTGAAGCGTGCATTTTCGAGTTAAAGCTTGGCCTTACTTTTCTTACAAGTGTTTATTGTATTTCTTGTGGATGGGTGTAGCGAAGGGCACCGGGAATAGCTAGTATGAAGTAAAATATGTTAGTTATGACTTTTTAAGAATATCAAAGAGATAGTAAATGAACCCAAATAGTGAGATTACTTATACAAAAAATACTACCACGGGGATATATTATGTCATTCAAATACATCCCATCGTTTCTCGTATAGTTGTGGAGTCATTAAAGAACAAGAAGGAAGACCACAATCTGGAAGACTGGAATTCAGCAATGGTGTTTATACCGTCCAAACTATTTATGTAAATGAATTGGAAGAGCAATTAGGATGAGATTTTCATGCACTCCACGTACGGCTGACAAGATACGATACTGTTATGTTTGGGCCCTTGTTTTCGATACCTAATAATTCCTAGTTTTCAAAGGATTTATTTTATAATTCTCATAATATACGAATATAATTAGTTGTAACTTGAATAGAAATATTTTTAGATCCTAAAGGAAACTATTGAAATCTGTAAAACAATATTTATTTTTCAATATTTTTTTACAGTTACCTACAATCCCCTACCCGCTTTAGGTTATTAATAAAACTTTTATAATTTTTATAAAAAAATAACTAAATATTCTATGTAGGTATAATATACTAAATTTTATACATACATCGAAGAAAGAGTATACAGGCGATCTGCTCGGACCCAATAGTGTTAAATAAAATTATATTTACTGTGTGCGAAAGAAATTTAATAATTCCTGGAATTTTTCGATAAAAAGATATTTTTTCCTAACCTCACTACGGTTAGTCCAGCGTATTTTTCGTTTCCCACAAAATAATAATTTCAAGACCCTCGGAATAGGAGTGCATTTCAACTTTAACTCAAATCTCTTATTTGTAAACACGAACATGTTGGGGTAGCAGTTTGTAGCATAGTTCATGAATTTTTGCTAAAGTGTGCACCCATGCATTGCAATGCATCGTCTTGGTTGCAGACCAACCGCGCTGATAGCGTGGAGTACATTTTTCTAATTTTATTTTGAAAAAGCACTACAATCCACTCGTATTAAAATCATTTAAAACAAATCACCAACTAATCATCCGACAATAACACTGTCCAACAAAAAAATATTTTTGTAATGTTTCCTTCACTTCATGAGTCAAATCTTACTAATTTTGGGTTGAAAAAAACGAAAATGACAATGAAAAAATTTTATTAGTTCTAGTTTCTGTGATACACCATGGGTCAAAATATATAACGTTAACAAATTGAAGCAAATCAGTGAATTTTAAACCATAAGTTTATCAACATTATAAATTATTTTGGA
This sequence comes from Phasia obesa, assembly GCA_949628195.1. NCBI lineage: Eukaryota > Metazoa > Arthropoda > Insecta > Diptera > Tachinidae > Phasia > Phasia obesa. The sequence continues at coordinate 16,248,566 of OX451215.1, read as the reverse complement.
GTTGAAAATTAATGGCAGAATACTTGGCAGGTTGGATATTATTACCATCATGTGGATTTCATTTTTCTTTTGGCCTGTCTTTTGTAGGTAAGTTCTGGAGCATCCCTACACAGGCACCAACAGTAATCTGCAAGCATTGATTCATTCCAACGGCCCTTATATCTTTGTTCCATTACAGAAATATCCTAATGAAATCTCTCACCGTGTTCATCACTGACCGCACCACAGCTAGGAGGGAAAAACTCTAGATGAGAGTGGAGGAAATGTTTATGATATTTTATTAAGTTTATGATATTTTTGTAGAAGTATCCTCACCAACTGAACATCATCTTCTCTTCTGTTCCTCAAAAAAACCTTTAACAACTCCCTTGAACGCATTCCAAGCTTCCTTTTCTTTCCCCTCCAAAACTCTGTCAAACGCAGGATTCTTCAGAAGCTCCCGAAGTTTTGGCCCAACAAAAACACCTTCCTTAACTTTTGCATCACTTAGGAAAGCAAATTTTTCCTTCAAATATCTAAAGGCCACATCAAGCACTATCTGAAGAACTGAAATCACGTAAGTATATAACCTCAAAATAGCTGTACAACTGTTGGTTTTGTCAATTAACAGGCGTACCAACATCCAAAAACTAAATTTCTCGACAAAGTGAAAGCTGAGCATTAAATATTACATGTTACTGTATCTTGAAAACAGGAGCATATTGGTCATTTTCGAGGTGAGTTTTGAACTCAGGGGGTGAAAATACATAATAACTGGGTATTTCTAAGCCCGAAACAAATTCATTGTTGTTCAGTGTAATTAATCTTAATCTGTAAAAGTAAATGACCATTTTCCAAATTCATTGGGTAATTTTTTTAATACTAATTCCCCTGATTAGATACTATGTGACACTACCTAAACGCACTGCGATTACAAATTATTAAATTTATCACACACGTTTCAAGCCTAAGCGTTTTTATTAGTTAATAACAGACACAAGTGGAGCAACAACAACTTATAACATTATAATAAAACAATAATAAATATAATTAAGTCTTTTAACACAAAATCAACACAACTACCTCTGTCTTATTAATTTTAATTATATGTCTAAAAGTATTATTCGATTAAAACCAGACTACACGCCTTGAAAACCCAAAATCAAAAAGAAGCGATAAAAACTTAATCATTCTTGCTTTAAGTAAATACCTGCTTAAATTAACTACCACAAACGTTTGCTGTCCATACGATACTAGTACAGTGGGGTTTATTGCAAAGCAAATCAAACACATTTTATTGTCTTAAACTTGATTTTAAATGAAGTTAACAGTTGCAGTTAAGCATTTTAAAATCTGCGACTAAAAGGTAAAACCAATATTGCTTAATAAAACCAAAATGCTTAAACTAGATAATTATACCTTAACGTTTGATTCAAAATAAAATATTTTAGCTTTATTAGGCTTATTTATTTGTTATGCAATTTCTTTCAATATGACCCACTGTACATGATCAAATAAAATAAATACAAATACATATTCTGTGTTAAACATCGCATAGAAGCAATAACACAGAATATAAAACGCTACACAAGATTCAAACTGCATCAAGGGGCAAGCAACGACAATATAAAGTCTACAGAACACAAGTAGCGCAACCCCGAGGCCAGTAAACACTTTTTTAACATTTTGATAAAATGAAGAGATAAAACTGTAATAAACATGAGTTTCAAAGGGATGGAAAAAATTACATACATTTAAACAAATAATTGAAGCTGAAAAGTACCCTGCAGAAACCAAGGCTGATAGATGCAAAAGAGAGCGAGAGTCTTTTTGTGACTTTTAGCAATGAAGGGGAATTTGCTGCTTTCTGATTGGTGTTTGACTTAAAAGAAACAACTGCTTTTTATAACAAATTTGTTGTTGTACAACCAGTTATTTGTAGTTTAGTTAAGTGTGTTTAACTATAGATCTGTTGTATTCAAGATCGTGGCTTAAACGATCTTTCTTGTGGCTTTTTTATTTTTATAAAAGTAATGTTGGTAAACAAGGTGGCCATTATGGCATTTTTGCAGTTAGCATTTTTTTTATATTTTTTCAATTAATAATTTAGCATTTTTTGATATTATTTAATTTTAAAAAAATTACAGATACAATAATTTTGTTATTATTATTTTAAAATCTACAACGAGGTTTTATCGGTAATACATTAAAATTGTAAGGGTGATCCATTTCTAGGTTCCATACTTTTTTAAAGAAAAAAAACACAGAAAATTCAAATTTAATGGAGAATGTTTATTACCATTTGAAAGAACATTGTTTGGCATTTATTTTTTGAAGATTATGTCTATTAAATGTTGTCCGTTGCTACGTCGCGGATGGAACTTGGATCTTTTCAAGAGCCCATAGAGCGAACCGATGTCTCTTGGGAAGGTCGAGAGGCTTCAATGGTTGCACAAGCTGTATTTTATATGCTTTCAATTTATGATCTCGACCTAAAATGCGCCAAGTCGTTCCATACGTCAGTCCGAGTTGCTGCGAACGGCGCCGAATCGACTCTCCACGGTCCTCGTGTACACTCTCAGCTACGGCCGCTATATTTTCGGTCAAATATTATCCGATAATGAATGCTAGGTCTCAAAATGGGTGATGGTGTTGCGAATAGTACGCTCAGTAGGCCGATTATGTTGACCATAAGTTGAGCGAAGTGCACTAAACACATTCCTTACAGAACGTGAGTTTTCGTAATAAAGATGAACGATTTGTAAACGTTGTTCAGGCGTAAATCTCTCCATTATAAAATGCCAAACAATACTAAACAAAAATAACATGACAGCATGACACGATTTACTTGTGATCTGTCAAAAAAAAGCTACTGAAAAAAATATCTCTACTTGAATCGCCCATTATTACTCTGGCAATAAAGTATGTATGAGAATTTTGAAAAGTAAGATCTTCGATTTAGTCGTAGTAGAAATTACAATTTTCAGTGGCTGAAAATAAGTTCATATGATTAAATAAAGACGTGTTCAACTGTTGAGTTCTGCATAAATATAAAGCCGTATTAAGTGAAAATTGATTTTACTATTGTAAAAAGGTAATCGGTTTTGCCATTCAGTAACGTCGAAGTTGACAGATTATTATAGTGGTGAGAAACTAGAATAATATTGAGTTCAAATACTTTGAATTCGCTCTTTACGTTAGATGTGGTTTAGTTTTTGAACTAGAATTATTAACGATCACTATAATAATATTTCGCAGAGTCTTCAGAAGCTGAGGAAAAATATTTATTCGTTGGTGAGTTTAATATAAAATTATAAATATTACAAAATGTTATGGATTTAACATTATATTTTATTTTACGCTTAATTCCTAATATTGAAATTTTTAAAGTACATATTTCTTGAAAGAATCAAGAAATATTTATTTTCAAAAAATATAGAAATCGAAATGATTACGATGGGAAAAACATATCCATATAGCTATTTCGCTATTGCTATTTTGCTATAGCTCGTCAGTGGATTTTTCCCAAATTTTCTGAATAAAAACTCATATTCTTATAATTAAACTTTCATATTATTAGTGAAAAAGTTCGATAATAACAAAAATAAAAATATTTAACCGATTAATCGAATAAAACTTGAAGATGTAATCGATTTGTTTTGATGTTGTTTTAAATTTAATTTTATTTATAACTTTTTGAGAATTCATTTATTTTACAATTAATGGAACAAAAAGTGACTCCTGACTAAAATACACCTTGTAAAGTTTAAACTCTTTACATTTTAGAATAATCTATTACACCATGACGCATTTTTCAGCTTCTTAGAGTACTTTTTACGACTTAAATGCAAGGGGCCTGACTGGTTTATGCTTCAAAAAAGAAATTTTTAAAATATTTCCTACCCTACCTCCATTTTAGAAATAACATGTTTGCGTATGTGGGTGATCAATAGTTCTTAAAACTATATGTTAAATAAATATTGTATTGCTATTGTTTTTAAATTAGTTATGTATATGCAACGCAGCGTTGCCACAAAGAAAAATATTTTCCTGCCTAAGATATTCCTAAAATCTACCAAATGCTACCAAAACCTAAAAAAAACTACCAATACATTTTTTATAATAAAATAATTGTACTTTTGTTTTTTTGTAAACTGCCCCAAATTTTTCGCGCTGATCTTATAATGTCATTAATGATTCAATATCTCAGTCTTACGATCTGTCAAAAATAAAAGTATAATAGTGTGGATTAGAAATGTGTGTGACAGACTTTTTGACAAGTCTGTACAATTTGATAATCTTTAAAAAAATTTTTAAAATATTTTTTTCCATGCGATCAGAGTTGCAAAATCTTTTTTTGTATGATAGTGTTCCACCTACTACGCCATTTTGAAATGATGTTTTGAGAAGGATTTTTTTGTAATTGAATCGTACGATTGTGTAGGAGAGTTAACCCTGCCCTCTACTACGTTTTCTGTACATAAGTAAATACAGAGTAGTCAATCTTAACATTAGCACTTTAACAAATAGTAATTCCATTTGTTTTTTCAAATCCTATAGAAATTTAAAAGATCTTTTATTGGAAAATAATTTAAACATTTAAAATTGACAAACAATTTTTTACAAAAAACGCAGACAACTGGAATAAACCAACCAAACTACCAAATCGTTTATAAATAAAAAAACTACGAATTTCGGTCTGATCACACCAAAGTGGTATCGCTGATGCAAATACACCCACGGAATCCCCTGAGTGACTGTGAACACACACACACACTGTCAACAAGACTCTCACAAAGAGAACATAACATATAACAATTTTATATGAATCATTTTATTTATATTTTTCATACATTTATTCTCAAATTTAATTTAAGAAATTTGACCATAAACAATGCATAGATTTTTTTCAGTGTAAAAGCAACAATATATTTTAATAATCATTTAAAAAAAATTTCTTTTTTAAGTGTAAGGCATATTTAACCAGGTGACAGCACAAGGCGGAGCTAATATTAAAAAGTAATTTTTTCAATTTTTTTTATATGGAGTTTGACATTAATCATGTATTTTAAGAGAGAATAAAAAAGATATTACTGTCATATATGGGTTTCCATATAAAAAAAATTCAAGAAATTATTTGCTGATATTTCCTCTCCCTTACGTTATCACCTTGTTAAATATGCCTTGGTTGGGTATCTTTGCTTATATCAAGTCATATTTAACCTGGTGGCAGCGCAAGGCGGGACTAATATTAAAGAGAAATTTTTAATATTTTTTTCTTTATATGAAGTTTGACATTAATCGCTTATTATAAGAAAAAATAAAATAATTTTAGCTGTCAGAATCCATATAAAAAATTCAATAAGTTTTTTGTTCATATTTTATGCTCTCTTACGCTGCCACCTTGTTAAATGTTAATGAAGAAATTAAAAACTTCATCATTATTATTTTGCATTTTCATGTTTAGTATTTTCTACGATTTTTTAAAATTAGATTTAGCAGAAAAATATTTTTAGATCTGGTCACACTGTTTTGCCTTTAAAGATTTGTTTTACTGGCCGTGGCTAAATGAAACGAGAGAAAACAAACAGATTTTGGTGTTGTTCTGTGTTTGTATTCCAACAACGCGATCGCATAGTAGTTTGTACTTGTGCTAAGAGAGTTCAGCAACCGCATTTGTTGCGTGCATCTGTTCAGAGGTTTAATTTTTTTGGTATGTTTCATTTTAAGCACTTGTTTCTTATGTTTCAGGTGCATTTCAACGTAAATGTGTAGAGTGTGTTTACGAGGATTGATGATAAAGACGACGATGATGTTGTTGTTGCATCACAGATGAAATTATTTTACTTCTTTTTGTTCTTACGTACTTGGGTGTTATGTGTGCTGCAAGGTATACAATGTTTGTTCGTAGTGTTGGCATTAGTTTGTAGTTTTTATGTAGGGTTTTTATTTATGGGTTTTGCACATAATTTTTATATAGTTTTTTACTTTAATATTTCCTTAAGCCATTTTCTGTAACGTTTCTGCTTCTACAGAAGCCCTATTATTTCTTGCCTCATTTTTTCTGATGCACTTTGGCTTGAAAACTTGCCAACTACTAGCGATCACAAATATTGCGTTTTAAACTGGTGTTAATAATTCTATAGCTTTGCTAGAAGGCAAAATAACTTATTTATGCATAAAAAAAGATGAGCAGAAATACCTAATGAGTAAAAGAACGTTATGAAATAATTCACAAGCCAAGGTTTGTTTTTATAAAAACGATCGATCATTTATACCGGTTCGTTTAATGATGCTTTACTTTACGAGGTTAGCCTCGAAATGATTTAATTATCTACTCATTAAATCAATCAGAATTTCAAACTTCGTGATAAGCGTGACTCTCGCCTGATCTAACTTGATCGCAATTTTTAGGTTTATTTAAAAATTTTACCTTAGTGAGTTTGGTAAAAATATTTGTGCTAAATTCTCAAAGTGGTCCAGGGAAAATAAAGACACTTAAGAGGCCAGAGTGTCTTAAAATGCAAAACAAAGTGTCTTATTACATCTGGCTAACACCTCAGCTACAGCACTCAAAAATATAAATGGCAAATTTAAAGAATAATTAAGAATTCTCAGATTCATAATGTTTAATGCAAAGTTATTGGAAAAACGATTTCAATCAAATTGTTTATTAAAACAAAGTCGAAAAAAGAATTACGGAACTAAATTTAGACAAACAAAAGATTTACAATTCTACTGAGTCATGAATATAAAAAAAATATTTAAATATTTTATTGCTGTAAAAAAGTGTATTAGACACTTGCTATTATCTAGAAACATATGTATAATGAGCTTGATTTTGAAAGTGGTATAAGTAAAAAATTTTAAAAATCGAGTTTATCAGCTTCTTTATACCTAATCCTAATAAAATAACATACTCTGTAGTAATTCGCAATATTCCATGAAAATTAAGTTGAGTTTATTTTTTGGTTGGTAAACAAGATATAGTTGCTGTATATTTTAATAGTTGTACAAGTCAGTCTGTTTTCAAAGTTTGGCAAAATAATTATTAGTAATTTTATCATGTTTATGATCAGGTAATCTTATTAATGTAAAAATGCACTTTTTTTAGTTAATTGCAGAGATTATACGGCGAAGAAGTATAAGTTATACTTCCAGTAAACGAAAACGAACGGGGAAAATGGGGGCACCAAACGCCAGGGTTCATTGAATCTTAATCTGGAAAAACCTCACCCTAATCCACGGAGGAACAGCAAACGCCAGGGATGCGTGGTCAGGAGGGTGCTTGGCCGTTAGTATGCGAACTCTGGATACCAATCGACCTCCAGTTTTAATGTAGACTTACCCATGCATAAGGAGCTCTGTGTGGGTGGACAACGTTTTCATCAATAATAGCCTAGGGAAGAATTCAGAAGGGATGGACAGGAACGCCTTTCAAGGGGTGAACAGGTTAATCTCTAAAGGATCTCCTGTAGCGTTGAACCGGAATATTTCGATAAGGATGGACAAGGAAGCCTCGTTAGAGGTGGAGAGGTATTTCCCTTTAGGAACTCCGGTTTCCACTGGCCAGGAAAAGATATCGAAATAGAATTACAAAGAAACCTCGCAAGTGGTGGACTGGTAAGTCTATGAATATACTCCTGCGGCTATGGAGGTAAATGTGTTTTAATTGGACGCACGTGGCCCTGTGGGATTAGGCAAATTCTTTTCTCAAAACGTTCCTTCAACGTCTAATCGGATTCTCTACAGCTCCTGCTTAAAAGTGAGAGCCAGAGTCAGAAGAGGAGACGGGGAAAGGAAAGAGGCTGAGACGGCAGCGCACATTGTGTGTGAATGTCCAGCACTAGAGACTGCGTGATGAGTAAGAAGGCCGACCAGTTGCCAGTCGACAGTCTGAAATCACTAAAGTCATGATTAAGGGCAGGTTGTAGCCCATGACTCAATGGAAGTAGGTTGCCGTAAATTACATTTCGGTTACCTGTAATCATAGAGGACGGAAGGTGGTCGAAAAGGGACCCATTATGGTCTGCTTTGATATTCCCCCTACATTACATAATATCGTCTTCCGATTAATCAGTTCACAGGAAATTGAGTCCTGCATCTTAAAGCACATTCGGGACATTACCACTCAAAAGCCATAGCTTACAGTGCTGCCTGCTCACGATAAAATCATAATATTAACAAAGCGTTAATATGGTTGAAAATTACTCAGTCATCTGATAATAATGTTGAAACAGTTGATCATAAATTTATGATGTCCGGCCATTTTATTTGCCAAATGATCGCGATTTTGATTTAATAGAAACTAAAATTAAAAAAATCGAATTATTTATACATCCCTGAGCATTATCATAATTTAATAGAATTATGTAAAAAGAGAAACCCATTTTTGGTAGAACAAATGGCTCAAAAAGACTTCATTTCGACTAAACAACTGGGAGAATCAACGACTAATAGATAGGAAACCTCAATGGAGAAGCTGTGTCTTGGCTAAAAATACAATGGATCAGATTTCTACAAAATGCTCTATATAAGATGTTTTATAAAACTTCTTTGGATGCCAATATCGAATTTAAAGTGTTTGACCTTTCATCTAAAAGAGCAAGACCAAGAGTATACGAAAATATTGATTTGCTTCCATTATACACAACTATTAGACCAATAACAGAAGAGAAACGTAAAGCTATAATGGATTTACTAACCCATATCCAAAAAATTTCCTTAAATACTAAATAATCTAGCTACAATGTAATGAGTTTCGTTGACGGTTTAAGTCATTTATAAAGACATGCAGTTAATTTTGAAAATGGTATAAGTCATATAAACCTTTCAAAAACATTTTTCTTTTTAGATCCTTAATTAGTTCCTTAGTTATAAATTTCACAATCATAATAAATACTTATTTTTTGGTCAAAATATTTTATTCCATAATACAAAAATATTTTTTAATCCTTTAAAATGCGCACCTCTCGAAACAAGAAATATACGACTTATACCAATTTCATAATCAAGGGTTCATATATGGTAAATTTCCCGCCAATAAAATTGCCTATACACTACAATAAAAAGATTTAATTTAGATTTAACAATTTTAGTTAGTTCTCAAATAAACATTTATTTAACCCAATAAATGACTTTACCTTCTGTCCTCGCATTTTAATACCCGAATTGGCAACAGCGTGTGCTGGTGAAGAAGAAACGTGATCATCATAAATACAGGTTGACAACATTTGATTTCATTCATGTTGTCTGCACACATCTGTGTTCTGTGATTGATTTTTTATACGGCCAACTTCATCTGATTTCTTTGCAGTATCAAGTATTTTATCTGTGAGTTTTTTTTTTCTTTGCATTCAATCTTCATCTACTTTGTATTTTTTACATGTAGATGAATTCATTTTATCGAGAACTGTTGATATTGACGTAGTCATATCTCCTTTACAGGCATGTTGATGCATGGTATCGTAAACACACAGCGTATATGGAATAATATTTTGAACGTGGCGACAATAAGACGTTCTTACATTGAACTACGATTCCCGTTGATTTTAAAGATCATTTTGAAATTATTTTTCTTTTCTTCTAGTATACATTATCTCACTATCCGCTTCTTCTTTATATCTCCGTTTGTCCCTTGAGAGTTTTAAAGTAACGTTAAATAAGAGCATGCAAAAAAATGCGTATTCGTTTGCGTTTGCAACTTTTGTTGCTGTTGTCGCTGTTGCGTAAAAATGTATAACGCCACACAACCCAACTCTAACATCTAATAAGGAGCCATTAAAACTATGTGACCAACTGTTACCAATTAAATTGAAAAATATTTCTTTAAGGAACGTTTGCCACCATCAGTTTTACAGATTGCTTCAAAAGTGACACATTGCCAGAGGTGGGTAAAATTTTATGTTTATTTATGTTTAAAAACTAAAAGTGAAAATTTTTTTTTATATCTGGTTCCATTACATTTTTATTTTAAAACAAGGATTTTAAATATTTAGAAAATTTTCATTGTTAGAAAGAATTTGATGACCTAAATTTTCCATGCAAAATTCAAAATGCCTAATATAATAATACTTTTAAAAATACCATTTTACTTTATTTCACATACACTTGTTGCTGCTCTTTATGATCACGATGGATCGATGATACATGTGCAGTAAAACACGCTTGTTTGCCTTGTCATTTGTTGCCAAATATGTCGATGGCCAACAGTGTCAAAGGAGTCAATTTCTTCACTCGCTCTCTGTGACAATTGTATTCGAATCGCCTTACCATGTAGTAGGAATGCCAAACCCAAAACCTATTCAAACAAAGACCAAAATGAAATAAAAAACACAAGATATCAATAGTGCTCTACATATGTTGCCGATTATCTTGGGAATTCTTTGCCTTAGAAACTTGGTGACTCGTTTATTGTTTGATGTCGCATGAAACAAATTCAATAAAGTTTTGTCTCTTTTTTGGTTTGACTTAGTTTACGCAGAAAACAGAAAGCATGCATCATAAGAATGGATAACTATGTATATTCCATACTAAATATTTATCTATACATCTGTCTGGACGTACATATGTTCTCTTTAATGTCTAGTGATTGGCCTCCTAAATAAATGTTGCAAAACTCCATTATAACCACGATGGAGTTCAGTTCCAATTCATGATTACAACCAAGTTCTTAGCCGGCCTGCTAGCCACGTTTGGAGTGTTGGCTGGTTGGTTGGATGAGGTGTGAAAATATGTTTGCTATGGAATCTTGCAATAGCATTTGATAATTAAATTAGATTTCGCCATTTTTGGTTAATGTTTTCGTATGATCATACAGCGTTCAGTTGCAAGACTAAACTGTGCTGTGCTGTAAACAGCATGATTACTGCCAGGTTCTTCTCGGTGTGTGTGTTTTTTTTTTTACTCATTTTGTCTTCTTTTGCGGCTGCAATTTAATACTCGTAAGAGCGAGCGTAGCAGTCATACACACACTGTATTGTTGCAGTTGTAGTTTTTGCATTTATGGCAGTATTTAACAACATTTAATTACTTAATGTTAGTGTTGCTATAAATTAGTGTCGGGTTATGGTAACATTTTTTCCTACCTCCTACCTTCCACTTCTTTTTAAAAACCATCCCTAATTGCTCATGTTCATCTCCTCTATTAGCAGTAGTGCAACGAAAGTTTTAAACACAAATTGACAGCAGAGGCAAAACAACAATAAAAGCTGAATGCATTATGCTTGTTTGAAAGTGCCGAAGCAGATACTTATGCCTATGGCTGGCATGCTGTATTTTCGCACTAATATCGCGAACGAGTATTAGTACTTGTATTCTTTTAAACTGTAAAATAAACCAAGCCATTTAAAATTGACATGTTTTTAACGGTTATTGAAGGTTTTGGAAAAATAAGAACTTAAAGGTTGCGTTTAGTTAAAATCAATTTGACACAAAAAATGTGGAAAATGTTTAAATTGTTATTACCCGTGTAAACATCAACGTACTGCTCAGTGTACAGTTTAATATTTCCAAGAAGTAAAAACAATTAAGACTCATTTTCATATACTTGCAAGTGGAGATCCATTATTATGGAGCTTTAGTCTCACCAACAGTGGTGCAACAGATTAATGTTTTACCTTGTTATTTTACTCTTCTTACAAAATGGTATTAATTAAACGTATGTTAACAAGTTATTTTTGAAAATTAAAAAAAAATAAATGTTTGGAAGCCTGGGGTTTTACAGGACCGCGTGCCATTTTTAAAGAAAATATTTTTTTTTATAAAAGGTTTATTGAAACAATTTTGTATGAAAATGTAAATATTAAAAATATTCTTAAGTCGCAACGAAACAAGATAGGACATAATTAAAATAATGCTTGGAGTGCCGGGCATCTTTAAATGTGATGGCGGAAAATTCAACAGTCACCCTTAAATGGAGGCGGGGAAAAGGGCTACCCTAGGCAACTATGTTGCAGATGAACTGGCAAAGAAGGTGACTTTGCTTCATGATAGTGACCACGACATCTATTGTGGCATTCCCTCTCGTCCTGTGGGCATCGAATAAGCGGTGCTCTTTATGATCTGGCTTAGTTCAGATGTTCCAACGAGTCGACTTGTTTTACAACAAGGACGATCTGGCCCTCACTTGATCAGAGGAAAACGGATTCGTTACTTCGACTGCTCAAAATTTAACTTCAGGATTTAGCAACGGCCACTGGGCATTGTTTATTTAGAACTCATGCGAGAATAAAAGGTCTCCCCTACAACGACTTTTTTGCCAAGGTAAAGAAGAGAAGGATTTAATCGAACAACTCCTCTGTCTATCTCCTGCATTGAAATACCGACGTTTTCAGCACCTATGACGATGGTATTTTGATAGCCTTTTTGGTATTTCTTTATGGGAACCAAGCCACATTATTTCCTTTCTGAGGAGTTGTGTTTGGTTTTTAACACACTCGGCCAGCGCGCACTCTATGGCAACTTTCTCTTTTTTACTCGTCTGTCTTTCTTTTTACAGGGAATACAAAGGAACCAACATTTTGTAATCAAATGAGTTGCCCACACTCAGCTACCTGCCAAAACTAACCTAATATAGTATAATACGGTGTTGGTTTTAGTATAAGACGATGGAGGTTTTATGATAACATCGTAGAGCTCTTAGTTTAAAACGGTGTAGTTCTAACATAAGTCGGTTGGAGTCTTAGTATAAGGCGGTGCACAACGATTTAAAACGTTATTGCTTCAGTCAAAACAGAAGTGTTTCAAGTGGAGCTGCAAAGGCTTGGCTCTTTAGAGATTATTTTTTATTTTTGCAATGATACCAAAAGAGTGTTTATAATTTAAATATGGAGAGTTTTAAAATTAGGACAGTGCTTTAAAATATTCACAAAAATTAAGCGTAAATCTCTCCGTAAATGTTTCTAGTTTGGGTACAACTTAACTTCAAATTCTTTTTTTGGAATTATTGTTTGGGCGAAATTTGTTGGATTTATTTATGATCGAATTGATACTTTGAGCTACACTTCTGATAAAATATTGAATAAAATAAAATCAAGTCTTATCTAGATAGAAATTTGTATTAAAATTCGTATTAAAAAATGTAAAAATATTAATACCCAAAATATAAACTATTGCAAAAATACCATTTTTAACCGACTTCAAAAAAAGAAGGTGATTATCAATTCGTCTAAATGTTGCGATGTATTTTTTAATGTTTGTGTCTGCACAACTCAACCATTTCGAAACCGATTTTAAACATTTTAATTTAAAAACAGTTCAATATTTTAAAAATTAAAGGGTGGCCCCATACAACATACATGTTTTTTCGTGTATTAAGAAACCTAAAGGGCACCAATTTAAATTTTAAAAAAATTGCGTATCACTATAACTCCCTCGAAGAAAAAGTAATAATAAAAAAAACTTAAAATTTAAAGGGTATCATCATAGGTGACGTAATTTGACCTTTATGGGCCTATCTTTTGAATCGTTTAAGACAAAACCTTGAAAGTTTGACAGAATGTCGATTACTATGACCGTTATAATAAAAAGTATATGTTCCGGCAGGCAAGGAACCACAAGAATTTCCGCACAAAAGCTGCGAAATAAAATTTGTCGCTGGCGGCGACGGTCGTTCGAAAAAGGGCGAATTTAACAACCAAATAAAAAGAGCCAAGTTTCTAATTAATTGGTTTAGGTGTTTATTTCTATTTAAAAAAAATATTAAAATTAACAAATGGAAATATACATATAAGAACAAATGTACTTACCGCAGTGCTTTCCTTTAACGAACTAATTTTACTTGTTAAATAATTTAAAGTTGAGCCAAAAATTCTTTATGTATTAAATACATAAAAAAATAACGGGCCAACTTAACGAAACAAAAGCACTGCAGAATAATATTGTTACATATAAAACTAACTGATCATTTACAATCATACATATGTATAAACAAATAGGAAAAACGGGAATAAAAATACATAATATGAATATACATAAATGATCAAGAGACAAAATAACAAGACATTTAGGCAACTCACAGACTGAGAAATCAAAATAAATAATTTCAAACAAAATAATAAATGTTTCCAGTTTTATGAGCCATTAAGCGACATCCCCACCCCCGTGGATCGACCACGATTCACTTCTCCAAATCAAGGACTGCAAGTTTGGAAACAGGTCGCATCAGGACACTAGTGCTAGTACGGACATCAGCACGACGTATAATATCATCTTTACCCTTGTATACCTCTTCCACTCGACCTCGTCTCCAATCTTTTCGGGACACTGCAGGATCGCAAATGATAACCAAGTCACCAACGGCAATGGGCTTTGTGCGTTGACACCATTTGGAGCGTCTGGTCAACGTGGGCAAATATTCTCGGATCCAGCGATTCCAAAAATGATCGCGTAGTTGGCGAGAGATGCACCACTGCTTTCTCAATAAAATAGGCTCTTCCGCTGGCGCTCCGGCAGGAGTTTGGGTTGTATTTGGGCAACCAAGTAGGAAATGATTAGGCGTTAGTGGTTCCTCATCTTCGTGGCTCAACGGCAAGTGTGTTAAGGGACGAGAGTTCACAATATTTTCTGCTTCAATTAGGAAGCTTTGAAGCGTGTGTTCACGAGGGGCAGACTCTTTCAATGTTGACTGTAGCACACGTTTGACGCACTGTACCATTCGTTCCCATACACCACCTTCTGCAGGATTATGTGGACAATTGAACTGCCAGTCGATACTTTTCGATGATAGTTCATCTTCAATACGGGCCACATCAAATACCTCACTGAACCTCTTAGCGACTTGGTCAGCACCAACAAAATTTTTACCATTGTCGCTTCTGAGCCTTGTAGGTACGCCACGTCGATTTATAAAATTACGTATGGCGAGGATGCACGCATCTGTCGACAGGTCGAAAGCAACTTCTAAGTGGATGGCTCTTACGGTTAGGCAGGTAAATAGAGCTACCCATCTCTTTTCATGGCGTCGACCAATGGTTACAGTTAGCGGCCCGAAGTAATCCAACCCAGTATAGGTAAAGGGCCTAATATATGGCGTAAGTCTGTCTTCTGGCAAAGAACCCATAAGTGGTGGCACCGGCAATGTACGACGAAATCTGCAAATAAAACATTTAGAGACACACTTATGTAAAGTTTTTCTTAAGCGTGGAATCCAGAACGATCTTCTTATTTCACATATTGTGGCTTCGAAATTCTGATGTTTCATCTTCTCGTGTACATGGGCCACAAACAACTCAGTGACGGGATGATGTGACGGCAATATAATCGGACGTCTTATTTCCAATGGCAACCAACTAGCTGCGTCTACACGGCCATTAACTCGCAGTAGTAAATTTTCATCCAAGTATGGAACCAACGCATATAATTCACTACTTTTCGGCAAATTTTTTTCAGATTTTATAATTTCAATTTCGGCATTAAATTTTTCTTTCTGGGCTTGGCGACAAAGATAAATTTCCGCAGTTTTTAGTTCAGCAGCAGTCAAACTATTTCTTTCATCTTGGCTTACTTTCCTTTGGCATCGACTTATGAAACGTAACATCCAGGCAACCGTTCGTTTTAGCTTCAAATAAGAAGAAAATCTACTAAAATCAATAATAGGAGGAATATTAATTAATAGAGCAAATTTTGGACGTAGCTCCTCAGTATCAAGGCTAGCTGGGCTTATATTCACAGCTTTGGGCCATTCATCTTCACCATCATAAAGAAAATTAGGGCCACTGAACCAGCTGGATTCATTCGAAAAGTAGACCTGAGACTTCATCCTAGTGGTTTCATCAGCAACATTAATATTGGTGGGCAGCCATCTCCAATCTGATGGGCTAGTGGAATCTAGAATTTCTGTGATTCGATGGGCAACAAAAGGCTTGTATCTACGACTTTCTGAGCCTATCCAATTAATCACAGTAGAGGAATCGCTCCAACAAATAAACCGAGAAACCTTCATGGAATGCTCCTTCAAAATCGTATCCAATAATCGAGTACCCAAAACAGCAGCCTGAAGTTCGAGCCTTGGAATACTCATCGTTTTTAGAGGGGCACATCTCGTTTTTGCAGCTACGAAGGATACTTCAACTTTTCCATCAGTATATATGGACCTCCAGTATGCCGCGGCACCAAATGCATCCTCACTAGCGTCGACAAAAACATGTAGCTCCAGACGGATAGGAATGCCATTTCCAAAATAACATCGAGGCACTTTCACATTAACAACATTTTTTAGCTCTTGGCGCCAAATATTCCACATGTCATATAAGTCATTGGGCAAAGGGTCATCCCATCGGACATCGTACCTCCATACCTCACGCATCAACAGTTTAGCCGTAATCATAAAGTTGCTCAATAGACCAAGTGGATCGAAAATAGACATTACCACACTAAGCAACTCTCGTTTTGTAGGAGCCTTCAAACCATTTATGACTTCAGCATTCACGTTGTGGAACCTCAACTCAAACCTGAAAGTATCATCTTTAGGTTGCCAGTACATACCTAGGACTTTTTCTGACTGCAGCTCGTTGATATCGCTGGAAAAGTTCACCGGCTTCTCCATAGCACCTTTAAGAGCCACAATTACCTGAGACGAATTGGATGAAAAATTTCTTAGCTCGAATCCAGCTGACTTATGGATGTCACGAACTTGTTGGGCAACTTCAATAGCTCTTTCAGGTGTTGGATAACTGTCGACGAAATCATCCACATAATGATGATCCACGATAGACTTCACCGCACGAGGGTAATTTTCCCGATAGCTTAGGGCGTTGGTTTCTTTGACATAATGAGCTACGCAGGGCGAACAAGCAGCGCCAAATGTCATCACGACCATCTCATAAGTATCAGGAGGCTTTCTGTCATCATCGCGCCAAAGGAAGCGTTGGGAACATCTGTCTTCAGGAGCCACAAGGACCTGGTGAAACATCTCTTTAATGTCGCCGCAAACTGCAACAGCTCCAACTCGAAAGTTGAATAAAATAGACGTCAGAGGCTTATATTGCTGAGGACCTTTTAAAAGCATGGAATTCAACGAAACGCCTTCAACAGTTGCAGCAGCATCAAAAACTAGCCGAAGCTTTCCAGGCTTGTTGGGGTTGACCACACCAAAGTGAGGAAGATACCAAGTTCTAGGGCACACACCAGAAGCTTCATTAGGCAACAATTTCCTTACATACCCCTTTGACACGTAATCGTTCATGATGGACTTGTAGGCCTCACCAAATTCCGGAATTCTCTTCATTTTCCTCTCAATACCATTTAGTCTATTTAAAGACATGGAATAACTGTCTGGCAGGACTACATCATCAGAGCGCCACAAGAGCCGGGTTTGAAATCTTCCTTCAACTTTGACAGTAGTATTCATCATTATTTGACGAGCTCGAGCAACCTCCTTCGATTCTATGACCGGTAAGACCTTGACTCCGAAATTTTCGATTTCAAAATAATTTGCCACCAAGTCGTAAAGTGTCTGCTCAGGCTGAACTGTCAACAAACATAAATTAGAGTTTGATGGCTTACCCTTCATCGGACCAAAAACGACCCAACCCAATGGTGTGTTGGCAGCATATGGACCACTTTCTTCCAAAGGCACAATTTCATCAGGAAGACCAAGATGGCAGTGATCTAATCCTATCAGGACTTTAGGAGCCACACCATTGTATAATTTAATTGGTAAACCAGGATGAGCGCTTAAATCCATATTGAAACTCTGAGCCGGCAATTTCAAATTCGAGACACCATAAACATTTTTTAAAGCATATTTTCTTTGCTTACCAATCCCACTTACTTGCAGATCAACCACAGATGCCATTTCTTCAGATTCCTTTCCAGCGTACCAGTGCAAGTTCAATTTACTTTGATGCCCCCGGAGGCCCAGTTGCCTCACCAAGGAGCTGTCCACCATAGTAACCGAAGAACCTTCATCCAACAACGCGTAAGTTTCAACCTTGTTACTAGGACCATAAAGTACAATAGGCACAACTCGGAACAGGAGTACGCTCTTATCTGCAGGACGGGATACACAGCTCAAGACAGACGCACTTCCATTTGATGAACCACTTGGGGCTTCTGACTCTCTTGGCCCAGAATATTTTTCGCGATTATTATTAATTTTTACATCATGTAGTAATTTGTTATGTTTTCGCAGGCAACCATCAATGGGACACTCTTTTCGTTTATGGCAACTCCTACTAGGATGCCCCGACCCAAGACACGAAAAACATAACCTCAATTTCTTCACATTAGACCATCTGTCAGGCACACTCAATGAACTAAATTTTTTACACTCAAATAATTTATGATTACCCTGGCACATAGGGCATTCTTGTTTATGTTGACCATCAACGGCGTGGAGGACAACTTTTCTTTTCGGTTCACTATAATTTCGATTACTACTCACCCCTTGAATAGTTTGCACCAAATCAGCAACATCTTTGAGCCACCTGTTAAAATCCAAAACCGTTGGATATGGCTTAATTGTTGAGGAATAGCGGGCCCATTCCATTCGTTTACTCAAGGGAAGCTTACCAACCAATTCATCCATTAATGTAGGATTCGCTAAATGCTGTTGTCCATTGGCAGATTCCAAAAAGGCGGCAAGATTCTGCACCTTAACAGCAAATGGCACAAGTCGATCAATAGCACTCTCACTAATGGGCTGAATTTCATTCACTTGTTGGAGCTGACATCGGATAAGCATTTCTGGACGACCATATCGAAAACGCAACTGCTCCATCACCACGTTGACGTTATCCGGATGTATGAGCAACGATTTAACACTCTCCCTTGCATCACCCTTTAATGCCTTTTGGAGCCGAACACAATTTTCAAAATTATTGTAATTATAAACAGCAGTCGAATTACTAAAGGCTGTTGAAAAAATGGGCCAATCCTCAGGTGTACCACTAAATTCCGGCAGGTCATATATTTTTCTGTGCACTGCCATCGAACCGCCATTTTGAGACACAAAATTATTTGGCGGTAACATTTGTGTTAAAGGCGATTGGCTTGCACAAAAACCGGTACTATTTGCATTGCAGCTAACACACGAAAATGGCGTACGGCGATCAGTGCAGTCAACGTTGGGTGAGACAGAATTTTCGACGTTAGCTTCACTAGTACCCGTCACAGCTGGCGCCATATTGGATGGTTGGGGCACGGCTGAGGATGGCGTTGAATTGGCATTAAGGGCAATGGACAAAACTTTCTGAGCAGTCAGCAACTGGACCTGGAGTGTATTAATTTGGCTTTGCAAGTCTTCCAAATTGATACCGGAATTGGGCTGGGGCATCGGAAGCTGTTGGCTAGGTTGAACCGTGGCTGAGGGCATGTTGGACGCGCAGGTGGAAGTGGTGGCTACGCTACCCGAGATTCCAGCGCAGGTGGAACTCGTAGACATTGCGGCAGGGGCAGATAATATTTTATCACTTATTTGAGCAGTACTTACGATTGTCTTGGTTACTCCTGAGGTAGAAGGAACTACTATAGGCATTGCTGTTCCGGCGGCAGAGGAACTGGTAGACAGCAAAGGAGCTCCAGCGGCAGTGGGAGCCAATTGCTGTGACGGCAGATATGTTCCGGCAGATGGAGAACCACTATTATTTTGGCTTGATGTTGTCTGCAATCGAGCGCTTTTTCTCACTGGCGATCGTTGCATTATGAACCACAAATATTCTTTAAACAATTGTTGTCCCGGCAGACGAGAACCACTTTAAAAATTTTAAAATATATTTTTTTTTAACGCAGGCAATGTCCATTAAAAATGATTTATTTCGGCTGACAAGGAACCACTTCAGCGAAAATTTATTTTCTCTTAGACAGAGAACCAATTGTTCCGGCAGGCAAGGAACCACAATAAATTTTGCCAAAGACCAGCTAGGAACCACAAGAATTTCCGCACAAAAGCTGCGAAATAAAATTTTTATTTAACGGCAGGAAATGTCCAATAAAAATTATTTATTCCGGCTGACAAGGAACCACTTCAGCAAATATTTATTTTCTCTTAGACAGAGAACCAATTGTTCCGGCAGGTAAGGAACCAAAATAAAATGTTCCGGCAATTAAGGAACCACAAAACAAATAATATATTCTCCAATAAATGTTCCGGCAGTCAGGGAACCACACAGAAATAAATTTATTCCTCACAAAAATGTTCCGGCAGTCAAGGAACCACAAACAAATAAATTTATTCTTCAAAAAATGTTCCGGCAGTCAAGGAACTACAAACGAATTTATTTTTAATTGTTCCGGCAGGCAAGGAACCAAATCTTTCGCCAAAGTATTGCGAATTTAATTTTTATTAATTGTTCCGGCGGGCATGGAACCACATTTTTCGCCAAATAAATTGCGAAATAAAATTTTGTTCCGGCAGGCAAGGAACCACAAGAATTTCCGCACAAAAGCTGCGAAATAAAATTTGTCGCTGGCGGCGACGGTCGTTCGAAAAAGGGCGAATTTAACAACCAAATAAAAAGAGCCAAGTTTCTAATTAATTGGTTTAGGTGTTTATTTCTATTTAAAAAAAATATTAAAATTAACAAATGGAAATATACATATAAGAACAAATGTACTTACCGCAGTGCTTTCCTTTAACGAACTAATTTTACTTGTTAAATAATTTAAAGTTGAGCCAAAAATTCTTTATGTATTAAATACATAAAAAAATAACGGGCCAACTTAACGAAACAAAAGCACTGCAGAATAATATTGTTACATATAAAACTAACTGATCATTTACAATCATACATATGTATAAACAAATAGGAAAAACGGGAATAAAAATACATAATATGAATATACATAAATGATCAAGAGACAAAATAACAAGACATTTAGGCAACTCACAGACTGAGAAATCAAAATAAATAATTTCAAACAAAATAATAAATGTTTCCAGTTTTATGAGCCATTAAGCGACAGTATAAATATTCAAAATTATAAATTAAAGGGTGCTCCAATAGTTTATTTAATTCGATGTATATGGCAATACTTTTTAACAGTTGTATACAGACCGTTGAAATTTACAAAGAAATTTTACTGCTAACTCCGCTATAACAAAAAGTATAAAATTTGAATTTGGAAATAAAAGAGTGTCCCAATAGTTAATGTATTTTATGTATTTGGCGAAATTTTTGAACCGAGATAGACAAACAGCTGAAATTTACAAGAAACCTGTATTGCTAAGTCCACTATTACAGGTATATCATTTGAATTTAGAAATTAAAGGGTATCCCCATAATTGATGTAATTTATTCTAGACAAATACTTGTAAACTAGGCAGAACTTTCACTACTTTATAAGGCATAATAGCAAGCATAAATATTTAGAATTATGGATTAAAGGGTATCCCAATAGTTCTGTGTTTTGTTATATATGACTAAACCTTTGAACCGTTATAGACGCACAGTTGAAATTTGCAAAAAATCTTTGTGGCCAAGTTCTCTATAATAATAGGTCTTTAATTTAAAATTGTAAATTAGAGGGTGTCCCAATAGGTGATGCTATTTAATTTATATTGCCCTGTCTTTGAAATCGTTATAGACAGACATTTAATACTTACGCATAACGTATATATATTACTATCTCCGCTATAGTAAAAAGTATAAAGTTGGAAATTAAAGGGTATACCTAAAGTTAATGATATTTTATCTAATATAGATTAACATTTGAAATTTTAACAAAACGAATATCACTATGTCCACAATAAAAAGTACAAAAAACTTAAAGGGTGTCCTCATAGCTGACATAATTTGACTTATATGGACTAGTCTTTTGAACAGTTATAGATAGAGACCTGATATTTACACAGAGCGTGTATAATTATGTCCGCTATAAGAATTATAAAATTGGAAATGAAAGGGTGTCTATATAGGTAATGAAATTTGATGTATGCCTTATCTTTTGGGCCGTTTTAAATGGACGACTGAAATTAACTATAATGTGTATTAGTATGGTCGCTATTACAGCTATAAAAATTTAAAATTAAATGGTGTCCCCATACAAGACGGATGTTGTTGAAAATAGCTTAACTTTTGAACAGTAATAAGGAGATGCATAGTCTTACTTCTTTTCCTGCTAATTTTGGCGCATTTTGTTTTTCTTTTATTTGGTTTATATATAGTTCTTACAGATTGCTTCTTACATTTTTAGTTTAGAACTGGTACCCAACTATATGTTTTGAAGACGGTTTTTTTTGCAAGAATTATTCAGAATTGTCCCTTAAAAATGGAATTGTTATTTTCATTCGGTACTATCAATGTTTTTTCGAACTATTTAAAAGACATCTAAGACAGAAAATTATTTTTAAATTTTGTGTAAAGAAGCTATTTAAAGCAATTTTTGATTATTATGATAAATTGAGTTTTTTTTTGTTTCTTGTTGGTATGATATACATACATACATATGTAGGTACATAGTATTATATTATACTTTAAAAAATTGTTTTTTAAAACTCTTTTTCTATAACTTGCATAAACAAACAATAACTGCACGCAAGAATCTATTTACAGATTTATTTTGTATTGTTTTCGGTATCACTTTCATAATTTATTCAAAATAAGTACAAACTCAATTTATAATGATTTGACAACTTGTTAAAACACAAATATGCAAATCTTTAAACAACAACTGCAGCGACAACCATTTCTCAAAACTGTCAGCACAGAATAACAAAAGAAAAATAAGTTTAAGACGAAAAAATTTTAGAAACCTTAACGTTAACCTTACAAACGAAGACAAAACATGACAAAATATGACGAAAACAAATAGTACGGGCACCAATAGAGTTTGGATTCTGTGATGTTTTTTTACGGAAGGCATAATGTTTGATCATCGCACATCCATTTTAGTTAAAATAGCAAGATTGTCTGCTTTTAATGGCTGTCAAAAACAAAATGTTAGACGTAGCCTTCTTCTATTCATAAAAATACTTAAATCAAAATCGTTTCAAACTACTTTTTAAGACACAACTATTAAATGACACATCAAATTCAGTGCTTAAATATGTTCATAAAAAATGTACCTGTGAATATAGATATTATATAGTTAGTGTTATTATTAAGGACGTTTTAAGCAACGACTATCAATTCTTGATTTTATGACCGTTAAAAATTTTACACCGTTTCATGTGTGTAAAATTTTTAAGTTTAAACTTAATATTAACTGTGTTCGATTTTGCTTTGAAAGTATTCCACACCAATTGTAAGACTCTTACTTTTATAGTGCTTTGTATATTGAGTTCACTGAAAACGTCATTTGTTTCTATAATGTGAAACGACAAAACTTTACAGAATGAATAACTAACCAGAAATCAATACTTTTGTTCGATTGTTATAACAACGGTTTTCTTGACAGAATTTTAACGGAAGTGGTTCTGAAATTAAAATTTTACCAACACATTAAATCCGATTGGTATAACGCGTTACTTAAGCATAGAAATTTTTACACATTAAACATACGATCCTACATATTGAATACGTAATATCGAAAGGAAATTGCTTGTAGTTCAAGAATAAAATGCGGAATCTTAGAATGTAAGACCACTATATTAGAAGAACTAGCCATTTTAATTAAATAGTTACCGGAAGGAAGACTCGGTTGCAACGTAGAAAATGCAAAAAAAAAAGAGATCTGAAATACGTGCTTTTTATAGAAGCCTTTATATATATGTCTTATAGACTTCTCGGTTGACAAATATTTTCTCAGCAACTTTCTAAACTGGGGAATAATTGAAGGTTTTGAACTGGAACTTGATCACTGTAAGCGAGTAACTAGCTCCCTTTCCAGGCATCCTTTAGGATTGCAAACTTTTCATCTGATTAGGATATGGGTCCTTGCAACTCCGTGAGAATGCAGATGCAATTAATTTGCCAATCTTACCCTTTGTCATTGGAAGTTATAAGCCACCTTCAGGCACAGTCTGCAAGCGTCATCTTTTTCGATTTTCATCTTGAAGTTTCCATGACCTGCTTAAGGAACTTCTACTCTATCTGAGCACTTTAACAGAGTTCCCAGATGTTTTTCGAGTCCCATCCCCTATTTAATAATTTTTATCCCCAAAATTCCCCACTAAAAAGTATACGGTTTTCATTGAAATGAACACATGAATACTTTATTTGCACTCTAGTAAACTTCATTTAAAATCTAAAATGTAAACTTTTTGATGTATTAATTAACAACAAAGTTGATTGTTGTTGCTGTTTTTTGTTTAAATAAATGTTTACTTCTGACAACTGCAACTAGAGTTGGAATAATACAGCCGGTATATATTTCTTATTTAAGATTTTGTTGGTTCCTTTGCCGAAAAAACTGTATAAATAAGCCCTGCAAGTTGGTATGTAAATCAACTTTGCCAGGTCTAGAAACAAGGTCGTTTTAGCTTCATCTTGATATTTAGAAACTTTAGCCCAAAATACGCCTGAGTTGCATTCACCTTTTTATTGGCATTTCTCTTATTTGTAGTTTATATCTTAAAATATTGTTATTTACCGCTGATTAAAACTTCAGAGGCCGATAACTAGAAAAATATGGGCGACTATCACTTTTTACTTATATTTTTCTCATTTTTTAATTCTCTATAATTGAAGAAGCTTGGCTAAACCAGATTTAAGCCTGCAGTTCTTTCGTAAAATCCTAACATCTAGGGAATTATTTTTGCTACTTTTACCAGTCGTACTTAAATTTTAAATAACGTGTTGTTACCACATCAGGAAACTTAGAAAAGGAAGAAAAGAAATAATATTAAAATTAGAATAATCCAAAAATTAAACGATATCAAAAAGAAAATCCCGAAAAAATCCCTAAAACATTAGAATTATCCTCAAAGAAACCCTCAATCCCCAAACAGAATTTTTTATCCCCATAAGTAAATAAAAATCCCAAAAAAATTTGGGGATAAGTCCCCTAATCTGACAACACTGCACATTAATATAAAGTATAAAAATATGTACACATGTATGTCTAAGTGAATAAGGCCGCATGTGCATTTTATACATGCAAAAGGACCTTTGGCAGGAGATGGGGCCTAAAACCGTACATGGTATACTGGATGTACACGGCAGTGATTAGGCCTATTCTCACCTATGAAGCACTCGTGTGGAGAGTGGTGGACACTACTAAGGTTCACCTTTCTCTTCTGGATAAGGTCCAAAGGTTAGCCAGTCTCTCCATTACTGGTGTGATGAGGTGAACTCCACAGGCCAGTTTGGGGACAATGTTGGATCTGACCCCTCTGATCCCTGTCTATATCAAACACGTCGCTGCCAGGTCAGCCTTAAGACTCAGGGAGTCGGGCGAATTAAGGCATTGTCGTGTTGGACATGGCACCATTCTACGGCAGGTGGGTGGTAATATCTTGAGGGAGCAGACTGTTATGGACCTCGACAAATCTTTTGTTGTGAAAATTCCTAGCAGGGAAGAGTGGAAGGAGAACTCCGTAATTCGGAACAATGCGGTTTTAATATTTACGGATTGCTCCAAGGTAGACACGGGGACCGGATCTGGGATCTTCTCTGAGGATCTTGATCTTTCAATTTCACTCAGGCTTCCCGATACCTGTACCGTTTTCCAGGCTGAAATATATTGGTAGCGGCAAGAAAAATTGGGGAACTTGTGACGGAGGCGTCGGCTATCGATATTTTTGTGGATAGTCTAGCCGCCATTAAGGCCCTGAATTCAAAAGTAGTGAAATCTAAATGAGCGTTAGCATGCATACAATCTTTAGCCCTACTTGAACGAAATCGTATAAGGATAGTGTGGGTCCCAGGGCATGAAGGCGTTCGTGGAAACGAAATGACCGAGCAATGTGCGACGAACGGTTCAAATTTGGATGTGATAGTTTCCCAAGGAGACCTCAACATCGAACATTGGCCGAAATATCTAACATACTAGGAGAATGGTCGCTAAAGGAAACGGCTCGCAGGTGGTCTACATTAACCACTTGCAGATTGTCTAGAATTCTTTGGCCTTCAATTGACAAGAAAAGACCAAAGGCACTACTGAGAAAATCTCGTTAGCACTTCTGGTAGGTGTTACAACGGGACTCTGTATGATTGGACGTATGTCGGAGCGAATGGGAATCTCTCGTGGAGGGTGCTGCAGAAGTTGTATGGATGAGGAAGAGGAGGAATCAGTTCAACATCTTCTCTGCGACTGCCCGGCTCTTCAAGAACGTAGGCACTAATTTTTGGGCCGAAGATTCTTTCAGGACCTGGACTGTCTCAGTGATGCGACACTAAGCAGCCCATTAGGCTTTGTGAAAAGCTCAGGTTGGTTTACACGAAGGAGTTCTGTAAGGATTCGTGGGGGTAGATGATAGTTGGGGCATCACATTGGGCCTTATTGGCCTCCGAGTGAACACGCCTTTTTGCGGGCGGCCCGTTTAACCTAACCTATGTCTAAGTGCAAATATTGGTGTAATTGTTTTGTTATTGTTTTTTCTTTGCGTGTCTGTAGACGTCAGTTTTAAATCTCCTTCCTGTTCTTACCACTTCCGAAAACATCTTCTTTAAAATTGAAAAGACCGTTGAAAAGTCTTCTACTAAAACTCTTTGCCTATTTGAAAGGACCGACATCTTCCAATGACCTTTTAGCCCATAAAGACTTTTATAATATTAAATAACTAACTTTTCCGACTGTTAAATACAATAATTGGTAAATGGAAAAGGTTAAGTAAAAAAAATATTAATTTAATGAGCTAATTATTTTTTGTTAAAACTGTGTTGATTTGTTTGAAACTCTTTGCTTGATAACGCAATGCAAATAATATGAAACAACTTAACGACATTGTATTCCTATTGTTAAGAAAAATATAATATTTTCAGAATTAGCACAAAAATTTATTTTATTTCTTATTTTTCAAGTTTCTCACATCAAACATAGAATCGGATTTCTTAAAAGTTTTGAAGAAATCTTATCAAAAACTTGATTTAATTAGCATTAATAAAACAGACACCAGAAAACTTCGTTCGATTCTATTTTTTTATTTGCTTGTGTATCGGTTTCTACACCATTTAGTGTACTAAATTCATTGGGTTGTTATTGATGTTTTCAGAAAACTTTTGTTAAAAACTGAACAGTTTTGTCTAAAATTTATTAACTGCGAGTTTATAGGATCGAGTTTAAACTCAATATTTTTTAATTAGATAATCTTATATTTTATTTAACCCAATATTAATTGAAGTTGATGTTTTTAAGTGGTAGTTTTAACCTAGCAATATAAGCATATTAAACAACCAAAAATGGTAAATTTTTTTTAAATGTCATAATTTTATCAAAAAAACACTCTGTTATCTCGAAAAGAGGAAATTGCTAGTATTTGATAAAATTTGTCTTGTCCACTCACGAAAACGTGAACATTCGAAAATGTGAACGTCTCAGAAAGATGAACAATTTTATTTTTCCATAGACTATTCTAAAACGTGAACAAAAGCTGAAGGCTCTAAGCGTGAGAACTTTTTTCTTATTTATTGTTTTTTAATCAGTTTTCAAATTGGGAAATCCCCTGAATAAAATATTGACCTGTTAGTTGGCATTACTAGATGTTGCAAGTGATTAAAAAGTTTTAGTTCGTGTAAGAGAAAAATGTCATTAAAAAACCTGAAGTGTTAACTTTACAAGAGAAAGTTGATATTCTTGAATTACTGCAAAAGGGTTGTAGTGTTAGTGGCTTGGCAAGAAAATATGGATTTGCAAAAGCAACAATTTCTTCCATTAAAAAGAAAAAACGGGAAATTACTAATCGTGTAAATAATACACTTTATGGCACTGGTAAGCGTAAAACATTACGTGCAGCGGAGATACGGAGAATGGAAAAAATCTTTTTAAATGGTTCCTTCACACGCAAAATAAGAATATGCCGGTAAGTGGATTGATGATAAAGGCGAAAGCTTTAGAAATTCACCATCAAATAAAAGAATATTATCGTCGTTTTAATGCCAGTGACGGATGGCTTCAAAAATACATAACAATTAATTGAAAATAGTATTGAGCATTTTTACTTATTAAAATATTATTTTATATATTAAATACGGTAATTTTTTTCATTTGGGTAATAGATAACGTGAACAAACTCTAATATGTGAACTGCCTAGGCAAAAATTAGTTCACGTTTTCGCAAGTTCACTGTATTTTATACATACCCTATAGAAGATTAAGCGATAATTGCTTAAAAGCTACTAGTACAATTACTAGAACTACAAACGCTAGTGAAAACAGAGTTAGAACTTTCATCACGAAATACTAGTGCTGATGAGTTGTAGTACTTGAAGACAGATAGAAAATTTGCGTAACAGAAAAATTTGTATTTCAGTATAACTTTTGGATTTTGATTTTTGAGATTTAGTCTGTGCTTCATTCTATTTTTATAAAGAAAAATAAAATATTTGGAGAAATTCTAATTATCTGTTAATATTTTTTTGGGTTTTCAAGAAGAACTGCCATACCACAATAGGCATTTAAAAACTAGTAATAAACTGGTTCAAAAGCACCCAATCGGGTCCATGTGTACTAGTATGCATTTAGAACAAATGGTACTAGTGATTTTCCAAACACACTCAATGTTAATTTGAGCATTAAGATGGTATAGGAAAGTTTACAGTTGAGAACTAGTACTGGTGCTTTTTGTACTAGTAAAACACTAGTTAGACACTAGTTCGATCTCCTACAGGGTATGTATAACCATCTTTTGACATATACATGTGTATAAGCATATTTTGACATATACATATGTATATGTGCGTGAGTGTTCTTATTTCATGTAAGTTTAAACCACCAACATTGGCCGCTTAAACTAGCAAATAAAAGTTTTTAATTTTTATGTTTAAAACTAAAGACTAAGGATAACTAAATCTCTGATCTCCATCCTTAAAACCCGCTGATAGTTCCCTCTTCAATTTCAACATTGGTTTTGTAAACCCAATTATTTCAAATTAAATAAAAAACGCCCACATATGTTATACAGGACGCAAAACAACATATTCTTTTAAAATTAAACTCATAATAAATATATATAATAAAACTGTAACCGTACCATATCTGTGCACGAAATATTTTTTTAAAATTTCATTGCAATCAAACTGGAATACAAAACAGCAATATTACTCGGTCTGTGTTCGCAACACGTAAAAACTACTAATTAAATTTTAATAAAATATTTGAGGAGGTACCTTAGTATCTCAGTCCAAATATATAATACTTTTTTCCGCTCTCAATTTTCCTTTCTCAATTTCAAGAGGCAATATATAAAAAGTAGTCAAGGTAAGCAAATTTTACCGAGTGAACACCCTTTATTTTTATTTTTGTCAACGGGAAATTTCAAAATCTATTTTCAGAACTCTACAATAATTTTACAATTTTATATAAATTTTAGAATTATATACAAAGCCTTTGTTCCAGAATAATTTCCCAGGAATGGGTACTTCTATTTAAAGTAATAACATAAGCCATAACTGAAGCTCTATTAAAGTAAGGGTCTTAAAATTAATGTTATCAAAAGCTTGACACATTGTGTGAGGATGTGATTTAAAAACTATTTAGAGTCTTTCTCATCAGAAAATAAAATTGAATGGTCCTTGTTAGTCGGATACTGTCTTTTATATGTTTGTATGTATGTACTACAAGTGAATGTATGTATATTAGGGTGTCCCTTATTTTTGGACGTCATTTTTTTTTTGCGCATACCCGCTAAAAAGTTTCTAAATAATCTAAGAAGCCACCAGAAAAAATTTTACATTGATACAAGAATGGTAAACCGTGGCGACTTGCGATCGTTTACATTGCTTTCAAAAAAATAAGCTTTCATATATATTTGTTTATCTAAAAAGGTGATTCTCCTTTTTGCTCAACTGTCAAATTAATGTATTGTTTGCGGTGGCAATTTTCAATTTTAATAGTGTGTTTTATAAAGTTCGGTGCCTTAACTAAAAAAATGTCCGTCGAATTACGAAGTGGAAAACAAATATGCTGAATGCAGACAAGTTTTAGACGTGGAAGAAATATTAAATTCTGATACCGAAGATTCACAATATTCCCACGACGACGAAATCCAGCCAGAGGCAAGCACAAGTTTGCAGAGCGACAGTTCAAAAAGAGGAAGAAAAAATCTGATAACACCAAAGGTAGTCGCAGTTTTAGACAGGTGCCAGCTAAGTATAAGAGATTCTGTCTATATTATTCAGGCTATCCTAGAGGCATTGGATCTGAAATGCGACGATTTTGCAATAAATAAATCTTCCATTCAGCGAATTCGTACACAAATGAGAAAATCACGTGCAGAAACTATAAAAAGTGACTTTAAGAACAACGTACCTGATATCATAACCGTCCATTGGGATGGCAAACTTTTACCCGGCTTAGACGTGAGAAGCTCCAAAGAGGAGAGGTTGCCAATTATAATTTCTTATAGCGACAAAGAACAACTTCTTGCAGTACCAAAATTGGAGAGTTCGTCTGGTAAACACCAAGAAACAGCTATTAGAACAGCTCTATATGACTGGAATCTCATTGACAAGGTGCAAATAATCTGTTGTGATACAACATCAACGAACATTGGCCGTTTTAATGGCGCTTGTGCTCTTTTGGAGAAAAGTTTGGGCAGAGACCTGGTGCTTTTCGCTTGTCGTCATCATATTTATGAGTTAGTGCTTAAAAGTGTATTTGAAGCCAAAATTAAGCAAAATGTTCGATCTCCAGAAATACCACTTTTTAAAAAAACTAGAGACAATTGGAAAAATATAGATTCGAATAAGATTGAACCATGCATCGATTTCGTTAGAAAGCACATTCCTGATGAACAAATTTTATCCATCTTAAGGTATTACAAAGCGGCATTGGAAAAAACTTTTATAAGAGAAGATTATCGTGAATTAGTAGAACTCTGCGATGTGTTTTTGAATGGCGATCCAGAAAAGAAAATAAAAATCAAGCCCCCCAGAGCCTTACACCAAGCACGATGGATGGCCAGAGCCATTTATTCATTAAAGATATGTTTGCTCCAGTCCCAGATCAACATAGATGCAAATGATAAAAGTGCTCTGCAGGACATTTGCTTATTTGTTGCGATAATTTACGTAAAGCCATGGCTCGAGTGTACAGAAGCTGTAAAAGCACCTAATCAGGATTTGGGTTTTTTGAAAGCTGTCAAAGGCTATAATGAAATAGACGAAACAATTTCGAATGCTGCTCTAAGTAAGTTTTGTAAGCACTTATGGTATTTAAGTGAAGAGGCAGTCATTTTATCACTTTTTGATGACGAAGTGGATGACAAAACAAAAACAAATATGGTTGTTAACTTAAACAGGGAGGAAATATTCCGTTTGGAATATATCGTTTGTTAAAATCCGTTTTAACAAACGATATATTCCAAACAGCGATGAAATGTCAGGATCGTTGTTTGGTGAGTCAAATTTATTTTTTTTTAATGTTATCTTTGTGTTAAATCATATTTTTTGAAAAATTAGTACTGAATGCTTTTATAACAACTTTTATTACAACCTTTCTTTATTTCAGCTAAAACACTTGATTGCTTTGTATCAGGTAAAAGCAAAGTATTTCTTGCAAGATTACAGATCGATGATAGTTTTCTTCGCACAAATGTGGCGTCTTGGATAAACAACGCTGCATTTCTGGAAGCCAAACGAAAAGTAAGTCTTTTACGAGTGGTAAACGATGCTGCTGAAAGAGCAGTCAAACTTGTGGAAGATTTTCACGGACTTATTACTGCTGATGAAGAGCAAAAACAGTTTTTGTTGCGCTGTGTTGAGGAACACAGAAACCTGTATCCAGACTGCAGAAAAAACACTTTAAAAAGAAGTTATCCCATATAATTTGGAATATTAAAATATTCTTAATAAAATATTCTTAATGCATCTTTTCATTTTTTCATTGTTCTCATTTACTGTATTATGTAAAACTTCTTGCCTTAGTCGCCACGGGTTACAATCATGATAGAAGAGTAAAATTTCATATTTAGGTATAATTTTCTATATATAAAAAAATTATAGGGTATGCGTTTCGAAATTCGAAAAAAAATTTTTTTTTGTCTTATAAGGGACACCCTAATGTATATGCATAAAGTTCAGAATACTTTGTTTTATTCTTGTACTCATCATCAGTTTTGTTTACTTTTTTTATTAGTTTTTAGCGCACGAATACAAAGAGAAAACAGAGATTGCGCTAATTAAAAATCCACGAAGATTTTTGTTGTCTTATAAATTGTTTCTTATGTCTTTAATTTTGTTTTTTTTTTCGTCCTCTGACTATAAAATTCACATTCTGGTTAAAATTCCAGCAGTGCGAACAACACAGTTGCATTTTATGTCCAACCTATCCATCCATTTAAACATTTGTCCATCTGTAAAAAGAGTATTTTTCGTTTGTACTGTGAAAAAATCGTTGTATTGTATGGGTTAAATTTTTTTTGTTTCATCTTTAATCCTTAACAATATTAACTCCCTATTGAAATGAGGGAAGAATAACCACTTGGAGTATTTCATTGATTATATAAAGTTTTAATACCGACAAATGAAAAGGTAAAAAAATACATATTTAAAGGATGGCTGGGAACGGATGCTAGATGATATCATAAATGCCGAAGGTTTGGCGAAAATATTAAAAATATATGGCTAAATAATCCCCGTCTTCATTAGCCATCATCATGTCTGAACTTCATATAAAAAAAAAAAATACATTTCATACTGTTTTTTTATATGAAGTTTGAATTTTGTTAAGCCAAGTTAATGACTAATGTAGACACGGGGTAAAGTAAATTTTTTCAGTACCTTAGTATCTCAGTCCAAATATATAATATTTTTTGATATTCGACGTGGGCGTTGCACCTGCTATATAAATATTTATAATAAGTAGCGCCTTGAAATTTTGCACCAGTAACTTCTATAGTAACATACATAGTTAAAAGAAAGATAGACTGGATTGCAATAGAGTGGTCTTGGTACCTCCCATACAAAGTGAAAAATTATTATCGTGTTCCGGACGTAACACAATAGATAAAGCCTTGAAGCTTTGCGCCAGTAACCCCTATGCAAATGCGCATAGTCTGTCAAAATACCGAATTAATTGGGACAGTAGGCGGGTTACCTTCCATACAAAGTGAACAATTATTATCCCGCATCTAGAGAACAGCAATAGGTAGCGCCATTGTATTAACATACATACAACATAGACTGAATTGGAATAGTAGGCGTGGTACCTCCCATACAAAATTAAAAATTATTATCGTGTTCATGGCGAACTACAATAGACAGCGCCTTGAATCTTTGCATGAGTAACCCCTGTGGAAATGCGTATAATCTACCAAAATACAGAGGCGTGGTACCTCCCACACAAAGTGAAAAGTTATTACCGTGTACAAAGTAGGTACAAGTAACGCTCATACCCATTCGTATACTCTAGAAAAACATAGGATAGTGATCGTGGTACCCCCCATACAAAGTAAAAATTATTTTCCTGTATCTAGAGAACTGCAATAGGTAGCGTATTGACATTTTCCATCAGTAACCCCCATATTAAGATATATTGTGTAGAGGAACAGTACCTCATATAAATAGTGAGAAATTATTATCGTGTACCTAAAAAACTGCAATAGATAGAGCCTTGAAACCTTGCACGAGTAACCCCTATGCTAATGCGCATATTTTACCAAAATACAAACTGGATTGGGGCAGTGGGCGTGGTATCTCCTATACAAAGTGCAAAATTATTATCGAGTACCTGGAGAATTACAATAGGTAGAGTCTTGAAACTTTGCATAAATAACCCTCTGGGAAAGGTGCATAGTCTAGCAAATTACAGACTGGATTAGGATTGTGGGAGTGGTACCTTCCATAAAAAGTAAAAAAATATTTATCGTGTTAATACTTATAGTCTAGCCAAAAACGGATTGGATGGGAACAGTAGGCGGCGTACCTAGCATGTAAACTAAAACATTTTTGATGTGATAGTAGCGTGCCCTTTCGAGTTAAAGGTTGGCCATCCTTTTTACCAAGTGCTTTTTATATGTTTTGTGGATGCGTGTAGCGAAGCGCACCGGGGATAGCTAGTATTTAATAAAGTCTAGTCGTCTGGTTATGAAATGTCTCTTTAACCCGGTGAATGACGCCACGGTAAGCAATCACGCGATTGCACACATGTGGCGAATTCCGCGTATTCCGTAACGAACCCTTTGTCTAATAAGCGGCACACATTGAGGTATTTTGCCAATCTAGCCGGACATTACTTTTTTTTAGCTTATATTGGCTCTAAAAATGTACTGACTGTCCCAAGATTAATTAAACTTTGCAGAAAAATCTATTGTGGTCTTAGGCTGTCAAAGCTATAAAATAGGAAAATCGGATCAAGGAGAAAAAAGTTCCCCTTGGAAGAACTAATCCTACCTCTGAACAATTCAAGT
Organism: Phasia obesa; assembly: GCA_949628195.1. Taxonomy (NCBI): domain Eukaryota; kingdom Metazoa; phylum Arthropoda; class Insecta; order Diptera; family Tachinidae; genus Phasia; species Phasia obesa. The sequence continues at coordinate 16,214,200 of OX451215.1, read as the reverse complement.
TTTTTTTTATTTTCCCGTCATTTTGTTTAGCAATTACAATTTTGAAGGTCAAATAATGTTCAAAAACTTAAAGTAGGACTCAAGAGATTCTTAAATGCCATTTTTAGCCCCGCCCCTTTTGTGGGCGGTGAAATAAAAAATTATTTGAAAAAATAATGCAATTATTAAAAGAAATAGATTACATACTTCTTAAAACCATAAAAATTTATTTTTATGGCCAGGGGGAGGTATTCCTCTAATCCCAACCCCAAAACGTCCCGGAGAAAAAAAAATTTATTTTTTTTGCCAAATTCCTAAAAATATTCATTTTTGAGCTTTCCAATGCCTAACCAATCCCCGCCTCCCAAGAATATTATTAAAAAAATATTTTTGTAATTTGTTACTTTATAGTATTTTATTTATCAGAAAATAATTAATTTATTCATAGTAATAACTTATTTATGATTGTAACGATAAACTTTATTTAAACAATTAATTTATTTAAAACAACTTCTCCTTTGCACTAAGATGATGATGAGTGCCATGGTTCTCCTTCGTCGGATTCTTCAAAGACTTCTTCCGAATCTGAATCCTCTTCAGCGTTAAGTACAGTTATTTCTGCAGCTAATTCCGGATTGGAAAAAAAATCTTCTGCTAGTGTTACCATCGTTGGTGTTTCCAAATCCAGCTTTCGGTACACCCACTACTAGCCTTAATTCACTTCTAAATTTTCTTGGATATTTTTTTCCTCGCGTTAACAATGGCTTTGTCCGCATCAGATTTTATTTGCCATTTTTTCACTGACAGTTTATATGACAGGTGTAATATGCTCTCAAATAGGCAAATTCTGGCGTGTAAAGTAGATAGTCCGAAAGAAAGGGCATCTACGTCTATATCTTTTTTTATATTTAAATAGTTTTTTGTACAGGTACTAACAGTGTTAGATGTAATGAATTAAATAAAAAACATCTACCTTTAGTTATTAAAAACCAAAACATTCTATGAATATACAAGGGTTTCTTACTCGTATTTACCTATCCAAGATAAGAAAAAGCATAAAAAGGTAAAATTTTCAAAAAATCTCAAAAAAAAGGCAACGTTTTTTTACAGCATTAAAGAAGAGATCGTAAATTTTGTAGTGATATAAAACATTTTTAGGATTACGATGGAGATCACTCTTAAAAAGCTTTTTACTTTTCTTTCACCAAAAATTTTACAAAAAAAACCTTTTTTTAATTTTGAACAAAACTTTTTATCATTAAAAATTTAAAAAAAAATTTTTTCTAAAAATTAACATAAGTAGCTACTAATAAACCCTTTCAAAAAAAAAAAAATCAGTACAAAATCTTTATTCGTTTAGCCACCAAAAAATATATTGCAAACCTCTCAAAATCGTTTAAAGTCAATAAAAACGGATGCGATTTACTCAACTTTCCTGACTTTAACAGAGGCCGAAAACGACAAATCTCAAGCAAAAGCCTTGAAAATTCACTATACGATGCGGAATTTTGTTGTCTGTCGAGCTGCGTACTTAAATTTTTACATTTCTCAAAATTAATTTTTGGAATAATATGTCCGGCTAGATTGGCAAAATATCCCTCTGTGCGGCGCCAAGCAAGTATGGGCAACAAAAGTAGCACTAGAGTGGATTGTTAAATTGAAGATGATAGGTTGCGCTAGTATAAAAATCTATACAAATTTTGTATATTGATTTAACAAAAAAAACTATGCTTTACTGAGATTCGATTCACCGAGTGTTTAGAAAGATCATACAGATGAAATTTGAAGTCAAGCTTATGTTCGATTTATTCTTTTTAAGGAAGAATAGTTTTAATTACAAATTAGGTGATTAATATTAAAGAAAAAATGGACAAATTTTATTATAGACTCTAGCAGAATGTAATGTATTTTCTGGACAACTACGTCCGTCTGCAGCTTTTTTTGCATCTATCAACTTGTGGTTAAGCTGTAATAGATGATGTTTACAAGAATAAAACGAACTTAAGCTTGACCCTATGGCATTATGTCCCTTTAGGAATTACGTGATATTATATAAGCTTGACTCCAAATTTTATTTGTATGCAAGTAAAATAGTTCGACTAATAAAATTTCAAATATTCAATGTTTAGAAAGGCCTTTAAATTAGACCCAGACTACAGTGGGATTTAACCCAGTTTGTAAAGAAATAAATACTAAGGTATTAAATTATTGTAGTTCAAGTAATTTATTGAGACAAAACACCTATTTTGATATTCTATATTTAAGCAACTGCCTTTTTTATATATCGTATTTGATTTACTCCTTAAATTTCATGCATATTTAATTATGAGTTATTGAGTTAATCATTCTACTTAAAATACAAAGTGCTCTTAACTGATCACAAATGGTGCTTTAGTGACTAATTAATAAATTAACAACACTGAACTCTATCAAATAAACAGGCCTGTCGTTTGTATTTTTTATTTTTGCCCTGAATATCCAAGTGCTCAGAATTTTACACTACGGAAACTTCCCAAATTAAAATTTATGAAGAACAACAGGCAATACATAGATAGCCCTGTATAAGACGCTCTGATTTAAAAAAAAAATATTGGCCTGCAATCCAAAAATAACCCCACTGACTGCCTGACACATTTACAAGCACACATCGGTACGCTGAAGTAAAGATTTTGGATTCAACATTTTATTTGGCAGAAAGTCAGACATGAGAAGAAGATGAAGGTGTTTTATTGAGTTTCTGTTCAGAAATCTTCATTTTATATCATTTGTGCAAAATTAACTTAATTTTTTTTCTATTCTAGAGGATTTGAATTGTTTGTTATTTATAAATTGTATGCCGTCAGTTCTCCTGTTATGAAGTGTCAGTTGGTGGTTGTACTGGTGGTAGTAGTAGTTAAGATGGTTGTTGTTGCTTCTGAATGCTCCTGGCCAAGAAACAAAATCAAAATAAAAAGGTTGCAGACTTCAAAAGATTTTCATATAAATAAGTGGCATTCGTAGCCGTATTTTATACTGTGAGAAGAAATGCTTGGTGTTTATGATTAAAAGTGAACACAAATAAATCGCATGTTCATCATAAGCTCATCTTGAAAGCTTAACTTTTTTTAATGCCTACTTACTTGAAAATAGGTCTTTAGATGCATATAGAAAGAAAATAATGAAATGAAAAGAAATATATCTAAAAAAAATAGCACAACAAAAGCAACTGTAAAAGATAACAGGATTTTAAAATAATAAAAAGTAAAAATACTTTTTAGCACAAGAAACAGTAGATACTCCAGTGATGGTAAAATTTCAAGAAGAGAGGTATTTATTGGAGTAAATATTTATATTTATTTATGTATTTATTTATTGCAGTACACATACATATATACATTTAAAAATAATTTTTTTAATGTTGATCCACAGAAAATAAATTATACACCTTAAAATTCATAATCACTACATTTTGAATTCAGATAACTGATTTTTAGGGTTCAGTACACAAAGTGTAAAAACGTGACCCTATTGTTTTCGCTACAATGTCTGTCCGCCTGTCCGCCTGTCAGCGCCATTTATCTCTGGAACTGTAATAGGTAGACTTTTGAAATTTTCACATATGATGTATAGCTGTTGCCGCTATAGCAACAAATACTATAACTTATAGGGTGTTCCGATAGAGAGGTGTTATTCACGAATATGTGCCTATTTCGTGAAATTTCCAAATAGTAATTAAAACTTAGTTCACTATATAAACAACTATAAAAAAATAATAAATGTTTAAGGCCTAAGTTGTGAACCATAATAAGTAGATGCTTGAAATTCTCAGAGAAGGTGTATAGCTGTGGCCGCTATAGTAGCAAATACTTAATCGTATAGGGTGTTCCGAAAGAGAGGTGTTATTTACGAATATGTGCTTTTTTCTTCAACTGTAGGAAGAATACACTAAAAATATGCAAGCAGTAATTAAAACTTAGTATGCTATAAAAACAAGACTAAAAAATAAACTTAAAAATTAAAGGGTGTTCCGATAGTGGTGTGATTTGCGTGTATAAGGCCTAAGTTTTGAACCATAATAGGTAGACTCTTGAAATTTTCACAGAAGGTGTATAACTGTGGCCGCTATAGCGACAAATATTAAAACGTATAGGGTGTTCCCATAGAAAGGTGCTATTCTCGAATATGTGTTTTTTTCTTCCACTGTAGGAGGCATACACTAAAAATTTACAAACAGTAATTAGAACTTAGTTCACTTTATAAACAAGTCTAAAAAAATAAATCTAAAAATTAAAGGCTGTTCCGATAGTGGTGTGATTTGCATGTATAAGGCCTTTTTTGAGCCATAATAGGTAGACTCTTGAAATTTTCACAGAAGATGTGTAACTGTAGCCACTACAGCAACAAATACTAAAACTTATAGGGTGTTCCTAAAGTGACGTGTTATTTGCCTTTATGTCTTTATTTTTTGAGCTATAGGAGGCAACCACTTAAAATTTGCAGACAGTAATTTAATCTATGTTCGCGTTATAAGCAAGTAAACAACATTAAACCTAAAAATTAAAGGGTGTTCCGATAGTGACGTGATTTGCATGAATGTATATGGCCTAAATTTTGTACGATAACAGGTAGACTCTTGAAGTTTTTACAGGAGGTGTATTACTATGGCCCCTATAACAAATAGTAAAAATTAAAAGGTGTGCGGACAGTTACGTGATTTGCATAAACATTGACTGATTTTTTAACCAGAATAGATAGACTCTTGAAATTTTCACAAATGGTGTATTACTATGGTGTTCCAGCAGTGATGTAATTATGGATTTAATTTTAAGATTAAAGGGTGACTCAAAAGACATGAAAAAATTAACAACTTGAATTTTTAAAGTTGTACTAAACATAGTACGGAAACCTACGTGTGTGAGTCTAACTCGCACTTGACTAATTTATTTATTAAAACTTATATTTATATTATAACGCATAAAATATACAATTTTTTTTCAGTCCCTTATTTTTTCTGTTTACTTAAAGTTTACTTTTGGCTCACTATTTTTTGTTCCATTGCAGCTGCAATTCCTTTTTTCCGTTTTTCAATTTCCATTGCGCTTAAGCCTATTGACACAGATGCCCAGCTGATTTTAGACCTCTTACAGAGTGGTATTTGTTTAGAAGTTCCTTAAAATAGGAAAATAGACTTCTGTTGCAGAAAGAACCCCGAAATTTAAAACTAATCTTAATTCCATTTTCAAAAACAAATTTATAGATAAAATAAGATAATAGATTAAAGTTGCTAGTAGCCAAGTATATAGAATAGGTGTATATGGGCAGCAATTCTTAAACAAATTAGTGTATTTTTACTATCGAAACTACACAATTTTTATCTCACATAATTTTTATCTCACTATTATAGATCGATTAATATTCAATGAGATTTTTTCTTCCTTCTTCTTGCTGTGGTAAAGTGGTAAATCCAAGTGTCATGAACAGTTAAGACTCTGCGAAGCAACTAACCAGCATTACGATGAAAAGTTTGTTTTTATTATCAGAAAATTTATTGTGCCGAGAGTTTCTTCATCCAATCTGCCAAAAAACTTCTCTGCGTTAAAAATAATATAATTACCACCTTGCTAATGCGAATAACTTAAAATAATTTTTTATTTGAAAAAATATTTGCATAATCTAAGGACGAGGTAAACAGTGCATTAAAGACAGACAAAATCGAATTAGGAACTCTCAAAGTATAAAAAAAAACTTAAATAATAATTAAAGATATAGTATCGTGCTCAAACAAAAAAGTAGTTTCATTTATCCGTAATCAGAAGGAATCAAAAAGAGCAGTTCATGCTTAAAATTTGCACACATACTTACAAACTGGCTAAATAAAAAGTGGTGGAATATACTGTGGGCAGATGAAAAATAATTCGCTTTGTTTAGCAGAAACGCATCGAGGCAGTATGGCCGTCCATATACAAGAAAGGCCATAAATCATGTTAGTGCCAAATTCATTTCATGGTGATGATGTTCTTAAGCAAGCCACAGACATTACAATTGTCGCGACGCGTCGCACAGCTTACTGTCTAGTGGAAATTAATCAGAAAAAAAAAACTTTCGAAATACATATAAGACTCCCACGATTCCAGAGGTGGTTTGGTTTTTCGTGTTTAATTTCAAAATATTTAGTGTTGTCAATTTGGTAACCCTATTCATGTAATGTTAATTGAATACTAATGGTTATGAGTATTTTTAAAACTTTAAAAAATAAAAATACTAAAAAGTTTAAAATAATGTTATATTCAAAAATGTATACCGCAACCCTAAATAACTAGAGATTGGTTATATTTTATAAAAAAAAAAACTATCGCGCTTTATCATTTTTTAAATACTGAAATGGGGCAATTTTGGGTATTTAATTGTCCCCGCACGGGAAAAATAAGAGGATTTCTAAAAATGTTAATTCATTTTTGAAAATACTATGCGAAGAGAGATATGTGGCAAAAATTTCATAACTCCTACCATAACTCCTTCGATTTTTTTCCAGTTTTACTAAGGGGACCGTTCACTATGCGTCGTACCAATTTGATTATGTTGTACGCGAGTTGTACACGAGGTCGTTGTAACATTTGTGGGTTTGTTGTACGTACGAGGTACGAGGTTCATCAAGATCTGTGGATACCCATTGAATGTCATCTTACTTTCAGAGAACCTGGTTGTTAAATGAAGTTGTACATGAGATCGCATACTAAATTGTGTCGTTTGTAAAATAAGCACACAAATGATTTCTGGAATTGTTGTTACAACGGTCGCAACATCTATGGTTTGCTTTAGACTGAATTTTACTTTCTTAAAATAAACAGTGCAATGAAATATACTATATATAAAATATATAGGATATATATATATACAGAAATAATGAAATAATGAAGAAATACTGCCATGCGCAGAATGAATTCTGCCACTAAAATAGTAACATTCCAAATCAATGGTGTAAAGGTTAAGAGGTTGTAAGCTCAGCTCTTTGTACTTAAGTTCATATAAAATATTTAGGACAGTCGTTGGAAAAAAATTTTAATAAAAAAAGATTTACGAAGCCAAAATATAAATGAGATTTCGTATTTTAATGGACACAATGTCTTGCAGGTGTTTAGCAGTTATCAAAAGTAAAGGTAATTTAATTATTATCAAATAATGAACTATTCCTGTTATTTTGAGCAGCTAATTTTAAAATGACGTTGTTTGAATATATATTTTGCTACATAGGATAACTTAAATAAGTTTAAAAATATTTACCACTTAATATCTAATTAATTTTAAAAAAATATGCTGTTTAAGAGGGCGCCACTTCTATTTTATGAACACAACTGTACTTAAATTTGATTCACAATTAAAAAGCGTATATTGAATGAAGAGAGAATGGCTCTGTCGTGGAAACTATTAGATATAAAGTATGTATGTAATGTAGGGGGAATATCGAAGCGGACCACTTCCATAATGGGTCCCTTTTCGACCCCCTTCCGTCCTCTATGATTACAGGCAACCGAAATGTAATTTACGGCAACCTACTTACATTGAGTCATGTGCTACAACCAGCCCTTAATCTTGATTTTAGTGATTTCAGACTGTCGACTGGTAACTGTCGGCCTTCTTTCTCATCACGCAGTCTCTAGTAATTGCTAGCATTTGTTCGAGGTTCAGGTCCCCCATGGCATCCACCAGTGGTCCTGAGTATTATGCTAGCCAGTGCTGGACATTCATACACAATGTGCGCTGCCGTCTCAGCATCTTTCCTTTCCCCGTCTTCTCTTCTGCCTCTGCCTCACACTTTTAGGCATGAGCTCTATAGACTCCGACTCGACGTTGAAGGAACGTTTTGAGGTGCCTGCTTCCGTAAAGGATTTGCCTAAGCCCACAGGGCCAGGTGCGTCCAATTCATCCTTATTTACCTCCATAGCCGCAGGAATATCTTCATAGACTGACCAGTCCACCATTTGCGAGGTTTTTTTGTCATTCTATTTCGATATCCTCCCCTGGCCATTGGCAAAGTGGTTAACCTCTCCACCTCTAACGAGGCTTCCTTGTCCATCCCTATCGGAATATCCCGGTTCAAAGCCATAGGAGAACCTCTAGATATTAACCTGTTTACCCCTTGCGAGGCGTTCCCCATCCCTTCTGAATTCTTCCCTAGGCCATTATTGGAGAAAACGTTGTCCACCCACACAGAGCTCCTTATGAGGGGATAAGTCTACGTTGAGACTGGAGGTCGACTGGTATCCAGAGTTCGCCTACTAACGGCCAACACCCTCCTGACCACGCATCCCTGGAGTATGCTGTTCCACCGTGGCTTAGGATGGGGTTCTTCCAGATTAAGGTTCAAGGAACCTTGGCGTCTGGTGCCCCCTTTTTCCCCGATAGCACTGCGTCAAAGCTTTGAGAATGAACCGCAATGACAATTAGTGACCCCGGGGGTAGATATAAAATAAGTTTTATAAGTGTTTTTGAGGTCTAAATCATAAATTAATAAATGAGATGTCATTCTTATTTATTACCCATTTGTATCGCAAACCTTTTTTTATAAAATCTGGTAAAGTTTATCCACTACAATATCGATGACTGTAACAACTGCGTTTGATAAATGACATGAAAAACAACAATAAAATCAGATTTAAGAAAAACCGTGCACTGGGTTTCCCATTTCTTTGTAGTTACTGGTTAAGAACTATCTAAAATATCTCTTTTGCACTAGATACGTTTAACTTCAACTAATATTTTTTGTTGCCCTTCTGTATATAAGAGTGCTTTCATATTTTAGCGTTTTTTGTTCAACTTTTTTCTATTTAATATTTCGAAAAGATGTTGCGTTGATATGGGTTTATTATGATCATGAAAATGCTCCTGCTGCTGCAGGTATGTGGAGTATAACATGTTGCAGGGAGAAAAAATAGAAATTGTTTATTTTATGGTTGTATTCTCAAGACTAAAACTATTGGCTCAGTTCAATAAGTCCGTTTACAGTTCAAAAGTCAAAGTGAATGGTTTGACTGTACATATGTATATATTTCTCTATATATGTATGTACTTATATTTAATAAATCTAGAAAGCGGAAATTCAATTTTCTTAGGTTTTTAATGCTGTGGTTGCTTTGTTACGCTCTAATATTATTCAACTACACAAAACTAAAACACTTATGTAGATAGTGATTTTGCATAATTTTATATAAAATAAAGATTTTTTTTTTAATAAATCATTTCTAGGCAATTCTTTTCATTTGATTTTAGAAGGATTGTATTCTAATTCTTTGGTGTTCTATTATTAGGTTATTTTAATTGTTACTATGTGAGTGCAAAAGTTTTAATTTGTTATTAGTTTACACAATTTTATTTAACTTTAACACAATTTTACCTTTTTATTATCATTTTAATTTTTTTCTGATCTGACTTAATGTTTAGAGCCAGCCTTCTTTACAAATCCCAAATTTGTTTATAATTTTGTATAATATTTTCGTGGAAACAGTAAAGTGTTAATCTTACAGTGGGAAATGTGTTGGTTCAAAATACGATGTCCGTCTCATGGTTGATCCTAAATCGAAAATTTCAATTGAAAATTTGAATTTTATTGCCATTTGTTCAGTAAAGATTTACTAACAAAAAAAAAACTCGAAATCTGACAGTTTACTTTTAGTAACAATGAAGGGCTTGACGGAATCTCCCGGCTGCGATTAAATATCTTAAGAATAATCCAAAAATAATCACTTAATGATGGAATAAAATTAATGGAACAAGATTAATTATAACAATTAGTTTTGAAATTATATGCCATATAAATTGAAGTATATTCGCCCTAAAAGCTTAAAAATTTTTGAATAAATAAATCAATAAATAAATATTTAATGATGCTGATTTTTAATCTGAAGAATTGAAGTGAATTTGCATCTCTATCGTACATCTTCGATAGTATGGTCGATTAAGCAGTTAATGTTACTTACTGGCTAAATTGAATAATAATGATGTGGATCACATGTGGCTTCAACTAGACGGCGCCAAATGCCAGGCCAAGTCTGATTTTACTAGATACTGACGTATCTACAACATATACAGCAATACAAAACAAACATGGTTTTACTTTTGCTTTGTAGTACCCCCGGGGGTTCCAATTGTCACTGCAGGAATATCGCAAATGCTTTGACGCGGTTCACTCGGGGAAAATAGGGGCACCAGACGCTAGGGTTCCTAGAGCCTAAATCTGGAAGAAAAGGTCTGCGATAAACATTGCGGGTCCTCTTTGAGGCCCGACCAGTGCCCAAAGGACTGGTACCACGGGAATCGGTGGCCCAACAGAGAGCCTATCCTCTCTGTGACCGGTTATTGGTGAGGTCCCCTTCGGGGGTACCCAAAGGGGACCCCCAAAGGACTGGTACCACGGGAATCGGTGGCCCAACAGAGAGCCTATCCTCTCTGTGACCGGTTATTGGTGAGGTCCCCTTCGGGGGTACACGTGGTGGTTGTGGTTTAAGATCGATTTATGTAGGTAAGGTGCAAGGTCGATCAAGTGTGCTATTGCACTCTCAACAGACGGAGTTTGGATAGTCTCCAAACCCCTTAGCAAGAGGTTATAATGTGGATCTAGGCTTGCCTTGGAAAGGCTTGCCATATTATATAAATTGATACTCATTGTGACTGTATCACACACAAAAAGAGATTGGTGGCAATCGTAAAGTGTTGTTATACTACACAAGCGGGGCGCTAGTCTACGCCTAAGTTTCACTCGGTGGTAAGACCACCATGAGGTTAGGCCGAGTAGGCAGGTACTCACGTTAATATTGTTCCACAAATGTTGCTTTGTAGTTTGATATTGCAAAATACAGCTCTCGTAAATAGAAAAAAATTGAGAAGCAAAGAAAAAACTTTAGCCGATCGATACTGACATGTAAAAATAAATCCACTTTATGCCAGGCTGCCCGTCAGACAATTCAATAACTGCATGATACATTTACTAGTATTTGTTTTTATAGCCGACGAAGTAACACACCTTATGTGCTAATTTTAGTAGTCCACCTAATAGGATTCAAAAATAAGGTCATATAAAGGAAATCACGTATCTATGGGGACACCCTTTAATTTACAGTTTTTCTATACATGATAATGCAGCAAAGATATTATATTATATCAGTGTAATTTTCAAATCTATTACGTCTATTAAGTTTAAAAAAATATTGTCATATACGTGAAAATCTTGTCACTAGCGAACCCTCAATTTTTAGCATTTGTTGTTAAAGAGGCCATAGTAAAAATTCAAGAGTCTGCAAATCAAGGTTCCAACAACACGCAGAGAAATGGTTATGGTCACAAGAACCATCCTATGTTCTCTGTAAAAATATATCGTTGATTTAATCATTACTATGGTCACGACAAACAGGTTATTGATATTATTGGATCATTTAATGGTTAGGTTAAGCAGGCAGCTTATAAAAGAAGAGAAGAAATCAATCAGAAATGGAGAGGAAAAATAGCTCACTTGGGTCCATTATGTTGGTCCCTTTGTGATAACTGCAGATAAGAGGAGGGATAGAGAGAAAAGATAAAAAACAAAGATTAGGAAAATTACAGACTGAGGAAGAAACAGATCTGGGTAGAAGGTCTTAGACCGAGGGTAGAAAGTGTTAGCTATGTTAGCTGTGAAGGCTCTATTGGACGTGACATACATTGACGAGCAACTGTGTCACTCCAGTTGGAAGAGGGTTAGAAAACCAACCACAGTTCCTTAAAAAGGAGTTAATCCTGATTGGTTCCAGAGATGAAACACAAGAAAGACTTTCAAAACATCGTCGTCCCAAGTATTGTAGGCGACAGTTTTCTAATGCAGGGCAACAACAGAAAAGGCCCATCTGGCTTGCATGTGTTCCAAATAAGCAATGACCAGCGACTATTGCTATTAGGTCGCGTATCTGCATTTTCTGCAGCCGAAATAGCGAGACCGTTTTCTTTTGGTCCAGCTAGGGCCATATCGTCCTTGCAATCGTACAAGTCCACTCATTGGACCATCTGAACTGAGCTATATCGTGAAGGGCAAAGTTAATGCGGTGTAAACAGGCCGAAAGGGGAATGCCACAATAGATGTCTATGGCATCATCGTGCCATAGTTTTCCCTTCTTGGCTAGTTCATCGGCAGCACAGTTGCCTCGATTAGTCCCATGTCCCCTCACCCATTTAAAGGTGACTGTCGAATTTTCCGCCATCGCATTCAAAGATGTCCGGCATTCAAGGACAAGATTTTTGGTGCTATACACACCTACATGATAGCGGCTTTACTATCAGTAAAAATCCAGATATCTCTGTCTGATATCCTGTGGTACTTTAGCCAGTTAGCCGCATTGCAGTCATTCGGAAGTCTGTAACATATTCTGATTCCAAATTCCTCTATATAGACTCCATCCCCCACTCTCGTTTCCCTTTTGGAACCATCTGGGTAAACCAGTAGAGTTGGAGAGTGTCCCTTCGTCAAATCAAAATGGAAGCTTCGTGTGAAGAAGGGTGTCGGGGTGCAGTAGTCTAAGAGCTCAGGAATAACATCCGTTGTTCCTAGAATATTGGCATGTCCCCATGATCTATGGTTCAATGCACCTACAACATTTATTCTAACAGTTGTCCTTAGTGCCACATACCTGGTCAGTAGGTCTACCGGTAACTAGTTAAGTATAATGATTTAATGGTTAACACACCCAAAAAATGTAGCATGGTTGGTTTGAACTATACAATTTTCAACCCACAACCAAAGTTTTATTAGTATTTCACAATAATATTGTATTTATAAGAAAAAATATATATTTATGAGTAAACAAATTAGGATAAATTTGCTAGTATATAACCACATACTGACTAAAAACAAACAAATAACGGTTGGTTCTTTGAAGTTTTGTGTTTGGATTTGTAAAATAATTAGAATCTTATATATCGAATTTTTTTTTGAAAAAATAATAATTAAGAATTAAATCGTATCCCACATCGAATGCTTAAAAAGATAAACTAATAAATAATTATGTGTTTTATTAAAAGGTATGTTTATAAAATTAATAAGGTATGTTTTTGTATTTATATATCTTACCATATTTATTTAATTTATTTCATAATAAAATTTTATATTTTTAAGTCAGACATTAATATGGTTCTAAGATAACAATATTAAGGTTATGCTAATAATAATATGGTTTGACTACAAACATATAATTCAATAATAAAATATGCTCTTAGATTATAATTATTTTAACCATGGTTTTTCTTTACGTGGACATAGGGTTCTAACAATCGGACAGGCAAAACGGTTATGTTTTTATGTTTTGGGTACAGAACCATAAATATAAGTTAAGCTTAAACTTTCAATAGTTTTATTTGGACACAACCTTTGTCCATTTTTAATTTATTATTACTTGAGCAACAAAGCACACTTGGATCCACCTAGTGGATTGATTCTCTTTAAAATACTCATTAAATTGGTGAGCGATATATATTAAACTTAATGTTTTGAAACTATTACCATGTTCTTTCAAACACTTTGGTGATCTTGCATACCTTCGTAAAAAATGGGTCTCAAGCAGCCGCAAACCAAAAATATAAATAGGGCCATTGTGATATGTATTTAGTTTATTTAGATTTGAGGAGTTCAAAGGTTTATTGCTTGTGCATGTAAATGCATATATATATTGAAAAAAAATATCTTCAAGTCATATCTCTTGTGACGACCTGTATATTTTGTGTTTGCATGATTAAGCGTGCTAACAAAATAAATGTTTAGTAAGTCATTAGGTGAAATATGTACCTTTTTGAAATGTGACAATGGGCCTCATGCATAAAAACGAGTAAAAGCGCTGAGTTGAAGCAGGTGAGCAGTTGCTCGTAATTCGAGTTCAATCAAACAGCAACAGCTCTTGCTCAATTTTGTATGCATAAAAATGAGTTCAAACCAATTGCAATTACTTGAGTAAAGGGAGACCAAAAGTCTAATTGTTATTGAAGTGCAAACATGCCGTCAAGTGAAAGTGAAGTAGAATCAGAATTTCTTGCTGGTTGTTGTTCGATATCTTTTCCTAATTGCCATATATCAGTATTGTTGTAATCGTCATTGATAAAAATTTAAAAATTTAGCTATGTTATGCAAAATGAAACAACTGGCTATTACGTGGGGCGATAACTCTGTCGATACCCGAATTTTGTATTGAAGTATCAAAAATCTTTGCTTCAATTGCCCAAAACACCGTTCTATAATGACACGTTCTCTTGTAAACACTTTGTTGAATACTTTTTCTATGTCAGTTGTTGGGTTTCGGAATGGTGTCATTAGCCATTGGCGTATTCCATAGCCCTCATCCCCGAGAAGTAATGCATCGTTCGTTGGATTTTGCATTATTCTACAGACCTCGCTGTTTCGTAAGATACGTGAGTCATGAACTGAACCAGGCTAGGATATCTCAACGCTTGTAAAAAGTTCTTTTCCATCACAAGTTGCCTGCGCATTTATACAAATATACTCATCGCTTTGATTTGTTAGTCTTTTTAATTTTTATATGAGTTCAATCACTCCAATTGCAAATGGAAAGCACTCGCTTGCTTTGGCAGATATAAGTTTCACTACTTCCGCAATAGTTCGCGACACAGTGGGTTGATGGACTCCAATATCTGTGGCTATACCATTTTGGAATCCAGAATCTGCACAAAATCTTAAAAACAGTCGAATTTTATCAATCTTCTTAACCCTCAAAAAAATAATTAGCCAACCAGCAGATGCTACTATCATCAAACCTATGTATTTATCATTTTATTATTAATTATATAAAAAAAAATTAATAATTAAGAATACAAACCTGTATAATTTCGTATCCTCACTTGCTAAATTTGTTTTACGCTGTTGCTAACATTTTGTATTTCTTTGTGGCACAAAATATTCAGCCATGATTCCTTTTTAGTGTACGCGAGTCAATTATAAGTCAGGCTCAACAAAATTTGAGCAAGAGCTCACAAAAGAAAGCAAAAGCTTATTTTTATGCATATGAAAATGAGCTCAAGCTCTTCTCACTTAGTTCAAACTGAGCACGACGAGATCAAACGTGAGCTGTGTGTAAAAGCAAATACTTCAAATTTTATTATGCATACGACAACTACCTTTTGCTCCAAAAATCGAGTCCAAGCTCCAGCTCACGTTTTATGCATGAGACCCAATATCTTTTACTTTTTGAGATCCCGACAAAGCTTTTGTAAAATATGTCTGTAGAAAATAATTTGAATTATTATCTCTTAAGATGCAATATAACATCGGTTATAACGTTATGACCGTCCTTACAGATCACTTACGGCATAGTCAAGGACACTATGTCCATAACTTTACCGTTAAAAGGTAACGGTAATCACTAATTTATCAAGACAAATAAAAATATACTTATGTACATCTATAAGAAATTCATTGTTTCTAATTAAAACAGCAAACGCTCAAAACCTCTCCCAATTATTTTTAAATTTTATTAAATTTCAAACTAAATTTTTCTTAAAACCAAAATTATTTTCCACTTATTAAAATTATCAACACCGCAACATTATAACACCCAAAAATATTTTTTTCTTGTTTTGTTTGGAACATCATCTAATGACAATAAATCATACGCATCTGTCAGGTTTATGAACACACAAAAACAATGTCGTAAAAAAGTAAATTAAATTATGCGATCAAAAACCTTTAGAAATTTAGACATAAGGGTTAAAGTGAACCACAACCAAAAAACATGAACAAACAAAAAAAAAAACAAAAACACAGATCAATAGCAATAAATTTAACAATAAAGAAAAGGAAAAACATGTTTAAAAACATTTAAGTTTAGGTTTTTGTTGTTATAATGAAATGTAACACTTGTTAGACGAAATGTATAGACAACAAAAACCTTTAATTTAACAGCAGCTGCTTTGAAAATTAACTATTTTTTAACATAAAGTAAAGTGCAAAAAGGAAGTTAGAAAAAATCAGGAGTATCATAACACCACCACCACTACCTCTACATCTACTATTTACACATCACCCCTTTGTATATTTATAACATTGTAATTTACAGCAATAGTTTCTAATTAACCACCAAATGAACAACATATAGAGTATTACCGATTTCGAAAATAAGACGAAGGTTATGCAATGTTTTTATTTAAGCAATCAGAATTCTATCTCTTCTTAAAGGGTATCCACATAAAAATATAATCGGCAAACGCTTGAAGTTTACTCAATATCTGTTACAAAAGATGGTAAAAAACTAAAATTTTAAACTAAACGGTAACACATATAAGGTAGCTTCTAACACATATGGGTTATTACTTTTGGAATGTACACCGAATATACATATATAGGACCTTGTTCGATATAGCGACAAGAATAACAAACAAAAACTATAATTAAAGTGTATCCCCTTTTGCAATTTTGTAAATCAATAGTAATAATTAAAAAAAAAAATTGTCGAAACAATTGGCCAATTCACTATGTCTGCTATTGTGTTCTATTGTCCTATTGTCATAAATATTTATGACTGTCATAAAAATATTGTTGGTATTTCTCATTAAAAAATATTATATGACAATAGTACTTTGAAACCTATGTTTTCTCATCGTGCTATTGAATTCAATGATGCCACACTCATATTTCTGGTTTTTGGTCATTTTTTATATAATTTTAATAATTACACTTTTAAAAAAATGATTGTTTACACTTGACGTTTGACGTTTATAAAATTTCTGTGTAGTCGTATGACGTTTATTGAAATACACAATGGCTGAAATACGAAAGGTCGTTCACAGTAGTGCTATTTGACCCTAAATATCACTTTAGGATTTAGGAATTTAGCAGACATAGTGAATTGGCTAAATATAAACGAAAATGTTATACTTAATTACGATATACCCCTAAGCAGGGTTCAGATTTTTAAACTTTTGAGCTTTAAAATTTCAAAATTTATAATATTTTATTTATATTTACTTACTAATTAGATTTATAATAGATTGCCGACTTACGATACATCAGACACTTGCGATAGATCAGTAAAAAGGCATCGATTAGATGCGCTGCGCTGTCAAGAATAATGCCGAACTCTAAGGGCCCGTTTTTATAAAATGAAATATTATGTTCTGTCGTAAAAAATACGAAAGAAAACACATTTACGTTTTAGTATTTTTCATGTGAGTGACAAAAAAGAACTTTAAATTTTTTAATTTATTTTTGTTTTTTACACTCAAAATATTTTTACAATGACTGATTATAGTTTATTAAAAAATTAAAAAGTAAAATTATTTCTAAAAGAATAAACAATTCTTAATGAAGAGAAAAAATTATTTTACTGATTTTAACGTTTATATTTTAAACAAACTACACGTAAAAACTGATTTTACGTTGCATTAAATTTTTTTTAGACATTTTCTTTATTACTAGAAACATATCTGACTGAATATAAAGGAAATATGTTTATATTTGCATAATTTTTAGTTATTTTCTTAAAGTAAAAATAGCAAAAACGACGGAAATTTCGTTGATTTTAATGGTATTTTTTGTTACATTTATTGGATTAACATTAAAAAAAAAGAAAACAAATACAAAATCAATAATTCCAACGGAACGTTCAGTTTATTTTGGCAAGTTTAAATTAAAGAAAAAATATTTGTTTGACGGATTTTATTCGGTTGATTTTTTAATATTTAAAAAAAATAAATTTATTCTAGTTTAACTGAATTTTCAATTATTTTATTTTTTCAGTTGACTTAAAGCACATAATTTTTTGAGTGTGTAAAGCTTTCTATACTTCAGAATGAAAAAAAAACGAAAATTTTTAAATGTTTTATAAATACCAAATTTAAAGCTTTATCGTTTGAAAACGAAACCTATATGTGAGAAGGTATTTAGGCCCTAAAGGCCCTAAATACCTACAGAGGAAAATCCCTATGGAAGTAGTAAGCTGTGCGATATTGTACGCACACCCAATATGGTCAACGGCTTTGAAACATAGTTCATACGCCAGATTTTTGCCATCGGTCTACAGACTTGCTGCGTTGCGGGTCAGTAGTGCTTTTAGAACGGTGTCAGACGAGGCTGTGTTTGTTATAGCTGTTATGAACCCCATACATCTTAGGGACACAAAACTATTTATTCATGATATGATGGTCTGCTGGCAAAGCAGATGGGAAATGTTGACAAACGGACGGTGGACGTATTCATTAATCCCTGATATTTGTATTCTAGAGGTCATGGAGACTTGCACTTCTACTTAACACATATGCTAAGTGGCCATGGATATTTTAAGTCATACTTGTACCGTTTTGGATACGACATGGATCCGTATTGCCCGAGTTGTGGTAGAAGCGTAGAAGAGGATGCAAGACATGTATTCTTTGAATACCCTCGTTTCCAAAACGAAAGGGCCTCCTTAGCAGATAGAGTGGGGCATGATGTTAACGAAGGGAACATTGTTGGAATCTGATTAGTTCAGGGTTCTTATACCTTTCCAACCCTGCGACGAAAAGATTTGCGGTAGTTCCGCGGGGGCGAGTGAGTCAGTATATCAAGGTGTTTAGCGTGTTAGAATCTTGCACTCCTCGCAAATTCAAGTGTCGGAGTCTTTCGATGATTTCACCTCGTTAAATAAAAAAAAAACATACATACGTACATACATACATGCATACATGCATACATACATAGATACTTAAATACATACATGAAAAAAACCCATTTGTCTTTCTTTATTACTAAGACTTTAAAGCTCTTTGCAGAAGTATTTTAGGGGACAACTATGTATGGAGCTTAAGGGAGTATAAAACGCCCCAATAAGTTCTTAAAATGAAGAAATGGTTCTTAAAATCAAAAATCCCCTTCCCAAACGCTAAATTCCCAAACAATTGTGGTGGTTCTTTAAGACGGATCTAAGAAAACCTCTGTCAGCACTGTTAGTATTATTTCATTACTAGCTGTGCCCACACACGTTGTGTACGTCCTGACAATATTTTGTTCGATTTTGCTTTGAAAGTAATTCACACCTAATTTTAAGCCTCTTACTTATTTACTTTATAAAGGTAACCATCCCTGAATAAAATTTATTACAAATTCTAGAATTCTAAAAATTATTAAAATTATTACTGTTTTATTTTATAGAATACCTAAAAGTTTCCTTACCAAAAGAAGTAAAATTTTTTTCTTTTAAAAAGGAACTGAAAAACTTATAAACATATTTAGTAAAACAAATTGTACAGGAATATTTGAATTTGAACCAAATCGATTAACTCCATATTGAAATTTTTATTTATTTATTTTTTCTTAAACTATTAACTCAATGAAAAAAAAATTAAAGCATAATACCAAAAAAACATATATTTATTTTGAACAAATACACTTATGAATCATAAAACTTCTTTAAAATTTATAGTAACAAATGATTATAAAGTGGAATCAATTGATTTGGATACTTGTTTTTGTAAATAAATTACACCTGTTCGAGTATTGACTTAAAGCCTGAAAGCATGGATTAAAAGTATAATGGCCTGACGACTGGATAAGACTTAATTATAAGTATGAATTTTAAGACACTTTTAAAAAAGTTTTTTATATTTGGCAGTTTCAAAATTACTGTTGTTTTAACTGAAAGGAAAGATTTTCTGCAGACAGAAAAACAAACATAAAAAACATAAATTTGCTCGTCTGTAAATGTATAACTTTTTTGGTTTGTTTTTTTTTTTTTTTTTTCAAAATACACTTTTCACTCTCATGATTTGCGTCAGGTTGGTAATAAAATAAAAGTGACGAACTTTATCTTTGTTAACTTGTTGTTTTTTTTGCACCCTTCCTTTTTTTTGGTCTGCTTATAAAAAAAAGTTTATAAACTGTCATGTTGGTGGATGATAGATAAAAGAACTCATCATATGAACATAAAAATACACAAGTTTTTATTTGTGGCCTAAATGATTTAATCCGACAGATTAATTTAAATTCAAAGGGAGCCTGTTAAAAATTAAATCCTCCAAAAACGTTTCATTTGAATGTTTTGTTAATGAATACGGTTTTTTGATTCTCTTCATTTTTTTCTTTTTTGTTAATTATGATCGTAAAAATAAAAAACCAAAAAATAAAAAATTACTTTATTTTGTTAAGGTTGTGAGGACTTAAAAGATTATTAAGCCTCATTAAGATTTAATCATGTTGAATGAAAAAAAAAAAAAGAAAACAACGGATGTTATATGACGAACCAACATGCCACAGACGACATACGACAATATTATAAGGTGAATACAGGGACAAAGAAACCATAAATATTTAATAAATTGACCACAATATTGAAACATTTAAATGAAAAGAAACGATGTCGACAAAAGGTTCAATAATTAAGTAGAAAAGTAAATGAAGGAATTAAAAGGAAAAATGGTAAACTATTTGTTAGGTATTTATAATTTTTTTAGAAATAATTTCCCTATAACGAAAATTTAATTCAAAATGTCAAAATAATTTATTAGAAAAATAATTTTTTTCGCAGGAAACATTTATTTAAATTTATATCATAACTAGCTTTTGGTACCCGGTGTTGTTCGGCTATTTGTTATTTATTTGTTTTGTTTTTATTTTGTTTGTAATAATATTAAATTTGTAATACCTTCTATATTGCAGCATTTAATTTTTGAATTTAAGCAGAGTACACAACGTGGAAAATTTTGAAGTTAAATGTTATTTAAATATTAGAAAAAAAACGAGGGCTATATGTTATTTTTCCTGGCAATACCACTGTTCCAGTTAAGTGTTAGCCATTATTTAACTACTGCCAAATTTTAAACAAGCTCGATCTAGTTGTTTGTTTTTGAATGCCACAGGGAAAAATATTTTAACCAATTAAGGCCCATTATTGTAACTTACCTTTAGCTAAAGTTAGGATTTCGTTGGGGCAATAAATAGTTTTTCGTTATTAGAAGTAAGCTAAAACCACTTTTTACTATCACTTACTATAAAGACAAGTTATAGCAATGAGCATTATCGTCATTATTATAACGAAAAACTATTTATCGCTCTAACAAAATCCTAACTTTAGCTAAAGGCAAGTTATAATAATCGACCTAAAGGTTTTAATTGATTTTAGATTAAAATTTAATTAAAAAATTAACTGATTTATTTAATTGTCAATTAATTAGGAATTGTTTTCTTCTGTTTTAAGCAAATATATAATTGAATAAAGTAAAGAATTAATTGAATTTTAATTTAAAACTGATTAAAACTTTTGATGAAAAAAAAAGTTCTGTGCACTTAAAGCAGCAACCGCTTTACTTTTAACGAAAATGAATAGAAATAAATTTCCATGCTGATTAAACATTATTTTTAATGTAAAAAAATCGAAGCCAAAGAAAGTCTTAATAAAACTACGAGGACTGTGCACCTTCAATTTCAGTAGTAAGAAATTGCTTTACTGAAATTGCACTGTGGTAATCGTCGCCCAAAAGAATTTGCCATGCAGTAAATAGTTGTTAAAAATCTATAAGTCCAAGTTCTGTTTCATCACTTAATTGTAAAATAATGGAGGAATTAATTAAAACAGTAATCGGTTAACCGATTGTTAGTCTCTTAAATACTCCATTGTCTAATAGCAAGGAAATATCTTACATCCGATAGTTTTAAATTGGGTGCCCTGTAGGATAGTAGTCTATCAATCTGGAGGTTCGATTCCCACCAACGACTGTGTGTGTTTCGCTACAACGAGTGAAGGTCTTCGTCACTATGCTCGTATGTAATTTGTAGTTATATTGTATCATTTTATAAATAAGTAAATAAACTCTTAAAAGCGATCAGATAAGATTAGATGACTTCGTATTTTACCTCATAGATATTAGATATTGGATAGTCATATTTTTTTAAGAAGAAGGTTATGGTAATTCCAGGCAATTGTGCCCAGTAGGAATTTCACTGAATTTTTCTATTTGTAGCTAAATTATCCGCTAGGGTTCACCGGATATGAATATAATTTTTGAAAGCCTTTCGTTTTGTATACTAGATATATTCTCATCTAATAGAGTTAAACTTAACAGCATATAAGACGCAAATTTAGCACAACAACATTTTATTTTGGTATAGGTAAATAATAGACACATTTTTGCAAGCAAAAAAGTATTCTATTAGGAAATTGCTTCAGCAGGTAACTCACAATTTTTGAAAATAGTAAGAACACCAAACAAACCTGGTTTTACGATCAAAACAAAGAACCAAAATCAATGTTTATCGTTCGGAAGGATATTGCTATAGAAGTAACAAAACTGTGGTGGAAGGGTATCATTTTAAAGCTTTTGGAAATATCTATCAGGTGATGCCTAATTTAAAAAAAAGAAAATTATCCAATTAAAAGTCAAAGTATATTTTGATTTTTAAAATGTTGACACTATTAAGTACAGTAATACGTAATAAAAACTGCGATAAGAAGCGATTAAATTAATGAATAAAGCAAAATAAATCAACAAATAAAACTCTCAAATCTGGCATTCGGCCAGACGCAAGTATTTTCTCATCTATGGTTGACCAACACCGGCTTCGCTTACTAAAGGTTTCCTGCATAGCCGGCCTTCGGCCGGGCGCAAGTATTTTCTCCCCTATGGTATGACCAACACCGGCTTCGCTTACAAAAGGTTTCCTGCCTAGCCCTCCAAAACCGGCTTCGCTAACTAAAGATTTTCTGCATAGCCGGCTTTCGGCCGGGCCCAAGGGTTTTCTCCTCTATGGTATAACGAACACCGGCTTCGCTAACTAAAGATTTTCTGCAAAGCAATGCAAATTTTTATGAGTGGGGATTAGAAACAACACCATTATTTGCAAATTTACAACAGCTATGGTTTTTTGTTTCCATACAATGTCATTTGCAATCTAATTGATCTTCTAAATGAGAATGTATCTGTTTCCCATTTTATTGCAATATTTTCTTTCTCTTCTTTTCCCCTCTCGGTCCGTTTTTAAAAACGGAAACATGCTATCGCACCTTATAAATAAAGATCTATATATGTTACAAATTTACGGTCCTGGTAAGAAAAACGCAAATAGTGTCTCAAACGCGTATGTCTCAAATTAAATTAAAATCAGTTCAATCGTATAAAAATTCTATTAGGCCTTATAAATAAAGGATCTATCTGCTTTTAAATTTTATAAAAAAAATTTGCTTTTTTATAAGTGTGTAGCCTGTTAGTAATGATTTTGTTAGAATCAGTTCATGCGCATATAAATGCCCGTTTTCTTGAGGGTATAGGCATCTTAACTGGGCAGGTATAGCATATTTTGATTCGCACTATAGACTGTTAAGTTGCTTGTTACTATGCTCGACTAATTAAGTTATAATATAATATGTAATTGTATTTTACCATTAAATAAATAAATAAAAATTTTTTAGAAATAAAAAACTTAAATAAATAAATTAATAAAAAAAAATTAAATAAATTAAAAAAATAAATTTATCTTACAGACGTTCGCATGCATAAATAATGAATTTACCTTTTATATTATTTATATTTATTTGTGGATGATTGAAAGAATCATAAAATATTTATTTCAAAAAATATAATCAATATTATTACTATGGCGAAAACATAACGAGCTACTTCGCTAGTGCGAAATAAGATTTTTAATTTTTTTTCCTTTTATTTAATAACATTTTTCTATATTTCGTTAAAATGATTTAGAGGATTGTTAAAAATCAACTCAAAAATACCAAAAATACCAAATTTCAAAACAACATTTTTGAAATAAAAGTTATTTAATGTTTTGTGTTGCTCATTAAGCAAAATAAATTTTCGCAGTTCATTTTTTTTTTAACTTCAAATCGAATTCACACAAACAGACAAATTTTAATTTATTAAAGCCAAAATAAAAAAGGCAGGCTAAATATTTTTAAAGATGTTAAGGTTTAGTTAAAGAGAAGTCATTTAATTTTTGTGTTGAAAAGGGTTGCATTGCTGTTTCTTGGTGGTTTAGTCGGCTGGTCTGTATGTTAGTTGATTGGTTTAAATTCGATTTTTCAATGTTTGGTTTCTAATTAAAATTCCTTTTGGTCTTAAGACTCGCACATAACCAGCAACTAAAGAAAATGAATATTTTGCTTTGAAATAGTTGCTGTAGTAGTTTAGCTGATATTTGCTTGATATTTGAGTGTAAAACTGATCATGAGAAAAATGTATTGTTGTTGCCCCTTTATAAATGTATATATATGTAGCGGCCGCCTCACTCACATTTGAAACAAAAAAATTGTCTTAAAAATAATAAGCCGACTTAAAAAAAAGGAAAAAATTCTGAATAAAATTGAAACAACAACTAAAGTAACAACAAATTAATGCTAATGGGTATGAGTAGATCTTTAAATTCCCTACACAGTTGTTGAAATCTAATATAGGTATGTATGTTATAGATAGAATAGACTTTTTATACGATTGAATTGATTTTAATTACTATTGAGACATAGACACAGTGTGTTTTTATAACTAAATTTGTAACATAGATAGGATCTTTACCTAAGGTGCGACAGCATGTATCCGTTTTAAAACAGGACCCAAAGGGGAAAAATGAAAGAAAACAGGAGGGCTGAACCGTTTGCCATAAAATGGAAAACAGATAAATTCTCATTTAAAAGATGTATTAAAACGAACATGGCTTAATAAAAAAAAAATTGATATTAAATGTGTTTGTGAAAAACTGTCGTCAGATAGATACTGTATTTTTTTGACAGATTGTTTTCTTATACCCTTGTTTTTGAAACTCATTCTCTTACCATTAAATATTATTCATTTGTAAACAAAACCATGAAACATCGTTCTGAAGTGACTGATGTAATCTGTAGAGTTATGGTGGCTAGTTCATTATTATTAGGTCAGTGCAATTTTTTAAAGAACTCTGTCTCAGCTAAAGATGAATGAGTATAGCAATATCCATGCAAATCACGTCACTATCCAAACACCCTTTAATTTTTAGTAATTTTTATAGTTACCATAGTAATACATTATTCTGTGAAAATTTCCACAGGCTACCTATCATACCTATTATACACCCTTTAATTAATTGTTATAGTTGCCTTGGTAATACACCTTCTGTGAAAATTTCATAAATCTACCTATTATAGTTCGAAAATAAGGTCATATGAAGTAATGAGCTTAAATGAACTAAGGAGCTGACTGAACTAGTGAATTAACTAAACTAATGAAGTAGTTAGCTGACTGGACTAGTGAACTGACTGAACTCGTAAGCTGACTGGACTAGTGAGCTGTCTGAGCTAGTAAGCTGACAGTACTAGTGAGCTGATAAAACTAATGAGCTGACTTAACTATTGACTTGTCTGAACTAGTGATCTGTCTGAAGTAGTAAGCTGACTGAACTAGTGAGCTGACTGCACTAGTCAGCTTACTGAACTGTCAGTTTACTGAACTGTCAGTTTACTGAACTGTCAGTTTACTGAACTGTCAGTTTACTGAACTGTCAGTTTACTGAACTGTCAGTTTACTGAACTGTCAGTTTACTGAACTGTCAGTTTACTGAACTGTCAGTTTACTGAACTGTCAGTTTACTGAACTGTCAGTTTACTGAACTGTCAGTTTACTGAACTGTCAGTTTACTGAACTGTCAGTTTACTGAACTAGTGTGCTGACTGAAGTAGTGAGCTGACGGAACTAATGAGCTGTCTGAAATAAGGAGGAGATATAATTTTAGTGTATTTATCAGTTCACATAACTCAGTTGAGTGATTAGATCAACTGAACTGTTAAAACTGTAAAATGTCCAAAACTAAACCCTATAACATTAAAATTAAAAAAAAAAAATAATAAACTTGTAATTTTTTCCATGACCTCAACATTATCACACCTATTCTTTCTACCAAAATGTAGGGTCCAAATAAGAAGAACAAAAAAAGAAAACATTATGTATACATTTGTGCATTTCATTACTAATGAAGCAAAAAATTTAGAAATATTCGCCTGTTGTTGCAAAAAATTCCTATTAAATTATCCAATACACCAGCAAAACCCTTTTTTAAAAAGTCCACAAAAGTGAAGGGAAAACAGGCCAAAATGTTCTGTAGCTGTAGCCTCAGCATGCGTGAATATGCCGCACAGCATGAGAATGAAAAGAAAAAAAAAAAAAAAAAAAAGGAAAATGAAAAATGTGCGAATGTTTTTGATTTTAGCCATTTGCACAGACTAATCGTCATTTTCAGTAAAAAGAGCAAACAACACGATTACGAATGTTGATTGGACTTTAAAAAAAATGACTCACGCTAAAATAAAGATGGTAGATGTGGATAAAGAAGATGATGATGATGATAAAATATTAAAATGTATTTTAAACGGAAGCATGATTTTATAAGTTTATTTTAATACATCATTTTAATTTTGTGTGAGTTGAAAAATAAAAACTCATTAAAAGTTTAGTTTTGTTTTCAAGTCTTGAATATTGGTTGGAGTGTGTGAGTGTGTGAGTGTGCTTGTGTTCGAAATGATAAATTAAACAAAAGATTTAAGAAACAAACCTTAAAATGATTTCATAAAGTTAAGAAAGTCATGGCTGCCAATAAGAGCAAACATTGGATTTGCTTTATATTTAAATTATTTAAAAAGAGGATAAATTTAAAATTTGTAGCTTAGAAATTCCTTATTAAGTTTCAAGCGTTTCTACGGAAATAATGTTGATTATAATATCAAAGTTTTGAACTTTTTGGTTACAGCGATAGTTAATAGAAACATTTCGGATTTTAAATAACAAACCTAACTAAAGTATGGTCTAAATATCTATATAAATAAACCACAAAATATGTATGTTTGTATGGCTAAGATCTTTATGAAAATTTTACAGTTCCTTTCAAGCTATCTGGTGGGTAATGTAAGGTATATATTTGTGGATATTATAATGTGTATAGTTTCGCAAAAAGCTCGCGTGATTGAAACAGTGGGCATGGTACTACATAAATTGAAAAACTATTATCGTGTGACCTAGATAACTGTAACACGTAGAGTGTTTAAATTTTTAAATTTTATAATGTTGAGAATCGAACCAACAATGGGCTGGATTAGAGCAATGGTCGTGGTACCTTCCTTACAAACTGAAACATTATTATAGAGTACCTAGAGAACCTACAAGAGGCAGATTTTTTGATATTGGCTTTATTTTAAATGTAATTAAATGCCATAAAAACGTTGGATATTGACATCCAAGAGCTCAATGGTCTTGGTTTTTTTGGCGTAGGTATCCGTGGAAACTTCTTTCTACATTTAAACTCAGGCTACAACAGTTAGTTTCATCTCTTTATAGACTGTAAAATGCTGACCATTATTTGTGGACTGCAAAGTTCAGACCATCAAATTTTAAAATATTTGGGACTTATTTCTAGAGGCCCATAAAGCTTACTAAACTGTGACATATTCTGTACGTAAAGCTAAAGTTATTAAAAATAACCATTTAAAAAAAGTTGCTTCGTCAAAACTCTCAAACTAAATTGGGTTTCAATAAAACGTTCGACTAACAAAATATATAAAAACAAATTAACTAAAACAATCTGCCTCGGTGGGCACTAACTGTCATTGGGGTACATGCTCAAAGCTTTGACACAGTGCTATTGGGGAAAATAGGGACACCAGAAGCCAGGGTTTTTTTGAACCTTAATTTGGAAGAACCCCACCTAATCCACGATGGAACTGCATACGCCAGGGATGCGTGATCAGGAGGGTGCTTCACCGTTAGTATGCGTACTCTGGATACCAGTCGACCTCCAGTTTCCATGTAGATTTCTCCACTCATAAGGAGCTCTATGTTGGTGGACAACGTTTTCTCCAATAATGTCCTAGGGAAAAATTCAGAAGGGATAGACAGGAGCGCCCAGCAAGACGTGAACAGGTTAATCACTAAAGGTTCTCCAATGGCGTTGAACCGGTATATTTCGATAGGGATAGACAAGGAAGCCTCGTGGAGTGGTGGAGAGGTTAATCCCTTTAGGAACTCCGGTTGCCACTTGCCAGGGGAGGATATCGAAATAGAATAACAAAGAAACCTCGCAAGGGGAGGACAGGTCAGTCCATGAAGATACTCCTGCGGCTATAGAGGTTAATGTAGATGAATTGGACATACCTGGCCCTGTGGGCTTAGGCAAATCCTTTTCGGAAGCAGGCACCTCAAAACGTTACATCAACGTCGAGTCGGAGTCTGTACAGCTCATGGCTAAAAGTGAGAGGAAAAGGCAGAAGAGGAGACGGGGAAAGTAAAGAGGCTGAGACGACATCGCACATTGTGTGTGAATGTCCAGCACTGGTTAGCATAAGACTCAGGACCACTGATGGATGCCATGGGGGACCTGAGCCTTAAACAAATGCTAGCAATTACTACACACTGCATGATGAGGAAGAAGGCCGACAGTTACCAGACAACAGTCTGAAATCACTAAAAATCAAGCACGCGAGTCAATGTACGTAGGTAAGTAATCGTAAATTACATTTCGGTTGCCTGTAATCATAGAGGACGTAAGGGGGTCGAAAAGGGACCCCTTATGAAAGTGGTCTGCTTCGATCTTCCCCCTACGATACATACATTATCAATCTCACTAGTTTAATTTTCTCGTACACTCGAAATAACCTTTTTTAAACAATATTGTATCATCCCCTAGGAAATATGAATCTAAATCCAAACCCAAACCTTTAAATAAATTTTTAAAAACATAAAATGAAATATATCACTTTATTAAACTAAAAGTTTCACTTAAAGATTTATAAACTTATGTTCTATTTATTTACTATTTTGATGTCACAAAAAGCTATTAAAGGCTTTTTAGGGACAAAGATAATCTTTTGAAAATATAAATAAATTTTCTAGAAACTGATGAGATTAGAAAACATATCGAAATATAGAAACAAGGTGTTTTGTGTATCACATGTCTTGAAAGTCAAGAAAAACATGCAGACTTCATTTGGTCTTAAGTATAGATTTCCAGCTACAACAAACAGTTCAAACATGAAACTGTAGTAAAAGTACAAAATTTAAAAAAATAAAAATAAAAAATAAGAAAATCGTGAGCGATAAGTTTTGTGTAAATCACGTCAAAAATCGAATAGTGTTGAAAATACATATTTCTTGGGACTTTTATACTTTTTAGTAGTTCCAAAGCAAGAAGGAAAAGAGTGTGTGTATTTGTGCTGTGTGTGATGCTGTTGAAAATGCTAGCACATGCAAAATATACTTTAATGTTGCACCTTCTTTAACATTAGGTGCATAAAGCATACATTACTCAAAGTAATAAAGTGCATAAATGGTTTTTTTATTTTTGGTGGATTTTAAACCTTTAAGGCTCATTAAACTATCATTTCAAACTAGTAATGCATGTAAAATAAACTACTCAATTAAATACATCCATTACATAGCTTGATGTATTATTTAAATTTGAATAAAGCAAATTAATCATCAAACAGTGTAAGTTATACCTTTTGTTTATAGCAAGACATGTAGTAAAATTTTAACGCTTAAAATATATTCAGGAAACACCTAGAATCTTCGGCGTGAATCGGACCCACAACCCCCAGGCTGCAAGGCCAGTGCCCACTCAACCAATCTATTTACCATTTTTTTTTTTGAATTGACAAAAAATTTACCAGTAAACAGAAGTAAAATATAAACTTTTTAAAAGTCTGGCAAGACTGATTATTTTTTACATATGTATGAACTTGCATAGACTACATTTTAATATTTAGCCCAGTTTTATTAAAGTAACACAAAGCTCATTCAAAAATTACATCACTGTATGGGACATTTTCCGTTGAGGAGATATTACCAATATTTTATAATTTCGAATATATGTATGTAGTTTAATGTATCTCTTATCCATCATTTTCTTTTTGCATTTTGTAGCTGGTTCTAGTCCTAAGTCTAAAATATCAATCCATCTCAGCTATTGCTGCACCAGACTAATAAAATTTTTGATAAATAACTCGTTATATACCTTTGACAAGACATTTCAAGGACAGTTAAAGGCAAACCCACTTTACAATATTTTCAACAACTTGGAATTTAAATTGTTTCAATAAATCTATACGTATAATAAAACTATAACAGGACCTGTTCTGTAATGAAATATTTTTTGAAAATTTTTTTGCTGATGCAGTTAGTAATCGAAATGGAATACAAAACAGCTATTTTTAGAATTTTTATATGTCTGTCAGTTTGTGTGCGCATCACGTAAAAACTATTAGATAAATTTTAATAAAATTTTGTAAGGAGGTACCTCAGTATTATAACTGGAATATGGGATGATTTTTTCCCATGAAAATATCTCATTTCCAAGAGGAAATACAAGAAAATTAGTGAAAATACGCAATTTCACCGAGTTAAAGGTATTGCAGTCTTGCCAGCACCTTTTATTTTTGTCAGCGAGATATTTTAACCAGTATTTGAAGAACTGTACAATCGATCTAGAATTTTATATAAAATTTAGAATTGTATCCAGGGATGGGTACATCTATATAAAGAAAATATATTAAGCATAACTCAAGCAATATAAAAGTAAGAGTCTTAAAATTTGGTGTGGATTACTTTCAAAGGAAAATCGAACAAAATACTGTCTGGAAGGCCACGACGTGGCGGACACTGCTAGTTGTATATAGTATATATTTTTATGTTTAAGCTTTGATACTTTGTGTTTAATTGCTTTGATTTAATTCGTATTAAGTGAAAAAAAAATTCAACGACATTTTTTGGATTATCTAAAAATTGGGTAAAGGCTACCTGATGAGCTAAATTAAGCACTTAGCGTAATGGCCATATAAAACTAGCTTACCCCGTATTAGTCAATTTCAGTGAATATATAATTTAGGTTAATAGCACACGCTGTTAATTAAAATAATGAGCAAAATATAAATGGTTAAAAAGTATATTTAAGCTACTTTTTTGACTTCCCACCGAGAGGATATTGCCCTAAGCGTACATTTAGACAATAATCCGTCCACCTCTTGCGTAATATTTTTGTCCTTGTCTTTCAGCTAATAAAAACCGGAGTACGCTTAGAGACTAACTTTCGAAACATTTGCGAATCCATCCCTGTAGGATTCCTATTTGATGTTATCAAAGTTAGAATTCGTAAATAAAATATCTTTTCAGACTGAAAAGACCATATAAATTAAGACAAAAAGAAAATACAAACAAATTGATCTTCCGCTCATTAACTAATGGAATATGAATGTTATCGTATGTTCGCTATAATTTTACAACTGTATAAACGTAAATTAACTTTTAGACCTAACCGAAACCATCAAAACCAAGCGTAAAAAAATGAATTTGGCAGATGCAAAAACATTTAAAAACTTATCATTGATAAATATTAGAAAATCCTCACATCAGGATTTATTCACTTAATTTAATTTCCTTTTTTTTTTTTGAACAATAAACTATGTATTAAAAATATAAAAAATAATATAGTTCGAAACCACGCACTCCCAGTCAACTGTCAATCAGAAGTAGATAGTTTTAACAATAATATAATATTTTTTTTGTTTAACAATAAAAATAATAACAATAATGTTGTGACATAGTTTTGTAAAAACGTATCACATTTAATTTTCGTACCATTAAAGACCTATTGTGCATTTAAGTGTTAAATAAACCCATGAATATGCATCTTAACATTATCGTCAAATTTTTTGAGATCCTTTTTTTTATTTCATATTTTACTCTTTGCAAATAAATAGGCATCAAATAACATACTGGTACATCAGAAACGATGGCGATGGTGCATATTGAAAAATCGTTATTGTAAACGCATTTTGATCACAAGCAATGAAGCTAAAACAAATGCCTATAGAGCTCAATGGTTATGGAACCGAAATAAAAACATATTAAACTTAAAGGAATCAGAAAGAGAAAAAAAAATTAAGTTTAATCGTAACAGAAAAATACAAATTTGCATGGAGTACCAGTGTAAGTATTTGGAGTAAGAGAGTCTGTTACTGCAGTCACTTAATGTGTGTCTTTATATGGTCTCTAGACAAACTAACAAAATATGCAGTGGCAACTTAAACTGCGTTTAATGGCTGCAACATGATGACATGATGCCAGACATTCATGCAAAAAAGGAAACCTTTAAAAGTACAAACATATTGGTGGCTGTTGGACAGCTTACCAACTGTGTGAAAAAATCTCAACCAAAATAAGTTTTACCAACACTTTTTTTCTTTGCTGTCTGTTTTATTTTTATTTATTTTTTTTTTTTTTCTTAAGTGAAGTTATCCTTTGTTGAGTCGTCGTTGTTGTTATGAAGCGAAGGTGCTGGCAAAACATAAAACATGTATTGCTTCGTAGCTGCCGCTAAAGTACATGTAAGTGTCATATTGATATGAATTTATGACATCACGTGGCCATGTAATCGGCATTTTTAGTCAAATTTAAATGTAGCAAACAGCCAGGCAGCCAAGGTAACAAACGTATGTATGTACAATAAAATAAAATAAAAAAACTAAACTATAAAATACACCTAATTCTGTTTTTACACGGTAGATTGGTTCAAGAAAAATCCGTGTAAAAAACTGTGTAAAAAAGACATTGATCATAACCAAAAATAGGTGATTGGTTCCTTATCTCTAAAACCTATTAAAATTAGTGAAAAACGAGAATTTTTTTAAGAACAAGAAATCATGTTTATTTTTACACATACATATACATATGTATGCAAGTACATATAATGTGTATTTGCAGCGTTTATTTGCATCATTATTAACACATTTCAATTGCTCTAACAAGTAAAAATGCTTGTATTCACAAAAATGGAATTAATCAAAATTTTTTATATAAAAATATTTCGCAAAACTTTAATTTTACAAATAAAATCTAAGCTCAAAAGATTTTGAATCGTGCTAAATGGAATAAAATCGTGTAAAAAAAATATTTTTTTTTTAAACTGTGTTAAATCAAAACCGTGTAAAAAAGACCGTGTAAAAACAGAATTAGGTGTACTTACATTGTACCTATATTCGATTTCAGCAACTAATATTAAACTTTATATATAAAAATTAATATTTTGGTAGCAAAAACCAAACTTGTAGTCCTTAATGCTATTTTTATAATCTTGAATTATTTTTTGGTTCATAGCTCTTTCCGAATTCAACACTTTTTTATGTTCATGAGTATAATTTACCGGGGATCAGAATTTTTCATTAATGATTTTTCTCATTAATGAGATTTTAAAAATGTTATATTTTTTATGGTTATAAGTGAACAACGAAAAATGCTTTGCCCAAGATCACACATGAATGAGTGTAACTTTTTATTTTTTTTTTTTAGCATACATACATCAACGGTGAAAAACGAAGAATATTCATAAGTGATAAGTAATGAATTAGCTAATTCTCATTAATGCTCGTTTACATAAATGTTTGAATTTTTTTTTCATTTAAGGACGTTTCCATTTATGAGTGTTCATTCAGGAAAGTTCTCATAAATAAAATTTTTAAAATCCTTTGTTACTGCATACGACGGCAGTTGCACATAGCAAAATATGTGAATATACCCACCCAACCAAATGTTTCGATTTTTTTGAAGTCAGACTTGTCGTACGGAATTCGTTATGACATTTCGGTAGTTTGTCTGAAATCAGAATTCCTTAAGACATTTCGGTTATTTGTCTGAGCAAATAAAAATTATATAAAACTTTGATCAAAGAGAAAGAATATTAGTAAATGCGAACAAATTTAATAAATATATGCAGGACGGACAATTGAATTGAATTCGGTAAAGTATTGCCTTGAATACCAAGTCATTAACTAATCGTAATATTCACTTAACTTTCAGAGAACAAAGTTCTAGATTATACGGAGGTACCGGCAGAAAACATGTTGCGATTTTGTACCTATATGTCGATGCCATTTCGTACCTACATTTCGTTACGACTTCGTAACTATATATCGTAACGACTTCGTAACTATATATCGTAACGATTTCGTAACTACCTATCGTTGCGAGTCGTGTCAACCCTTTCATATAAAAATCGTTACGATTTCGGTTATATTTCGGTTCCGAAATCGGAAGATTTTTTCGAAGAGTCCTTACGAATCCTTTACGTAATCGGAACACTTGGTTTGGTGGTTACATACAAAAATACATACATACATACATACATACATACATTCATACATACATACATACATACATACATACATACATACATACATACATACATACATACATACATACATACATACATACATACATACATAGATACATACATACATACATACATACATACATTCATACATACATACATACATACATACATACATACATACATACATACATACATACATACATACATACATACATACATACATACATACATACATAAATACATACATACATACATACATACATACATACATACATACATACATACATACATACATACATACATACATACATACATACATACATACATACATACATACATACATACATACATACATATATACATACATACATACATACATACATACATACATACATACATACATACATACATACATACATACATACATACATACATACATACATACATACATACATACATACATAATACATATACATACATATATACATACATAAATACATATAAACAAAATATTTTCTAGTTTCTTACACATGTATGAAAAGAAGCAAGAACAAACTAAAATGTACATAATCACACATGATTGAGCAGTGACTGAGCATTTCGGTACTCTGTAATTTACATACATTATTTCTTAAAAAATTTCACCTACTAATATCCTCGGCTTAGAAATTTTCACTTTTTTGTTCAATTATTTGTGCCGATAAATATATGTACATTTGGAATAGACCACTGATTTAGCAACCTCCATTACGACGTGATTGCAAATAATAATGTGAGTCTTAAAAGAAAAAGAAATTATGCCAGAATCATAAACTTCTTTTTAGCTTTTAAGATTGGCATAAAAAGGCCACTCCAGAATTGCTGTTGACCCCCCCGAAATTTAACAAAATTATACTATTGGGGTATTCAAACGGTCGTTCTAAAGTCATATGTCATAAAATAATAAAACGAAAAAATATGACTGCTGTGAACGACCGTTGTAATTTAGTGTGTTATTTTTAATTTCTTTATTTATTTATTTATTTATTTTTAATAATAATTTCTGCTTTTCGATTTTTTTGGACACAACATGTTTTTACCATCGCCGACTTAACTTAATAGCTCTAACCACTTAACTCCGAATTCTTTTGCCAATTTCTGACAAAACAATAAACATATGTAGAAAAGTCTGAATTTTTTATGACTTTTTTACACACAAACCAACAACAATTTTTTTAAACTGTTTTAAAATATTATGACATTATGACAATATGACTCGATAAGACACCGTTTGAATACCCCATATATATTTATTTTGATAATAATATATTCCAATAAAATTAGTTTTGCCCCACGTAGAAAATAAGTACTTCTACGCTAATGATTTTATAGGAGGATTGAAATAGACAGCAAACCGTAATAGTAACAACTATAATAACCAAAAAGTAAGGCTATTTAAGATCCCTAAAACAGTCTATCCATCTTCAGCTAGTCCGACTATTTTATATTTTATATTAAGTTAATTACAAGTTTAGAAGAAAATGATTGTGTGTGTGAAAAAAAATACTAAAACTTTTTAAAGTTGCTACCATGTAGATGCAGTTTTTCTTTAACGCGAATGCATCTTTTTCTCATAAGTAGCTTAAAACAACAACATCAACTTTTGTTGTATCTCTCAATGGATGTAAAACATGTTGGCATGTTACTAGTACTACTCGTACTTAATTCACAGTGTGTTTGTTTGCTGCATTGGTGTTAAAAACACGCAATCTTGTTGAAAGTAATTGGTTAATTATGTTACATGCAAAATTTTGTAACGTATATAAATTAAAAAGGACTTCTAATGGATTCCAAGATTGATGTATAGATTCACAAGAAAATTTATAGCTTCGTTGTCGACATAAATTCTTTTAAGATGCTCTGGTGAGACTTAGAAAACAGTGCAACTAATCGTCAACTGGATTTTAGAAAAAGAAATTTGTCCAAAACCATTAATGTTATGGGATTTGTTTTTGAACTTGTATTTAGAATACATTCAGGTAGTATCTAGAAAACAACCTTAATAAGCAAAACAGACTATTCTATTTTTATATTTTTGGTTTATAAAAGGTTTACTAAAAAAATTTAGTACTCTCAACTTTAAAAATTAATTAACAAAATCATGTAAAATCTTACATTTTGTTATACATTGTATCTTTTTTGTAATAGAATAACCGCTCTCCTTACTCAAGTGTAACCACCATCGTTTAGGATGTTATGAACGACCGGGTTTATATGTGTATTAAGCTTCTTGCCATATGTACTCATCTCTGTTTTTTTTCTAAACGAATATACAAATTTAAAAAAAATTAACACAAGCATCACCACAGCAAAGTCATTTGCTTCCACTTGTAATGGCACTTGCTTTAAATAAACAAACCTCAACCCACAAAATAATAACGACAGAACGTCAGATAATGAACCACACGAGCACTTAAAAATTAAAGAACGCACTTGTACAACTGATCAAATTTTCATGTGAAATTGTCACATGTTCCAATTTTCTAAAACACAATGTCAGGAAACTATAACAAATTGATGGTAGAGAAAGGTTTCATTACAAAAACCTGAAATCTAATCAAAATCATATTAGCAATATTAGGAACCCTAAGCCTAATTGTCAGTATCAGTAAGCATTGGTGAAACAACCACCACCCCACCCTCATCATCATTCTTTTTATATCATTTTATATTTTTTGAACAACTACCCTTGAACCCTTGAAATACGCATGTGTGCTTTACTTTATTGTGGTTGTGGTTGTTGCATCCTGTGACTTTTATGTTGTCTGTTAAATTTTAAGACAAACATTACAATAGGATTAATTAAAGATTCATTTTGTTGCATGAATAATTTATTTAGGAAGGCAAACTATTGTACATCATTATTTGTCAATGGGAAGTGAAATATTGATTGATAAGTATAAAGTATATTTAAAAAATGGAACATTGGTTTAACCTTTTCTCCTTTTATCTTTGATGTTTACTTGAAAACATTTCCAAAACTGATTTCTAAAATATTCTATAAAATATATTTTTATGCGCGTAATTGTTTTTACTTAAAATAGGTTTCAAATAGCATTTTTCAATTTGAACCAAGGAAAGATGCACAATCCAGCAAAGGTTAGAATAGTGGCAAGAAATGGCAACGTTGCATAATCAATTTTCGAAGAAAATCATCTTGATGAGGCACATTTTCACTTCAGTGGATTTGTCAATAAGCAGAATTGCAGCATTTGGTCGAATGATAATTCAACAGTGATTGTCGGAAAACCAATGCACCCACAAAGAGCGAATGTTTTTGGTGCGGCTTATGGGCTGGCGGCATCATCAGACTGCATTTTTTCCAAAATGAGGCCGGTCAGGCACTTACTGTGAATGGTGTTCGCTATAGTGATATGATAACGAACTTTTTATGGTCCGAATATGAAGATATGGATGTGGACAATATGTGGTTTAAACAGGAAAGTGCTACTTGGCACACAGCTAAAAATGGTTTTACACGGCGTGTGTTTTTCATATGACTTGTCAGTTTGATAACCCAAATGTAATTTCATGTGTTTGTCAAAATAGACATTTTACATACGGTTTATAATTTTTGCTTTCAAACGTACATGTGTAATTACATCTGACATAACCTATAATATATAATTTTTCCGCCACACAGTTTTGTATTGCCAACGACAGCTGATGCAAATGTGCAAACGTAGTGCTTTTGCCATGCATTTAGTACTTTTGGTACCACAAAAAACCTAAACTAGCAAAATATCAAGTATGCATTACAGGATGTCAGATGCTTTGTCACATCAAAATAGAACACGTTCTAAATGAAAAATATCATATGTATTTTATACTAGGAAAATACGCATGTTATGTTTGAAAGGGTTTACACGACGTGTATAGAAATTACACATGGAAAAGTGACAAGTCATATGACAAATACACGCCGTGTAAAAGCACTTTAACGAAATAAAGGCTCTTTGCGCGACAAATTCAATGGCCGTATTATCTCATGTGGTGGCGATGTCAATTAACCGCCTAGATCATGTGATTTGACACTGTTGGCCTTCTTTCTTTGGGGTTATTTGAAAAAAAAGGTGCACGTCCATAGGCCAGCAACAATTCAAGAGCTAAAAGATACGATAATTCGGACATTAACGGCATAGAACCTCAATTATGCCTCAGCGTCATGGAAAATTTTTAGAATTGGATGGTGGTGTGCTGCCGAGGTCGCGGCGTCCATTTGGCCGATATTCTATTTCATACATAATTGAACCATACCAATATTTTTAAAATAAAAAGAAATGACAATTATTTCCTAAATAATTTATGTTTTTTTTTTCAAAAAACAACATTTTTTTCTATAATTAATTCCTTAAAAAATAGTTCAAATAAAATTACGTTCATATTAAATCTGAAACCTTTATAGATTTTAAAATCGTAATTAAAGTGTGTATTAAGTAATATTGGCGGGGTCTTAAAAACCAGGTGCATCTTTTAGAAATTGCCTTAAACCTTTAGTTTTGAAATGTCGGTAGGAACACAAAATATCCTGCTGTGGAGCCTATCTAATGATCAAGAATAGTTTTCTTCGCATTTTTTTTATCACTCTATCTGTTTTTGGCGTTGATAAGTGCGGACGCGATTTTTTTTAGCTCGCATTAACAAAAAACAAAACATACATTGTGTGAATAATTTCAAACAAAAACAAAAAAACAAACCTGTTTTAATACAACAACAAAGTTGTCTGTAATTTTTTTTTCTTTCTTTCTCTTTATTTTTTACAACGGCATATTGAATTGCTACTTTAAAAATAAAACAAAAACAATAAGGGCTAATGAGCCTCTTTAATTTAAGCAAAAAAAATGTAGACAATATTGTATTAAATAAAGACAAAAAAACTGAAAATAATTTGTGTGTAAATTCTACGCCTGTTATACGTGCCCAATCTTGTTCGGCGCTTTTGCTAAGCGATGACAATAATATAACTACAAACAAGTCGCCTTCTG
This sequence comes from Phasia obesa, assembly GCA_949628195.1. Classification (NCBI taxonomy): domain Eukaryota; kingdom Metazoa; phylum Arthropoda; class Insecta; order Diptera; family Tachinidae; genus Phasia; species Phasia obesa. The sequence continues at coordinate 16,175,104 of OX451215.1, read as the reverse complement.
AACACAGTGTTACCAACAGTAATATGGATAGTGTTAAACCCAAGACGCAAGTGGGAATGGACAGATACATTACGGTATTAAAAAGAGGTCGAAGCCCTAAATCTTCGCAGCTTGCACCAATGTCTAAGGTACATAAAGACAAGAGCTCTAATGGAATAAATTCCCATAATCGTTTTGCTATCTTAGATAGTGAAACAAGTGAACATAAAACGGCAATTAAGTCGTTCAAACCACCTCCAGTTTATTTAAGAGAGAAAAATTCGAACGACTTAATAAAAAAGTTAATTACAATTATTGGCGAGAACTCATTTTATGTAATTCCCATCAAGCGTGGTAACATTGATGAGACAAAAATTCAATTTATTGATGAAAGCAGTTATCGTAAAGCAGTAAACGAGTTCGAAAACTGCAAAAAGAACTTTTATACCTATCAGCTGAAGAGTAGTAAAGGTCTACAGGTAGTCATTAAAGGTGTAGATTCATACGTTGATCCAGCTGATATAAGAGCCGGACTCCAAAAAGCGGGTTTTAAAATAAAAAGTGTAGATAATCTCCGTAATCGGGAACGTGTCCCCCAACCACTATTTCGCGTTGAACTGGAACCTGGAGATATCAGATTGAAGAAAAACGAAACGCACCCCATTTACAATCTGAAATACCTCTTACACCGTAAAATAACTGTAGAGGAGCCGCATAAGCGTCCAGCACCTGTCCAGTGTCTAAATTGTCAAGAATATGGTCATACCAGGGCTTACTGTAAGTTGCCTCCGGTTTGCGTTGTATGTGGCGAGCTACATTGTTCCGCCCAATGCGACAAAGCAAGGGATGACTCGAAAGTTAAAAAATGCAGCAATTGCGGTGGAAACCACACTGCTAACTACAGAGGCTGTCCAGTTTTTTCCATGGTAAGGAAAACCACTCAAAAATCAAATACTCCTGCTAAGCACCCACAATATCGAGCAAATGCTCATTATCCTCAGTTAGCCCAACCAACAAAACAACATGTTTCATACGCAGATATGGTAAAAACCAATCATACTGCAGTACATAAAGCGGCACCGACAACTAATTGTACTCCTAATTTGCAATCGCATCCTAAAGAACAAACACCATCTGGTAATTTCAATCGTCTCGAAGCAAGCATCGAGACATTAGTGCAGTCGATAAACAGTTTTATGAGCTCTATGAGCAGCATGATGCAAGAAATGGCACGCATGCAATCTACTATGTTGCAGGCGGTACTTAACAAACCATGAACTGTTTAAAAATATGTTTCTGGAACGCAAACGGCTTACGCCAACACAAAAATGAACTCGAGTACTTCTTGAAGAACCAACAAATTGATGTCATGATGGTTTCAGAGACTCATTTAACAACAAATAGCTTTTTTAAAATCAATGGCTATATATTATATGACACTAAAGACCCCCGTGGCAGAGCATGTGGTGGTTCAGCAATACTAATAAGGGCTCGAATTAAACATCATTTACTGTGTGATTTTTGTGAGGACTACCTTCAAGCAACAAACATCTGTATTGAAGAATATCAACAAAACTTTGTTATTTCTTCGATTTATTCACCTCCTAGATTTCAAATATCAGAGAGTCAATATATCAACTTTTTCAAATCACTAGGTCCCTGTTTCATAGCATCAGGCGACTACAACGCTAAACATACGTTTTGGGGATCACGCCTAATAACTCCAAAAGGTCGTATTTTGTTTGATACAATTTCCAAAATGCGTCTGAATGTGATATCAAGTGGACAACCCACCTATTGGCCTACTGATCGACAAAAAATACCTGATGTTATTGATTTTGGCGTGACTAAAGGTATTTCGAGAGAAATGATTAAGGTTGAAGCGTCACTCGAATTATCCTCAGATCATTCACCCACTATTGTCTATATATGGAATCAGCAAAATATCGTGTCGCCAACAACTTGCACAAGCATTAATTGGTTGAAATATAGAAAGTATCTCAGTACTCATTGTTCGGAAAACATACCGCTAAGAACACCAGAAGATGTGGACCAGAGTCTAATTTATTTTGATCAAAACCTTAAATCAGCTGCCCAACATGCGACAGAACCCAGACAACCAGCTAGATACAATCAAATTTACTTTGTAGATGTCGAGCGGCTCTTGGCTGAAAAAAGAAAAATTAGAAGAGAGTGGCAAGCACACAGATCTCCTCAACTCAAATCTAGACTTAAAGATTGCACGAAACGACTAAGACAGCTGCTAGAATCTCGAAGAGTAGCATCTCTGAAAAATTACTTGGAAGACCTATTCATTATGGCGTGCATGTAGGAACCTTAAAAGACCGGTCGTACGTAAGCCTCCCTTGCGAACTTCTTGTGGAGACTGGGCAAGGAATGATACCGAAAAAGGCAATTTGTTTGTTGGACATTTGAAGAAGGTTTTCACCCCAAATGTATGTACTGATATAGCTGAGTTACCATCAGTAGAGACTAGTGCCGTAGTACCCCTAAGATTTGAATTTCGCGATATTGAAAGGGCAATAGCAGATTTAAACACCAAAAAAGCCCCTGGCGTTGATAAAACAAGTAACCAGATGTTAGTTGAGTTGCCCCGTATAGGTCGCAGAATTATTCTGTTTGTTTTTAATGCCATCTTACGTCTTGAGTACTTTCCCACAGAGTGGAAGGTCTCTTTGATAACAATGATTCCTAAACCAGGAAAAGACCACACAAAAGTAGAATCATACAGACCTATAAGCCTTTTATCAAACGTGTCAAAGTTATTTGAGAGAATATTAATAACTAAGCTGAATCCAATTCTTAGCGCGAAAGGATGCATTCCGAACCATCCATTCGGCTTCAGAAAACAACATAGTACGATCCAACAAACACACAGATTAGTAAATGTAATTAAAACGACCTTTGAAGAAAAAAAATACTGTTCTGCGCTCTTTATCGACGTTTCTCAAGCATTCGATAAGGTTTGGCACGAAGGCCTAATATTTAAGCTAAAGCTGAACTTGCCCGAAAACTTGTATAAGCTCTTAAAAGATTATTTAACGAATCGCAAGTTTTTATTAAAAGAAGGTGACTTTTTAAGCTCGCCACAGCTCATTGAAGCCGGAGTTTCCCAAGGTAGTATTTTGGGACCAATTTTATATTTACTGTACACATCGGATATGCCAATTAGCACCCTAGTCCACACATCAACTTTTGCAGATGACACAGCTTTTTTAAGTATTCATGAAAGTGCCCAAGAAGCATCACAACTTTTACAAGACCACATACTCAATTTGGAAAAATGGCTAGAAAAATGGAGAATAAAAGTGAATGAACAAAAATGCACTCACATAACTTTCACACTGCGCAGGGACTCATGCCCTCCTATTCGCATAAATAACCAAATGAAACCACAGCTTTCAGACGTTAAATACCTGGGTATACATCTTGACCGTCGCCTTACTTGGAAAAGCCACATTGACTTCAAGTTAACACAAATGAAACTAAAAGCAGTACAACTAAATTGGCTTATTGGCAGAAACTCCACCCTGAGCTTAGATTGTAAACTTCCACTGTACAAGTCGGTCCTCAAACCAATTTGGTGTTATGGGATTCAGTTATGGGGCACTGCCTCAGCTAGCAATGTAGAAAAAATTCAAAGGCGCCAAAATAAGATTTTACGTATTATTACATCTGCTCCCTGGTATATAAAAAATTCGAACATCCACAAAGACCTAAACATGCCATCAGTTAAATCAGAAATAGCGGAACATGCAGTCACATATCTAAAGAGGCTTGAATCTCATCCAAACCCTTTGGCGCGTAACATGCTGAATGAACCTGGTTACATTCGACTAAAAAGAAGAGATACTGCTTTTCTTGGCCGTACATTAGAGGGATGACCCGCAAATAATTTCGAAATCCGTGAAACAAACATTATTTTTGTCTAGCACTGGCTGGACTTAAAAAGAATATTTTATTTTAGACTTAAGATACGAGTAATTATTGTTAGTTCAAAAATTATTGAAGATACAATAAATAAATTATGAAAAAAAAAACTCTACAAAGCCATTAGCCTGCCCGCCTCGATAATACCAACAATTCACCGATTAGTTTCGTGTTTTCCGCTATTGTGCTGTTCGAAATGGTGTAAACATTACTCGGGTGTACACAAGTATTGAGGAATTTCTTCACAACCTCATTATGAGCGACAAAGGCCTCAATAGTCACCGGAATAAACTAAATCGCAGAATATGGTGCCACCTAAACTCCAAAAATAATTGTTGAACATCGAATGCATTCATTTATATGTAAAGTACGGTGTGAAATAACTTTGGAAAATATCATTGGTAGAGAAACAGAGATAAAGACAATCAAGCATTGTGGTTCCAATAAGATGCAGCCAAAAGCAGACACCGTTCTTACAACTATGGCTCTATTGTTAAAAATGTTTCGCGTTCGTCGGATTCAACGGCTCTCAATTTCTTTCTCTGAGTTAAACCAATAAGTCAAGAACCATTCAATAGCTTAAGACCAGTATCCGTAAAGGGCGTGTAGACCCGGGAATGAATTCTAAAATTTATATAAAATTCTAAAAATTGTTGTACAGTTCTGTAACTAATGTTTAAAATATTCCGCTTTCAAAAATAAAAGCTGCTGTCAAGTGTGCAGTACATTTAATTCGGAAAATTGCTTACTTTCATTACTTTTTCTCTAACTTCTTATGAAAATGAGATATTTTTGCGGAACTGAGACACTAAAGTAACACCTTACAAAATACTAAGAGGTACCTCTTTACAAAATTTTATTAAAATTCATTCAGTAGTTTTTACGTGACGAGATCACAGACAGAAAAAGTTCTAAAATTTGCTATTGTATATTCCATTTCGTTTAACAACTGCACCAACAACAAAATTTTCAAAAGTTATTTCATGTACAGAAATAAATGGTCCTGTTACAGTTTTGTTTTATGTATAGATAAGTTTGGTAAACAAATTTTAAGAAATAAAATCAAAGAACCATATTTCGACAATAAAGTCAAATTAGAAGAAATACTTCCGAAACGATCAATAATCTTATCGCCAATAATAATTTTGTAAAAACTTAAAGAAATTTTTCTTTGTTTTGCCGTATAGAGTGTGTATGAGTTCGTTAAAAGAGATTTTATTAAGATCATCCATTTCTATTTGTTGACGATTGCCTATGAAGCTATTACCGCTTTGCTGCACAGATCACATTTTCATAAGCGTTAAAAGTTTATTATTTTATGTTTTATTTGTTTCAATACGTTCCATTGTAAACATTTCTAGCACCCACATGTTGGCGAAAATTGTTTGTTTATTGGCATCGCTATCATCGTTATTATTTTGTTATTATGGAGGATGTGGCGTTGTTGTTGTTTGTGGTTTTAAAATGTACTTTTTATAACATTTATGATTATTTTGTTACTGTTATTACTTGTTAATACTGCTGCCTTTTTCTTCAGACACTTTTGAGGTTTTTTGCAGAGACGGATATATTATTTTATGTTATTTAAACGTTTATATATATATTGACATTAAAAATTGTTTTTTACAACTTTTTTCAAATGGCATATCCAGGAACTTACTTTTGTTGAAATTTTATTCTGTTGCTTTTTACCTAAAACCTAAAATCGCATTTTTTCAATCCCCATAATAAGATTTCCTATTTTTAATAAAAAGTTTAATTATTTATAGTTACATGAAAGAAAGTCATTACGTCTTTACAAGTACATACATAGAAAAATAGATAGTCTCCTCTATCCGGCTCTCCTGCAAGCTTTAAGTTCCTTCGCAAAGTAAATGTTTAATTTCGGCCGGGCTAAAAGGACAGGTAAATGTTTCGGGAAGCCAAATCGGCTACAAATAATATATTTTTGCATCGAACGGATCAAGTGTGACTAAACCCCTAGCAAGCGATCTAAATTCATGTTTAACTAAAATTTTATATTTTGAAAAAAAAAAAAAATATTAGGATGGTAGCGGAAAAATTACTGCATCAATCACAAAATTGCGTTTATTCTCGAGCATGAGCAATACCATTTTAAGTAAGTTAAAAAACAAATTTTTCAGTCGTTTCATAAAACTTGTTATTGTCAAGGACCCACATAGTCTTAAAATATAAGCTTTCCTTATACGATTTCTTTAAAGTTTTTTTTAATTTGATATAATTTTTAAATATCCATTACCCATCTCTGCTTTAGTCAGTGCGTCTAGGTTTATTCACTTGCGTCTCTTTTTTTTTCTTTGCTAGTTGTAGTTGTTTTTTTACACTTCTTTCATTGTTTCTATTCGAATACTCGGATATTATTTGTATTTAAAATTGTAATGTTTTGTCTGCATCTCAGGTTGTCACAAGAAATATGATGCCTTGTCAAGATGCTTTTGTTTAGTCTTGTTATTGTATTGCTTTTTTCACTTTTTTTCTTCAATTATTTTCTTAATAAAGTTGTCGGAGATTTGTTTAACTCTTAAATAACAAACACAACTACAGTTAAGTTTTCAATTTAGTTGTGTGTGTTTCTTTTAGTTGTGGGAGTGTGTGTTAATGTGGGCCATTTAAAAAGGGATTTAAATGCCTTTGTGATTATCGCGTTGACAGGTTTCCAAATATTGAAACTTTTTTTGTTCTCTTGTATTCAAAAGAAATAATTATTAATGAGGTTTGATCTTTGTAACATTTCACTAATTGATTTGTAGTTGTATTCAAGCCATACAGCGGTATTAAATGACTTATTATGGCCATAAATCAATATAATTGGGAATTTTATTTTACAAATACATAAACTGCTTTTTCATAAATATAATGAGTTCTTTTACAGTTTTGAAAATGTTCATTACAATATATATACATATATATACTAGCTATCCCCGGTGCGCTTCGCTACACCCATCCACAAAAAATACAATAAACACTTGGAAGTAAAGTATGATCAACCTTAAACGCGAAAATGTACGTTATTCTCAAGTCAAAAATATTCCCATCCAACCTGTTTTTTGCTAGACTATACGTTTTAACGCGATAACAATTTTTTACTTTTAATGGGATATGCCACTCCTAGTATTTTTATCCAGTCTGTATTTTGCTAGACTATGCACATTAGTATGGGGGTTACTTGTGCAAATTTTCAAGACTATACCTTACGTAGTTCTCTAGGTACGCAATAATAATTTTTCACTTTGTATACTGTACGCCCTACATAAAAATTCAGTCTGTGTTTCTCTACACAATGTATCTTAATATGGGGGTTACTGATGCAAAATTCCAAGGCGCTACCTATTGTAGTTCTCTAGATACAGGATAATAATTTTTAACTTTGTATGGGGGGTACCACGCTCACTGTCCCAATTCAGGCTATGTTTTTCTAGGGTATACGCATGGGTATGTTCTGTTATAGTTCTCTATATACCCAAAATTAATTTTTTCACTTTGAATGGGAGGTACCACGCCCACTGTCCCAATTCATTCTGTATTTTGGCAGACTATGCGCCTTAGCACAAAGGCTACTCTTGTAAAGTTTCAAGGCGCTATCTATAGCAGTTCGCAAGGAACTCGATAATAATTTTACAATTTGTATGGGTGGTGCCACGCATTTATTCCGGCTATAACTCATGAACCAATACACATACAGAGATCGCTTATACATAAAAACCTTGATATTGACATCACCTTTCATATAAACTTTGCAGAAACAACATCGGTTCTCCACATATGGGCGGGTCTTCCCCTTCTTCTGCTACTCTCCGGGTTTCACTCAATAGCTGTTCGTGTATGTCAGCTGCGGGTTTTCGTAGTGTGTGACCTATGCAATTCCACTCTTGTCTCAGTATTTCGATGATTTCGATATGATTTGTCGTTGTCTACAGCCGCAATTTAACTTTTGGCCAAAATATTTTCAAAATTCTTCTCAGGCATCAGTTGACAAGTACTTGGAGTGCCTTAATGTCACATGCGGCTGCATTCCAAATATCGTATCTTGACGTCACGTTCAAATTAAATATGCTGAATTCCATTTTTCTAGACTTAGAAGACCAAATAACCATCGGCACAATTAATGCGGTTTTCGATATCAGCACTAGACCCTGCATTGTTGTTGATAATACTGCCGAGATAGCAGAAGCTGTTAATATATTCAACCATGGTAGCACACAGCTGAAGGGGCTGTCTGTTGTCAATGATCACACGCATGGTATAGTCTATTATAAGTATATGTTTAAGTCAGGGTATGTATTTGTTCACCATGAATAGTACATTTTTGTCTATGGACAATTTTTGTTCTTTATGACAAGAACTACAACTTTGCCTCAGAGAGTATATCAAAATTTCAAACGGTTTTCAAAATATGAGCTTGAGGAAATGATCATTTTTTGCAAAAAATGACATCGAGGCCCCACATCTTTGAGGGCCCATAAAAAAAACCTGGAGGACTTTGGGCAAAACTGGGAGACAAGGGTCTTTTTTTTTGGTCTTTTATCACGTAGTGGTGTCCGTATATGGTTATTTTGCCATGACTTAAAAAATTACACAGTGTGTAATGCAAAAGAAAAACTACTAAGAAACTGACGAAATGCATTGTTTATCTTTAACAGCTAATTTTTCGAAATTTTGTTTTTGAGTCATAAGCCACCTTTTCATAGACCAGGTCACATATTTTAAAGCAATAGTAAATGTTATATTGAAAAGGGTTATAAAATGTATATTCGTATCTATATATGTATATGTATGTATGGTGTTATGTACATATAATTGTAAATATTTTGGATGTGTAATGAAAGTGTAAAAATAAGAGATCAATAACTCTTATTTTTAAGTGTAAAAACATGTGAGCAGGTCAATTACATTTGCATATGCTAGGAAAATGTAGATATTTAAATCATAGAAAAAAATAACCTGACATATTGTTGCTCTTTCATGGCGATGAAATAGATAGAAGCTAAACCAAAATTATCTCATGGACAAAGAGATGTGAACAGTTTGAAAAGCAAACAACCGTGAATATGAAAAATGTTTGTGTGAAACTTATTTGTGTGCACTGAATAAACAAACGCAATAAAAATGTTCTTTCGTGAACAATGAAGAAAACAAAAAGGAAATCAAAAGTTTCTTCATGAATATGGAAAATGAAAGAATAGAGAAATACGTACTCCGGTTTGAACCTGCATACGCTGTTGCTGACTCGAGAAGTTTTAATTTTTGAGACATGTAGGCAAATTGGCGTAATTTAAGATACCTAGCCGATTGTATAGACCCCAATGTTTTCCTGTGGAGTTTTCTGTTGCGGTCTCCATCACTACATCAAGAACAATGTTAAGCAGCAAAGGTATCAAGACACATCCCTGCCGTACCCCGGTATTTACGTTTAGTATGTTGCCAAGATAGTTCTCATGGAGTAAGCTGCAAATAGAGCCATTGTATAGACTTCTAATACGAGAAATTAGATCTGGTGGGGTGCACTTGCGTTCAAGTGCCTTCCAAATGGTGTTATGAAGGACCTTAATTAATAAATATGAGTAATGTTGCAAAGACCTCTAAGTTCTTGGTGTCTTTTTATTATACATTAATTATTTAATTTTTTTTTAACTTTGCATTTTCGAAAGTGTATTTAATGTGATAAAAAATATATATATTAATTGATTGTATAACTAAAAAAATCCATGTATAACTAAAAAATCCATTGTATAACTAAAAAATTTAGGTGGCATTGATATTAATGCTGTTTTTGCCCTTTTAAATCATCTTAAAAAAATTGGTAATAACCCGATTTGATGACTTAGTTGTGCTTAAAATTTAACTGAACTTTATTTAAATTGAAAATGTCTTGTGACTAAAGAAAACATTTAAATGGCTAAAATTTATTTCGAAACCATAACAATAGCGACAAAATTTGTATTCTTTAAAATTTCATAAAGCAAAATAATCAAAAAAAAAAAAAAAAATTGTCAACTTACAAAACATGAAGTACTTGCAACATAAATTATAGAATATGCGTGGATACGTACTGTCAAAGATAAACCACCACCTTCAAAATTACAAAAGTTATGAAAACCTTACAGCCCAAGTTATTATTAATGAAGGTACAAATTTATTCGTCAGCTTATATATTATTACCGAAAAATAAATAGTTTTCACTTTTGAAAGGAAATTTTAATTGTCAGCGTATTTTTGTTGCTGCATAAATGAACTTGCTGTCACCGAATAAGGGTGTAAAGTAACCTCAACAACAAAAAGGTTAATCAGCCACCATTGAAAGCAGGGATGTTGTGTGCAGCAATAACATAACAAAACTAATAGCACACTTGCTTGCACGCCTTAAGGATTAACAACAATAACAAAATTGTACACGAAAATAAAAATGTCCTTGTCAGATTGAATTTTTTGATAGAGAGAGGATTATTGGGTTCGATTTGATTACTCAATGTGTTTGATTTTATGATAATATTATTTTTTCCTCTTCTACTTATTGTACTGCACACAGCACAGAATTGTGTCGGTGTTGAAGTGGATTTAAAGCCATGTTAAAGATTTAAGAGATTATCAAACCAGCTTTTAGCCACAAAGATGTGGTAAACAAATAAATACGCGCATATGTTTTGAGGTTTAAACAAAAACAACACAACAAATTCATTGCAAAGATTTACGGCCAAAAACACCTTAAACGCATTTGTTCACATTTACTTCCTACATGCAAGTTCTTTATTGATGATAATGACGTTGATTTTAAAAGTGGTGGCTGTGTTTACTACACAGTTATTGCCACTTTTAAACTGTTTGCTTTCTAAATTACATTTAATTTTCTACAATTTAATCTTTTGCTCTCACTTCTAAATAAATATCAATTCCCATCTGGTGGTTGACTGGTTGGTTGGTTGGTTGGTTGGTTGGTTGTGCACACAAAACCACAAGTAATGTTCGATTTCAACAAATCTAGCGTAAATTTTATTGACATAATCACTGGCATCATGCAGTAGACCATTAAATATATTTTAATTCACAATCGCATACAAGAATATTTCTTTATATCATTCTAAGGATCCAAAACAATTTATTTGCTGCTCGCACTGTTTTCTTGTTTTTTTTTTTTTTTTTTGTTATTGGATAATGGTTGCATACGGTTGAATTGAGAGACGGTTTGAGATTTAGTCCTGATAGAGCAACAAGATTTGTAGCTACTTTGTAGTTTAATTTTTAAATTGTTGGCATTAATAACGGCCATTGATTAAAAAAATTCATTTATTAATACGGAATAAATTGCAGAATATTTATTTATTAAATTAAAAGTAAATGCATGTTGGAGAAATTTAGGTTCAATGGCTTACTTGTTTTGATTTGTTTGTCATATCATCATAGTCAATATTAGCAATCGTTTATTTAGATGCCACTGAATTCCGTTTTACCAGCTTGGCTGTTGTTGCTGGGCCTTGCTCAAGCCGATCCAAATTAAATTCGGCTGAGGTTTTTAATAGTTCGCCATTGAACTAAGGCACAGTTCAATGGACCCAAATACAAACTGGAAGTAGTATTTTTAAAATAACCTTATTAAAGTGACTTTTACAGACTAATTAACTATTTTACAGCAAAAAATTAACAAAAAAAATATTTCAGTTTTAGGTAAAAAGTCCGTTCTCAACTGGGGACAATGGGCCCCAGTATGATATTTTTCGAAACTGCTGGAAAAATTCATCCGGACTACAATAAAATAATAATGGTTATTGCATTACTTGCTAAAATTAAAGAAAATAGTTTTAGCAAAATAACAGAAGAGTGCCCATTGGCTCCCCTCGGGGACACCATATCAATGTTTTTTCCCTTTTAGTCAAGCATTGTTAAATAGCTATTGTATTATTATAATTTGCTAAGAAAGGCTCTAAGTAAAGAAGAAAAGAAAAAAATATAAAAAGCACTTATGTAAATATAAAAAAACAGAAGCGGAAATTTGATTTAACGCTGAGACTTTTAAGGGAATAAATTCAACCTCCGTATTTAGAACCTTTATGCAGTGAATTCAAAATCATAATTTGTATTACGAAGTCATACTCATGGCAATACGAATAAGCATAAAAAAGTAATATATCGTACCAAGAATAAATTATGTGCATACATAAAGAGGTGTACCCATATGGGTACAGCTGGCGTAAATGGGTTAAAATATATCTGCTAGAAACTTTCTGCTTATCAAAAAATGATTAAGGTGGTTACGAGTGACACTATCTGTGACAGGTCTATAAGGTGTTCCCCGTTGCTGTTGCGCTTGCTACGTAAACCATCATTCCATTTATTTTTGAGACATTCTAATACTTTGACGCAGTGCTTCCGGAATATATGAATGGAGAATTGTTCTATGTATATAGTTCTTTCAAAGCCCGGCCAGTGTTCAAGCTACTGGTACCGCGGGAGCCGGTAGCGTCACAGAGAGCCGGCCATCTCTATGACCGCTTATTGGAAGGTCTCTTCGGGATGCATGTGGTTTGGCTGTGGTGGCTGTGGTTTGAGAAAACCTTCGGATGCTGCAAGTGTGGTTGCTGTTCCTCTCTCAACAGACGACATCATTCAGTGTCAGGAGTTTGTTAGTATCGAAACCCCTAAAGAGGGGGTTAGACTGTGGATCCAGAATCTCCATGTTTTATAGATTGCTACCTATTGTGATTTGAGCACAATAAGGGCGCTAGTCTACGCTCAAATTTCCCTTAAAATAAGACCACAGTTAGATAAGAGCATCAGGCTAGGTACTGACGTAAATTCAGACCTGTGATGTGGGAGAACATTTTTCGATTATATTAGAAACTTGAGCTCACTCTCATTATTACAATCTATACATATAACTATATCTATACATATAATAAAATAGTAACTCATTTCCGCCTGTCTGGCTGTCTGCTTTTCGTTTGTGTTCGTATCATGTAAAAAATACTGGATGGATTTTAACAAAATTTTGTGAGGAGGTACCTTAGTATCCTGGTCCCAATATACGATCCTTTTTTTTCCTTAAAAATATCTTATTTCCAAGAGAAAGTGGAGAAAAGCCGTGAAAAACGCAATTTCCGGTTTAAAGGTACTGAAATTTTCGGTTTAAAACTGGGATATTTTCAACACGGTTATTTTTTCAACTCTTCCTTTTATTTTTTAATAAAATTTTTATTTAATTTATTTTTAAATTTGTGGAATTACATTGTTATTAAAATATTTTCAGAGGTTTAATTTTTTGAATTTTAGAATTTTTTATAAATTTTAGAATTTTATCCAGGGATGGGTACCTTTATATAAAGTAAATACATAATCCATAAGCACTGTAAAAGTAAGATTCTTTCAATTGGTGTGGAATACTTTCAAAGCAAAATCGAGGAAAATATTGTCAGGACTCCTACGACGTGGCGGGCTAGTATTAAATACATAAATAATTTTTATTGTGTACTTTTTATCTCGCCTTTAGGTAAATTTTTATTCTAATCAAATAAAATAAAATGAAATAAAATATGATGTTTTCTATTTTTATTTATTTTCTTTAATTTGAATTTTACCCATTATTCCGATCAACTTCGTCGGTCATCTGCCAAAAGCTAATAAACATTTAATGACAGCATTTCTTTCTTTGTAGAAGCATCAAAACGTACAAAAGGCAAAACATAACAACCGTAATGAAAACATTTATACCCATATTTTTTAATTGAAGAAATTATTGATAGACAGAAAAAATTGTTTTATTTTGATTAAAAAGATGTTTTAACATAACTAAGTAAAAAAAAATAAATTGTTTTAATCATTAACCTCTTTTATTAGAAATAATTTGCAGATGACTTCTACAAATTAAATCTCAAATATTATCTAATAATCAGATTGATTATAAAAATTGGTAAAGAAATAGAAGAAAATTAAATTTAAGTATTAAACAAGTAACACGCCACAACAAAATATCTATAAAACAATATTGGCAGACCCAATTTTCAAACATTTCATAATCATAGCATAATTTTCAAAAACACAAAAAAAAAAAACAGCAGGCAACAACTAATATTGTAGACAACAGCAAAACAAAGTAACACGAAAATTAACTTTAATATCGCCTTGACGCTGTACAAAGCTGCCTTGTGAAAACTGGGGAAAACATTTGATGATTTGCAGCTTTGACCTTAAAAATATTTAAACTTACACACACTTAAACGACTGCTTGACTTAAATGCTTGGCCAGATTTAGTCTCCCACAAGAGACTAATAGAACACAACAACATTTTTATACATAAAATTTTAACTTAAAATAGCTTTTGTAGAGGCTGATGATGAATACTTATTAGAAGCAGTAAATATAAAATGTTTTACAAATAAAAATAAGCAAAAAAATTATAAATGTTTTGAAAGTTGAGAAGAACTAAAAAAGTACAAAAACAATTTTAAGTTCTGATTTTGGTTTTGGTTAATACAAACTGTGTTAATTTCCTCTAGTTAATTGAAGTTAAAAAAGGCTATTTAGCTTATGTAAGAAAATATTATCTGTCTACGATTGTAGGAAAACTTAAAGAAGAAAAACTAAAATGCTGCAACAATCTTAAAGTTTGATCATCTTATTACATTATTTGTTGGAAATTATTTGTATTCAAGCTGAAATGGAAGAAAATATTCTTAGTACATGCAATCATACCAAATAATAATTTTCAGTAACAGTGATATGAATGGCGTTTTATTTTTATTCTGTTTTTTTTTTAACTTAAAACTCGAAAAGAATTCTAGAAATATTTTTATTAAAAAAACTTATTATTATTATTAAAAGTACTAAGGCCCATTATTATAACTTGCCTTTAGCTAAAGTTACGATTTTTTTGGAGCGAACAATAGTTTTTCGTTATTAAAAGAAAGCTAAAAACCATGTTTAACTATCACGTACTATAAGGATAAGTTATATCAATGACCATTATCCTCATTATTAAACTACTTATCGCTCCAAAAAAATCCTAAATTTAGCTAAAGGCAAGTTATAATAATGTACTAATTTTATTTAAAAGTTTTTTTTATTAAGAAAAACCTTCTAGTTAAAAGTTCAAAGTGTTTTTTTATTAAAAACAAATTATACAAGTTAGGAAACGCTTGTTAATAACAAATACCAATTTATTTAAAAGCACCCTTTCTTTAAAGTACCATTTAATTAAAAAGTTACTCTTTTAAAAGTACCATTTAGTAATACTTTACTATACTTAGGGTTCCGTACTTAAAGGGTAAAAACGTAACCCTATTGTTTTCGCTACAATGTCTGTCTGTCTGTCTGTCAGCGTCTTTTATCTCTTGAAATTTTCACAGATGATGTATAGCTGTTATAGCAGCAAATACTAAAACTTATAGGGTGTTCCAATAGACAGGTGTTATTCACGAATATGTGTTTATTTCTTGAACTGTAGGCGGAATACACAAAAAATATGCAAGCAGTAATTAAAACTTAGTTCGCTATACAAACAAGTCTAAAAAAATAAACCTAAAAATTAAAGGGTGTTCCGATAGTGACGTGATTTGTATGTTTAAGGCCTAAGTTTTGAACCATAATAGGTAGACTCTTGAAATTTTCACAGAAGTTGTATAACTGCAACAAATACTAAAACTTATATAGTGTTCCAATAGAGAAGTGTTATTCACGAATATGTGTTTATTTCTTGAACTGTAGGAGGGGGATAGAATAAAGATTTACAAACAGTAATTAAAACATAGTTCGCTATATAAACAAGTATAAAAAATTAACCTACAAATTAAAGAGTGTTCCGATAGTGACCTGATTTACATGTATATGGCCTTATGTTTTGAGCCGTAAGAGGAAGACTCTTGAAATTTGTACAGAAGATGTATTGGTGCTATGATAATTACTAAAAATTAAAAGGTGTTCCAACAGTGACATGTTTTTCTCGTATAGTAACTTATTTTTATTGTAAGAGGTATACTCTTGTTATATTCATAGAAAGAGAATTGCCATGGCCACTATACCGACTAATAAAATTAATAGGTGTTCCGACGAAGACATGATTTGTAAGTAAATAGCCTTATTTTTAATCGTAATACGACTCTTGAAATTTTTACAATACATGTGTTACTTCGGCCGCTATAACAATTACTAATAACTAAAGGGTGTTCTATCAGTGACATGTTTTTCATATATATTACCTTATTTTTTTAACCGCAATAGGTTGGCGCTTAATATTTTTATAGAAAGTGTATTAAAATGACCGCTTTAACATCAATTACTAAAATTTAAAGGGTGTTCCAACTGTAATGCAATTTTCACGAATATGACTTTAATTTCTAAATTAAAGGATGCCCCATAAAACATGCAAAAATTAACAACTTAAATTTTTAAAGTTGTACTAAACATAGTACGAACTCTTACGTGTGTGAACCTAACTCGCACTTGACTGATTTATTTTTTATATCGTAATTTTTATTTAGAAGTCCTATTTTTTACAACGTACTTTTTTATTAACAAATTTTTTTCTTTAAATTAAATATAGGGTAATTCCATGTCAAATCAACAGAAAAAAATTGTTTTCAAATTTACCACTTCCGATTTTTTGGAAACTTTTGTTATTTATATTCATTTGACTTTCTGAAGCCACATATAATTTTTAAAAATACCTTTATTACCCATTTTATGAAAAAATTTATATTTTTTCAGTTTGTAATAAGTCAAAATGAAGTTTTTTCAACATAACTTCTGATCCCACCATGGTCCCACTCTGAATCTGCTATGATGTACTCTTTAAGCCATATTAAAATATATATATATATATATATATAAATTTTAAAAAAATTAAAAGACATTATCTGCAAGATTTTTATAAAACTTTTTTTTTTAATTTAAGAAAAAAATTTTTTAAAAATTTGGTTTTTTCATGATTGATATCAAATTAAAGCGTATGAAATCCCCTTTAAAATGAGCTATTACTAAACTTTCTAGGACTTTTAGAACTGGAATTAGAATATATTTAATCCTCGAGCGCATATGCAAAAAAGCGATATTTTCCCACTTTTATAACAGTATAGCTAAAAAACTATCAGAAATAAAATTTTTTTAAAATTATATTTGGATTCATAGACTCAAAGAATAAATATAAAAAAAGTTTCAATAAAATCTGAAGCAGTCATTTTGAGTGCCTTGTTGATTTCACGTGGAATTACCTAATATATGTTTTTTTTTATAAGTACCATGTTGAACATAACTTATTCCTTTATATATAAAAGTACATTTTTTATCAAAAACATTCAATATTTAGAAAGTAACTGCTAACTCTGAACAAAATTAAATAACAAATACATGTTTAATAAGCGTGTATAAATATGTTATTACACATTGCTGTTAGCAAGCCAAAATGCACCATTTTACAAAAAAGCTCCTTTTCTTTCAAAAACACCATTTATTTAAAAAGTAAAATTTTATTATAAAGTTTTTTTTTTAAATACCACATTAAAAAGATCCAGACTGTATTCCAAACTCTACATATTGTAGTTCTATAGGTACACGATAATAATTTGCCACTTTGTATGGAAGGTACCACGCCTACCTCAGCAATCCAGTCTGTGTTTTGTTAGAATATGCACATTAGTATGAGGGTTATTTCTGCTAAGTTTTAATACTCTACCTACAGCAGATCTCCAGGCAGATGATATAAATTGTTCACTTTGTATGGGAGGTACCACGCCTACTATTCCAATCCATCCAGTTCTTCGCTAAGCTATGTATATTAACAAGGGGGTTAGTGGTGCAAAATTTCAATGATCTACCTATTATAGTTCTCTAGCCATTTTAAAAAGTTGGCGTAAAAGTGGTCGTGGCCAATTTTTCTTTCCGTTAAAACCTAAGTGGAGTTATGTTAAAGATTTAAACAAAATTGGCAAAATCGGTGTAGCCGTTCTTAAGTCATGTGATTACCAAGGAACGATATATGATTTTATTTATATAGAATTACCTTTTACTGAAATTTTTTTAAAATATCTTTTATTATATAAAATGATATATTTAGTAAAGAGAACCTTTTCACTAAAAGGTAACTTTTTGTAAACAAAAAAGAGGTTTTTTATTAAAAATAATTTTTGTGCTTTAGATGTGCCTTTAGTTTGAAAAGTACATTCTCACGATTCCCACCAAAGATCCTGGTATTTCACCACAATGAGTAAAGATCTGCGTTACTGTGCTCGGTAAATTAAGTTAGAATATAATTTGTAATTTTATTGTAGCATTAAATAAATAAAATATTTTTTTTTGAGGCCGTTTCATGAAGAATTATATCCATATATCTTTTAAAGAAAAAGGTACAAAAATAGAGATCATGGTTTATTTCCGAATTACAGCTTTTATCACACTACTGTAAAAACATTTCCAACAATAATATTATTGCTATTGTTGCATTATGATTATTGCATTCGTTAATTGAACACTAGGTTTTGTTATAGCAAAATGGCCAACGGTGCCAAGATTTACTTTAATAAAGAATATCTTATGTATTTTTTTCTCGTCTTAAAGTTTTAAAGTCCACTCCTGCAGCATAACTGCTACAAATACATTTATTCATTGATTTCGTCTTCGTGATGTACCTTAATGAAATGAAATCTGATACATTCGTGTATACTGGATTTTAACTTTGACTAAAATTTGAAATTTTTTTAAAGAACTTCTTATGATGATCGTAATGATAACAATTATAATCAACAACATTCGTATTCGCATTCGAACTAGCGTCGTCATAACCTGTGTGCAACAAGCAAAAGCAATCTTTAAATCTATTAAAGGCAACGAATGTAATACTGCTGCAACAATTACAACTTCTATTCGGCATCTGTGTATGCCAAGTTGTAACAAGTTTTTTTTATTAAAAAAAATTAACAAAAATTATTATCTGCCGTTTTATCCGCGTTGCAAATATTAAATTTCTCATCACGCCCTAACCAGAAGGCATTTTGACGGTACTTGGTGGCGATATAAGATGCCCATTAACCCATTTGAAAGGTAAACGAAAGCTGCATTACTCACACAATTTAAAACATGAACATTTTAAGCCTTTTTCTTACTCCCTTAAGATTTATGATTTTATGACTTTAACCATTTAACACACCATTTTCCACATATCTTTGAAAGAGTTTGGCAGCTTTTATGGTTGTATTTAAAAGTTAAAACTATGTTAACAGGCTGCAGCTAGAGGCAGTTTGTTGATTGAGCTTTAAACAACTTTTTAATGAAAATTCCATTTAAATATAAATTGACAATTCTGTTTTCCGCAATAATAATGCCTGACAAATTTTAGGCCTAAATCATAAAAATTATTTTGGGTTTATTATTGATAAGGCCGCTTATTACTGCCCCATAAAATTTTATTAATTTTGTTACATGTGAAAAATAATGAATAATATAAAATAATAAAAATTAAATTGGCCTCTCCTAAGAATTCTTCATTAACATAAATATTGGAGAATATTGACCATATTAAAAAATTTTTCATAAATATTTTATTACAAACTAGCTGTGTCCACACACGTTGTATGCGTGCTGGCAATTTTTTGTTCGATTATTCTTTGAATAGTCCACATCAAATTTTAAGACTCTTACGTATTAACTTTATATAAAGATACCCATCCCTGGATAAAATACCAAAATTTATATAAATTTCTAAAATTCTAAAAATTATTGTAAAGCTCTGTAAAAGGCTATTAAAATATTTTAATAACAATGAAATTGCACAAAGTTAAAATACAAATGAAATATAAATTTGATACAATTAGCTATTTGGCAGTAAGAAATTCATATTTTGTCATTATTTTGAAACAGCGCCATATGTTGCGTAACCGTATATAAAATATTCAGCTTTCAAAAATAAAAAATGCCTTAAAGTATTCAGTACCTTTAAATCGGTGAAAAAAATCGGCGTATTTTCACTGCTTTTACGTCACTTTCTCTTGGAAGTATGATATTTTTGCGGAAAAAGGTGTCCTATATTGGAACTAGGATACTAGGGTACCTCCTCACAAAATTTTGTTAAAATCCATCCAGTAGTTTTTACGTGATGCGAACACAAACAGAAAGACAGACAGACAGGTAATGAGTTTCTGTTTTATTTTATATTTAGATTTTGTGTAAAAAGTCACGTAAACTTTATTGATTGAATAGGAGCATATATGTTTACAATTTTTTAGTGGAACCCATAACCGAACAAGTCCATGGAGTTACTCTTTACAAGTAATGAGCTTCTCTTACAAATAATGTTTTCTAAGAACAATCTGATATTAATAATTATTTACAAATTATTAGTGTGTTAGATCCCAATTGTCAACTCATATTTTAAATCCTTTAGGTAGACTTTTTTCTACTCTTCTATATGTAAATATATTTACTTTCCCTGAGAGCCTTTCACTGTAACATGATCTCTTTATATACTAAGATGATTTTGTGCATTAAGATAACCCTCATGTACTCAAAAAATCCTATCCTACACTTATATAATACTTTAAAATCGTCTTTTACACCAAAAAGATATTTCCTTATCGACTTTAAATTAACAGAACCACCTTTAAACATTTATTTTGAACAAGGCTACGATTCCTTATAAAAGTTTTTTAATTCTGTTAATATTAAGTTTTTTTGCAATAGACGGTAATACTAAACTTTACAGCAGATTTGGAGGATTTCAATTATTTGTTTTGTCAATTACGCAATTATATGCAATTGTAATTGGAAATTTTCAATTACAGTTACATTCAAATTATTGTAATTGAGATTTTATCAATTGCACATTACATGTAAATTGTAACTGAAAACTTACAATTGCAATTACTTATAATTTCTAATTAAAAATTTCAATTACAATTACATGTAATGGAAAATTGTTAACAATATAATTGATTTATTAATAATTAATTAAGAATATAATTGTGTTCAATTTTATTGTAATTATTGTTGCCTAATTACAATTACAATTACTTGTAATTGAAAATTTTCAATTACAATTGAATGTAATTGAAAGTGTTCATCTAAAAATTACAAGTAGTTGTAAGTAACTTTAGTCCGTGATTTAAATTACATTTACTTGTAATGTAAGCATTACTTGTACACATTACATGTAACTGAAATAAAATTGAATCCCCCAATGTCTGCTATAAAGCAATTGTTTTTCATTTGAAGACGGTAGTTTTAAGGTTTCTTTCAATTTACACTTTCGACTTATAACGCGTGATCCACTTCGAGGTTCCCTACTTATTTAAAGAAAAAAAAAACCACAGAAAATTTAATAGAGAATGTTTATTATCATTTGAAAGAACATTGTTTGGCATTTATTTTTTGAAGATTATGTCTATCAAATGTTGGCCGTTGCTACGTCGCAGATGGTCCATCCGTTGAGTCCAATTTTCGATGACTCGTTCGAGCATTTCGACTGGTAACTGGCGAATGACACGCGTGATGTTTTCCTCCAAGGCGTGAATAGAAGCGGGTGTGTCCGCATAAACTTTAGACTTTAAATATCCTCACAGGAAAAAGTCTAACGATGTGATATCACACGATCTTGATGGCCAATCGACCGGCGCAAAACGTAAAATTATGTGCTCACCGAAATGTTCTCTCAAGAAATCCTTTGATTGATGCGATGTATGGAAAGTGGTGCCGTCTTGCTGAAACCAAATGTCACCGATATATCGAGCTTCAAGTTCAGGCATCAAACAGTCGGTTATCATGGCACGATAACGGTCGCCATTGACGGTTACGTTCGCACCGGAATCATTTTTAAAGAAATATGGAACGATGATTCCACCGGCCCACAAACCACACCAAACCGTTGTTTTTTCTGGATAAAGTGGCAGCTCTTGAATCTCTTCAGGTGGCTCTTCGTCCCATATGCGGCAATTTTGTTTGTGTACATACCCATTAAGCCAGAAATGGGCCTCATCGCTAAACAAAATTTGTCTCGAAAACGTCGGATCTTCTTGGAACTTTTCAACAGCCCATAGAGCGAAACGATTCAGGCGTAAGTCTTTCCATTATAAAATGCCACACAATACTAAACAAAAATAATAAGACAGCATGACACGACTTACACGTGATCTGTCAAAAAAAGGCTATTGTAAAAAGTACCCCGAAATGGGTCGCCCCTTACTTAAAGGTTATATTTCTAAAACTACAACCTTATGCTATTATTGGGCACGTAAGTGGTGAGCTCAACTGCTACGAAACAAGTGGCAACTGTTAAGCCCAACAATTTCGTCTTAGAAAGGTCTTCATAAATATACTGTAAAATGAAGATCTGAGTTATATAAACAATTGAAAAATATAAAAGAGGGATACAAGAAATAATTTAAAATAACTAACTTGTTTTATTTTGAAATAACTTGTTTTATTTGCATGAAATTAAAAAAAAAACTGACCATTAATAGCCAAATCTAACACAATAAAGTTAACTAAATTAATTACTTTATCTAAAAAGAATGAAGATTTAACAGCTTAACGCTCTTCTATTAGCTGTTTAAGCTAAGCACATGTTGACTTCTGGCAGCTAAATATTTTAAATATAAAAAATGGCAGAAAATACACAACTCTTGTGTTGAGCGAAAGTAATCAACGATTAATTTCTAAAAAAACACAATGTTTGCTCAACAGTTACTTGAACGTACCTAAGTTCTTTTTATTCGGAATATTTTTACACTCTTGAATTCCCAATTAATGATTGAATACTAATAATGATCTACATTTGAATAATAATCTACTTTAATGCTAAAGGTTAAGAAGACCATATTATGCTCTAACATTACAGTCTTATATCCACTGTCATATAATGTAAGCTTTCCGGTACAGAAAGTTAAGTGTCTTATACAGTAAGACAAGCAATATAAGCAAATACTATCTCATAGTGTAACTATATCGGCTTAAACTTTAGTTACTCTATAATATTGCACTTACAGTGTGGAAAACTGTCTGCTTATACTGACGGATAAACATATACATATGTACTCTTATACTGCAATTCTATCACCTTATATTCTACGGAATTTATTATTGGCAGATTTCATCAGTTTTAACAGGTTTCTCATACTTTTTCGAAATTAATATTAATATTTGGATTTGGTTGTATCAACGAAGACGAGTTTAATGGCTGTTAAGTTTGATTGTAAAAGAAAACACTGAAATCGGTTGCAATATTTTCCAAATAATTTGCATCAATCACCATTATTTCAAGCTAATATTGTTAAATAATTTCCCTGCATGGTATTTATTTAAAGATGCCAATAAACAATTGCTTCTCCCAGCATTCAGTTAATTCACACCATCATCATCTTATTAGCCGTATAAGGACATTTAACTAATACATGACTGAAGTAAATTGAAATGGTAAAGATGTGCTTGCGTTAGTCAGTCGTGTTATAAAAAGGTATAAGGAAACTATTTTAATAACGTATTAGTACGTACAAACAATAACTCTTGTTATGTCAACTTCAACACATTCTCACCCATCTTAAACACTACCGCAGGAATAAATCATTCTTGATTTAACTCTCCAAGGAGCAGAAAATTTAATTCTACAATAAACAGAAAATGTAAGATACCCTTAAATACATACGAGTATTGACAAAAAATAAAGTTGCAAAAGTAAACTACAATTGTGTTAAACATGGAAACTATGAAAATTATTGTCAAGTATTGAAAAAAAAAATATAAATAAAGAAATTTGGACGGCAAATAGCAAATTATAGGTTCACTGGGGAGAAGCGTTTGGTTTGGTTGCAACCGTTTTAGCTGTTAGTTGGTTGCTTTGGTTAAGTTGGTTTGGTGGTTTTCGTTTACCTTAAATAATACACAATACTGCCAATTATAATGACTACAACTGAAAATAAATCAAAATTTGGTAAAACAAATATCTAAGATCGGGTTAGATCTGGAGAAAGCAACTTTTTACACGAGGTAGTGATTTTGTGAGATCAACGAAAAAATTATATAAGAATTAACAAACACAGAGTTCAAACCTTTTTTGGTTATAGTTTTGAGCTCGCAATTACTTCGAAATTATGCTTCCTAATTACATTAAAATCTATTTTTATTCCTTTTAAACTCTTTATATAATTAATGCAAAATTTGTTTGAAACTCCAAAAAAAAAAAAATTTCATTATTTTACTTGGTTTTTATTTTCTTCGACCTTATGATTTGTTATTATTTGAATTTTATTTTAGGCTCAAGGTCATAACTTTATTTAAATAAAACTCGTTTTATGTTTTATTAATAAATTTTTAATATTATTCAATATTTCGAGCGCCTTTTTAACAAGAAAAATTTAAAAAAAAAATAAAATTACAGAATAAGGTTTTCAAAAAAAAAAATCTATTGAATAGTCATCCATTTTATTAATACATACCGGCCAAAACCAATTGTTTATAATTTTTTTTCAAATAGTTTTTAACAAATAAAGTAAGTGCCCTTTACTGTATTCGAAGCAATAAAATCGTCGTACGTCGAGCACAGAAAAAAATTAAACAATTTTTTTTGTTAACATTCAAGTATTTCATTGAACCGTTTTAAAGTGTTAACAAATTTTATTTTAATTTAGATAAAATTTTGAAAGAAATCATATAAATATGGTCGGGATGGTATTCCGAGTTGCGTTCTTAACAAATGTGCCATGGCACTGGTAAAACCTCTTACAATTATTTTCAACATATCATTGAAGTTTGGTTATTTTCCTAAAATATGGAAGGATTCTTTTATTATTCCATTATTTAAAACTGGTTGCAGAAATAATGTTGCAAACTACAGAGGTATTGCTAAACTTAGCGCTATACCTAAACTTTTTGAAAAAATTGTTACTTATCACCTTTCCCATCAAGTATCATCTATACTGGATCCTGCTCAGCATGGTTTTCGAAAGGGTTGTTCAACGGTAACTAATCTTTTGGAGTTAACAACATTAGTCAATCGAGAATTTGTTCAACGTAAACAAACGGATGCTATTTATACCGACTTTAGTAAAGCGTTTGAATCTTATGAGATTTACGGACAATTGCTTGTGGATTAATTCATACCTCTCAAACAGCACTTAAAACGTTCGTTTTAAAACGCATATTTCCAAAGAAATTTCGGTTACATCCGGCATGCCGCAAGGGAGCCATCTGGGTCCTTTGTTATTTTCCCTGTTTATTAATGATCTACCGAAAATCATTAAACACTCAAACGTTCTATTGCATGCAGATGACGTAAAGATTTTTCGCACATACGATCGTCACGCTGATTATATTCTTCTGCAAAAATACTTAGATGCATTTAGTTCCTGGTGTAATATTAACCTTATGGAATTGAACCTTAAAAAGTGCAAACACATGTGTTTCTTCCGAAGATGTCATACAAACGTGCAATATATTTTAAATGGTCATGCACTAGACAAAGTGAATGTAATTTCTGATCTTGGTATTTTACTGGATGCTAAATTAAACTTTATAGAGCATATTTCGTCAACCACTAACAAATCACGAGCTGTTCTTGGATTTATAAAACGCTGGTTGAAAGAGTTTAGTGATGCGTATATCACAAAACATCTATACACCTCTATTCAGGAATATGGCTCAATAATTTCGAATCCAATGTATAAAGTTCATTGTGATAGCATTGAATCGGTACAAAAATAGTTCTTGATATTTTGTCTTCGAGGGTTACAATGGGATCCCTTAACACCACCATCGTACTCTAGCAGACTAACTCTAATAAAGCTGCCAAGCCTAAAAAGCCGCAGAATAATGTTAAATATCACCTTTGTTTTAAATTTAATAAAAGGAAATGTGTGTTCGATTTTTTTGATAAGTAATTTTTCTTTCAATATTCCATGTCGTTCAACTCCCTATTTTTATCCACTGGCTGTTAAAGTATTCAGAGCAAATTACGCTAACTCTGACCCGTTTTTAAGAATTTGTACTGAATTTAATAAATTTTATAAATACTGGGTGGCGCAAAAGTAATCCTCCTATCAGAAAATGCTATAAATTTTGCGATTGGCCCCTAATGTCAATTCTGTTTTGACATTTGTGTAGTAAACACTTGCGAAATACACGTTAATAAACAATGTTACGCTACACTACAAATAAAAATAATCCACAAGAAGAATCAAAGTTTTTCATATTTTTTTTAAATTATAGCCAAAAAACATCGAAAGGATTTCTCTTTAAAAGTTAATGTTATTAAATGTTATCTTATTTCGTATTTAAATAATTAAATTTATGTATTTATGTACTTTATGTTACAGTTTTTAATGTCTGTAAGGATCTTGAATCCATAGACTCAAATAAATAAATACATATACTGAAGTGACCTTGGATCTCCCAGAAGTGTTTCAGAGGTCTAAAAGTTAGTTTTATTGCGTGTAATTGGAATACCGCAATATTATAGTCATAATCGGTAATTTTGGAGTAATAACAACGTTTGCACTCGTAAAAAAACTTTGACAAAACGGGTAAATATTAAAAGGCTCGCCTGTAAAATTAACTTTTTTACTCTTAGGAGGAGAAGTGTATCTAATTTTTTAGTTGTCTAACTTAACATGTTTGGGGTTCACAAACCGCTTGAAGGAATTGAATGCTATTGATGAGGGTCAAGCAATTCAAATAGTGCATAGGACAATTTATGGTCGTATACTCTTTCATCACGTTGTCAGAATTTACACCAGAATTTACCACAAAATTACCCACATTGGATAAATTTTTACTCATGTATTGCAGGAGGAATTTTAATGCTTATTCATTTATCCCTCAACTTCAAATATATATTTTTCAGCAATGCCCTGAGAGCTCTTAAATAAATTTCTAAGTTTGGCAGACTCTCAGTCTGAAAGTTACGGGTTTAACAGGAGAAAAATAATAGTTCGTTTTACTACAACAATTGAAGTGATTACTTACTATGCTCGCAAAAATTTAGAGAGAATTTAATTTTTATTACAACATTAGACAAAAAATCATTTTGTTTTGAGCAGCAGTGAGAAAAATACACGGACTTTTCAGTATAAATTCGATTCTACTACCAAAAGATAGTAAAACCCTATACTGGCGAATTTGGTGACCAATTTTTATTTATGGGCCTCGAAGGGTTCTGAAAATCATGGTTTCGAGGACCATAAATAAAAATTCATTACTAAATTCGCCAAACTGATTATAGGGTTTTACTACCCCCTGAAGGTAGAATCGAACCTGTACTGTCAAATCCGTGTATTTTTCGAAATGTTCCTATTTGCTGCAGTGTGTTATTAGCAGATTGTGTACTTCTGCTTTAATTCTAAATCAAAAGACTTAA
Source organism: Phasia obesa (assembly GCA_949628195.1). Taxonomy (NCBI): domain Eukaryota; kingdom Metazoa; phylum Arthropoda; class Insecta; order Diptera; family Tachinidae; genus Phasia; species Phasia obesa. The sequence continues at coordinate 16,147,838 of OX451215.1, read as the reverse complement.
GCAACATACATTGACTAAATTTGGGCAACAAGAAGTTTCTCATTGCCCTGTTGAAATGTTTGCTTTGTTTATGCCTGTTACTTAATGCTGATTTAACATAATTCTGTACATATATACAATTATTTGGGATTATGACAATTATAGAAAATACTTTTTTTTGCATTCGGTTTTTAAATCGCAAACTAAAAATTAGTTTTTATGCACACAAACTTTTTAGCTTTTACCAGTTCGAAGTTTTACTCCAACGCATTTGTTAGAACTAATTCCAAAAACGCTTACTACCAAAGAACATAAAAACTTAAACAACCAAAGAACAAATATTAAACATTTATTGTTTACAATTCATAACTGGTGTGTTGTCGTGAACTTACTCAGTTATTTTGTTGAAAGAACAGACAGTTTTATGAATTGATGCTTGTTCGCTGCAAATTTTATTGATGCTGTTGTTGCTGCTAGTTGGTGTTGCTGTTTACGACAATGCCAAACGTGCACATGTCTTAGGAGAACGAGCAGAACATGTGCCTTATGTGTCGCTTTCTTTTGCAGTCGTTCTAACAGTTTATTTGGTTTATTTGTTAACGACAAGAAGATAAAACAAATTGTCTTCGTGTGCGCCAAAAATGATCAGTTGAGAATTTTGTAATTTAAAGTTTACTTGTTGTTGGTTCTGTGTGTTCTTTATCTGCTGGATGCTGTATTTTAAGGTTTTATTAAAAATATTATAACGGTGGGCTTATAGGAAATATTTTCTAAAAAAATAATTGTTTGGGAAAAGTAATGCTGAAGCAAAATTTTGTAATCTATGTTAACGTAATTTAATAATGTTATTATATCTTATATATATATATATATATATATATATATATATATATATATATATATATATATTTTAATTTATTTTATGTTTGTTGTTTCCTCAAGTACATCTCAATGTACTTGAGGAAGTGCTAAACAAGTGCTAAAACTGGGTAAAGTGATACCCATTTCTCAAATAAGTCTAAGTATAAGTCTACCGTCTTAGTATAAGAATATTGTATTAGTATAAAAGCATTATTTTAGTATAAGACCCTTGTCTTACTATAAGACTATTATCTCAGTATAAGGCTATGATATTAGCATAAATCTATCGGCATATAATCCCACTGTTTCTTTTTTCTTTTAAGTCCTCTAAACAAAAAAATCAAAATTGAACATTTGTATGTAGCCGTTTGAAACGAGCAACCAATAGTTTTATATACAAACGTCACAATAAGTCATCTAAAAGAATAACTGCAGCCAACAACAACATAAAAAGTCCTTCAAATAATAATTTCAAGATAAACAAGGGTTAAAAAAAATAATCCACGAATTTTAAAAGAAATGAAAAAAATCTTCAGTTTTACAGACATCACAATTTTAAAAGGGATCAAGGAGAAATTTGCTAGACAATGTAATGAATACCTTCCTTGTTTTAAAAAACAATTTAAATTTTTGATTTTAGTTGATCATATTCTTATGTTAAAACTCTTGAACATATTCATCTCTAGCATACTCTCAGAATATTTCTAAAAGAGTGAGTCAAATTTTCTTAGGTTGACGTGCTATCTTTTAACACGTTCACTGTCCACAGCCCATATATGGGAACGGAAAGCAGTCCAGCAGTCCACTGCCCATATGTGGGCTGTTTACCCATACAAATTTAAAGAGCTTTAAAATTGTGGACGTTGAGAGAACATGGTTTATTTGACTTGAACTTAACAGAACAGACCATAAAAAACAAAATATGTGCTGGGACTTGGAGGAAATCTCGTTTGCTTCAAAATCACTCTCTTCTAATATTCTTCTTAATTCTTCGTCCGTATATTTCGCTGTTCGACTCATTATGGCTTAAAGTCTAATTAATAGTGTTTTATTTCGTCTTGATGAATAACGCTGTCTGTAAAAAAAAAGAATATCGCTATAGAAAATGTATTATAAAAGCTAAAAATATTCGCAGCTCACATGTGGCCTGTGGACTCTGAAGACGATTTATAGAAGATTTTGTTTCATGGAGTCCACAGCCCATATGTGAGCTATTAACAAAAACACTCTTTTTGCTAAATAGCAATACATTTTAAATACATATTAAAAGATGTAGATATTTATATTTATTGGGGCTTATCCGAAATACAACGATTATGCAAAAAAAAAATCGGACGTGTGGGGCACTCCCCAGTTTTTACCTTGGACAGTGAACTTGTTAAGAAAACAATTTGATAACCTTCATCAATAACTATATTCAACGTCATGATCTAAGACTACCATCTAGCTTGTGGTTCATCTAAACTTAATAACGCCAGATTATATCCTTCGGTTAGATGTTTTTAAAAGCCCCTTTTATATCCAGAAAAACCTTTTCTCGAAATAGCTCAGCAGTTCAGATAGAATAATTTCATTCGATTTTCACCTATTACATTAATAACGATGAAAGGGATTAAATAGCAAAACAATTGTTCTGCTGAAACGATGGCCCATGGACCTAAAGGATACGATAATAATATTGAAAAATCCCTGAAGACCTAAAAGTCTATAACACAAATACTAAAAAGGCATGTGTAAAAAGCTCGTTTTACACATTGTAAGTTGTGCACATTTTGTAAGTTGTGCACATTGAAAAGAACCGCTTCTTTTACAGTTCTGCAAGAAAACCGATGTTATAACAAACGGACAAAAATATTGATTTTTGGCTAGTTATTCATTCAGTAAAGTTTTGCCGCTTCTCAAGGCATCATAAATTATAGGAACAATTGACGCTTTCAGTGAACTCAAAATACAAAAGAAAAAATTTTTGCGACTATAAGAGACAAAAAGTACAGAAAAAGTACGGAAAAAAATAGTACTTTAAGCGACAGCTAACAAGATTGTCGTCAATTAAATTGGGAGGTCGATGGTTGCTTGTTTGTTGCAGTAATTTTTTTCTCTATATATATTAGCTGGTGATAACGACGAGGATGGTGTGGCTACAAAAATGAATGCAACAAAAGATCGGCTTAATATTTCCCAACTATTGATGGTATTGTCGTTGTTCTCATTATTATTGTTATTTTGTGTTTCACTTTTTTGTCGACTCCAGAAAGCAGAAAGCTAAATTAACGGCAGTATTTTATTGGTGTTCTTTTTGTCACTGTTTTCATAAAAAACATATGCGGTAGGTTTGTAAAATGATTTGTACGACAACATCTTTTGTCCTGATGTAGAGATGAGAAGATATCGAGATAAGAATCTCCTTAAATTATACTACATGTTCGTACATACAAGTAACAAGAAGTAAAATGTGTTTTAAACTGATTTGTTATAACTTTAACCCGTTGGTGTACTGCAAGTGTTAACAGATTGTATGACTTACGGACATGGTTGTTTAGATTGTGATACAATAAGTAAGAAATGTTATTAAGAATTTAGTTTAAAATAATATAAATATTTATTTACAAAATCGAATACTATTATAATCAAATACTATTATTATTAAAAAAGTGTGATTATTAACACTTTTATTCCATCATAAAGAAAATAGATAAAGAAATTAATAGATTGAGTTAAAATATAAGAAAATATTCTGGAAAAGATTGATATAAAATTTAAAATTTCTCATAAATAAATTTTTAATCCACATTGATGTAACCCTGGAGTGTTGGAGAATTAAAAACAAATTGTATCGTTAACGGTTGTGATAGTTATCAGTTTTAGTCCTAGATATTTATGAAAAGGATCTGTCACAAAACTTTGTCCTTAAAGAGTAATACCTAATTGACACTTTTCAGGTCTCAGATGTAATATTAACAGAAACTGACTTTTCCGGAAAACCTATAATCTTAATATAAACAGGAGGTATACCAATTTAAAGATGAGATCAATACCAACATTTCACAACAAATATGAAGTCAATCGGATCAACCGTTTAGGAGATTAGCGGGTTTTCGCGCATCATTTTACAAATCAATAGATCATTTCAGCATCTCCGAAAACCAATAGAAACTGACTTTTCCGGAACTTATTAAGTGGCGGTTACAACAATGCTAGTTCTTGTTATTGTAATGAAGTAAAATTTGGTGGTAAAAGGGTAATTTATAATTATGGACAAACTCCTTTTCATTACCCATATCCTTGGTGCTAGTAGTCACTAATTACCGTAAGTCATTTGAAATTCTCTTTTTCGTTTTAAAATGAAAACATGTTCCACGGAGCTGAAAAAGGTCTAAATTACTACGTGCAATGCTGGCTGTGGTAATTCGACATTTTAAACTATTTCCCTTCAAGTGATGCCTGCAGCACCTAATTCTTGCTTCTAACGTCCAAATATAAAGTTTGCTTTTATTTTCTACAAAACTCATTAATACAAATATGAGACAAGAAAGCAGCAAAAAGAATTAATAAAAAAGGGTTGAAAACATTTTCTCAACAAAATACTGCTGGTTCTAAAAAATATATATATATTTATTTATATTAATTTAACTATTTTATTTAAGTTTTAGGTCTTTAAATAATTTTAATTTTTATTTTTTCGATATTTCGCTACTCCTTTGTGTAGCATCATCAGGAAAAATTAACAAATTAACGTTATGATAAATTACAATTAAAAAAGTATTGAAAAAATTTTCTTCAAAGTAACATATTTCAAAAAAATTTTTGTCATAAACTTATTAAAAAGTTTTTAAACAAGTACAAACAATAATTAAATTATTTCTTATTTACTAAATGTCTGTAAATTTGAGCTACATTATCTGTGTCTGCCTTAAAATTAATTCTCTGTGTGTTTGGTGTATTAATAATTTGTAACTTGTCTAATAATTTGTAATGTGTAATTTGTCTAATTTGTGTAATTTGTCTAATACGTAACGACGTTTATAATTGTTTTCTGAATTTAGTACTGAAACATTATCAAAATTGGGATAGTGATTTAATTCAGCACAATGAGAAGATAATGCTGTTTTTTGCGAATTAATATTCCTATATTTTTGGTCTGATTTATGTCCTGCTATTCTAGTTTTAAGTTTATTTTTCGTTGTGCCTACATATACTTTATTACAATTTTCATTTTCATTTCCGTTACAAGGTATTTTATATACTATATTTGACAATTTTAATTTTTGGATTCCATCTTTAGTTTTACTGAATAATTTGTTTAGAGTATTTTGAGTCTTAAAAGCCATTTTATATTTATTATTATCAAAGATTTTAGATTTTTCTAAACGTTCAGATATTTCTGGTACATATATTAAAGATTTATAAATTTTTTGTTCTATAATATCTCTTGTATTTTGATTACTTCTTCTCCCATATTGATTTATTAATCTATTTGTTAATTGTTTTGGAAAATTATTATCATTTAAAAAATATTTCTTATTTTTTCCTTATTATTTTTATGGAATTCTTTATTACTAATTGTCAGAACCCTGTCTATTAAATTTTTAGCTGCGTTAACTATTATTCGTTTACAATGTTTCGAATAATAGTTAATAATTCTTCCGGAAGACGTTGGTTTTTGATACCAATCTATTAATATGTCATTGCCTCTCCTTATGAGTAATGTATCTAAATACGGAAGTCTAAAATCAGACTCTATCTCAACTGTAAATTTAATGTTAGGATTAAATTTATTAAATGTCGTTAGTAAATTGTCAATTGCCCTATCGGATATTATACAAAATAAATCATCTACATATTTAGTCAATATTATTGGTTTAATACTTAACTTTTCAATACTTGTGTCTAGTAATTTCTCCATAACAATATCTGCTACAATTGGGGAAGCAGGAGATCCCATAGGTAGTCCTTTCTTTTGTTTATAAATTTTATTATCGTATTTAAAATATCTGTTATCTTCAATACAAAATTTTAAGATACGTAAAAACAAACTTTTTCTATACTTGTGTGTCTTTCTATGATATCCCACTTTTCTTCAATAGTACTAATTGCTAAATCAACAGGTATACTAGGAAATAATGAAACTACATCTAACGATATCAACCTTTCGTCATCTTTTATTTTTTGATTTACTATTTTATCTTTAAATTCTAGAGAGTTTTTTATGTTATATTTTGAATGTTCCGTTATCTTTTTTAAAATGTTTGTAATATATTTACATAATTCGTAAGAAAGAGTATTGACACATGAGCAAATAGGTCTTAAAGGAAATCCTTCTTTATGAATTTTTGGTAGTCCATACAATCTAGGTGCATTAGATACATTTGTTTTCAATTTATTTTTGTCTAAAGTTGAAATAATTTTTAATCTGAAGAGTTCTTCAACAAAACCGTTATTTATATTTTGTAATTTGTTAGTGGGATCTCTATATAATATTTGATAATTTGTTCTATCTTCTAAAATGTTATTAATACGTTTACTATAATCCTGTTTACTTATTGCTACAGAAGCGTTACCTTTAATTTGTTAATTTTTCCTGATGATGCTACACAAAAGAGTAGCGAAATATCAAAAAAAAAAAAATTAAAATTATTTAAAGACCTAAAGCTTAAATAAAATAGTTAAATTAATATTAACAAAAAGGTCAAATAAACTATATAAAATAAAATATATTTATTTATATTTTGCAGCAATAAAACATAAAACTATAATACGAGTATGACTGATTGAAAGTCGGTCTCGTCACCAATTGCTACATTTTTCTAAGTACCTCACAAAACCTCTCGAGGAACAGGAGGTTATTACGATAATATTTCAAAAAACCTAGACAAAACAGTCACATGTACCAACACATGATATTTATTAAACTCTCGTTCTCCATGCAGTGCACAGTTGGGCAGAATCAAACTATTTTAGATATAACTCAGCAAGGGCTAGCCCGATTAATCCAAACTATGGCATGAGCATAGCAGAGAGGTATTTCAGCTTAAGTTTTGATCCACTTGGAAGGTATGACGCTATGTGGTCTCAAAAGTGGGTACCTCGCCCCTGCAAATTCTTTTAAACCTTGGCAATTCTTCAATTTTTGTTTGCTTTTTAAAAATAATAAATGGTCTTCAAGGTCTTGTTAATACCAATAAAAATATTTTATCTGTAAATTATGTATTGAAATGAGCGAGTTGTAAATTATTTTTAATTTTTCGATAAACTGGTCCAGTTTTTACAAAATATTTTAAAAAAATTTTCAGCAATTTTTTTCCCATATTTTTGAGCGAAAAATATTGCAGAAAAATATCAAAATTTTAGCGTAAAAATGGCTATCAACCTTATTTTTTTAAGAGAAAAAAAAGTTTTTAAGGAATAAATAAAAATTTCATATCTTTGTGTAACCTAACAATGTGCGTACGTTTAAACCAAATTTTGTGTAAATTTGATTAACCTGCTAGAAGACGGAGATCCGTCAATTTGACCTATTTTATATCGATAATTTTAATTTAGCCTATATGTTGGAATCTGTAAAAGAATACTGCCATAATAAAGCTTTATAAACTTCCAAAGTATTTCATGACCCCTAGTCTATATGTGGACTTTGTGGGCAAAATACTAAAAAAAATCAAATTTTAGGATTTTTGGCTGTTATGTTAGGAATTGTGGGATTTCCTTTACCTTAATACTGCAGATTTTTTACCAATTGCTTTTCGTTGACTAATTACATATCCACAGAAAATTTCATTTGAATCCTTTGACTAATAAAACTTGTCCAACTTATAAATATTTTGCGAACCTTGAGAACTATTATTATTTGAAGAGAATAAAAAAAAATAGAAAGATGCTGGACTCAATCTATCGTGCTTTGACATGGCTATATTCCGAAATAAAACAATTTTTTTAACGAATAAATATTTTTTATACCAAAAGTCAAATTGCCCTCGCATCTTACTCATGTTATTTTGACCGTCAGTCGATTCGTTTGTTAACTAAACGATATATTTGTATTATCAGTAAGAGCAGGGTTGTCAGATATAGCGATTTACGCCAAGCGTGACGATTTTTAATCTTATTTGGCGATCAAATTTTTGATTTGGCGACATGTCGACTTTTTGGCGATTTTTAAAAATTTTGTCGATTTTGTTGGCCATTTTTCAGATGATATTACTTCCGGAAACTTTCGGAAATAGAAATTTATTTAAAGTTTACGAACATCTTTCGATTTCGAAATGTTGCAATTCCTTATCACAAACAAAATGTCTTGTTTTCAAAGATTTTCATAAATCCTAACACACCTTTGGATGCTGATTAACCACAATAGAAAATAATAGGTTGAGGAAAAAGAAATTCATTTTTTCGTATGAGGCAGGTTAACGTGTACTCCAAACTATTGCTGGAAAGTGTTTTAAAACTTAACAGATTTGTCACTGTTAATGGGGTAACATTGATGACGGTTAAAGGATACACAGCCACAGCTGGGATGCTTCATTCCCAACCAACCAGCAAAAGGGGGATCTGCTATGAATTTCTGTGGATGATAACTGGCATAATGCGAGCTAAGTTCCTACAATGATGGACTCATTAAACCAGGCAGGCTCGAATGGTGGACAAAGAACGCATGGGCAGGAAGGCCAGAAGAGTTCTCAGAGGCTGAGACAGAAGCGCACATTACGTGTGAATGTCCGCACTGGCTAGCATAAGACTTAAAACCACTCGTAGAAGATTGTTAAAAGTGGATACCATGGGGACCTGAGCCTTAAACATATGCTAGCAATTACTAGAGGCTGCTTGATGAGAAAAAAGGTCGACAGTTACCGGTTGCCAATCTGAAATCACTTAAGTCAAGATTGAAGGGTGTTTGTAGTACGTGACCCTACGAGGGTAAGGTTGCCGTAATTTTTATTTCGGTTGCTTATAATCGCAGTGGACAAGAGGGGCGAAAAGAAAGTGGTTGGCTTCGATATTCCCCTACATTAAAATATGTATAAAAAAGAATTAAAGGAACATGCCTGACTTCAAAAATTAATTTGTGTGTTAATAAACTACTTGATTTTTTACTTTAGATGCTGGTAATTCCTGTATAGAAAAAGGGCTTTCAATTATGAACTCCACCAAAAATCATTTGCGAAATAGAATAAAGAATAATTTTCTTGATCCTATAAATTATATGAATACAAATTGCTCATGTTGCACTTATTATGTATTTCAATTCTCATAAAATAAAACCAAAATAAGAGGATGATGACAAATAAGTTGAGGGTGGGCTGAACAGCATAATCGTTATATAACTTCAGAATTCAATTAATTATATATCAAATAAATTACCAATAAATTTATTATTGCTTTAAGTAAAAATTGTATCTCTCTCGTGTTCTCAAATCGTTTTATTTTGTTTTAAATAAAAACTAAAATCTGAACGTACTTATATATTTTCGGCGAATTTTCCCCCTTTTTTGGCGAATTTTAGCGATTTCAATAAACTTTTTTTTGTGATTTATTAAAAATATTTTTAAAATTTAAGAAAAAATTATTTATATTCTTAGGAAAATCTAACAAAAAACCCATTTTGGCGTTTTTAGCGATTTTTTACATCGATTTTGGCAAAATTGGTGAAAAAAAATCTGACAACCCTGAGTAAGAGTGCTGTTGATTTCATTTTAGTTTTTGTTACTTTTTGTCGGTGTCTTTTGTTTTCTTCGTTTTTAATTTTTCTCTTGATGCTGTAGTTTGCACTCTATTGGTGCCCGTAGCATTTGTTTTTGTCATGTTTTCTCATCGTTTGCAAGTTTAAAGTTTCAAAATTTTATTCTTAAACTAATTTTTTGTATCATTTTTCGGTGTTGACAGTTTTGTGAAATGGGTCTCGTTGCTGTTGTTGTTTAAAGATTTGCATATTTATGTTTTAACAAGTTGTCAAATCATTATAAATTAAGTTTATACCTCACCAAATAAATCTGTGAGTGGGATTTTGTTCAAATGTATAGTTTTATTTTTTGTTTATGAAATTTATAGAAACGGAGATTTAATAATTATTTACACTTAAATATAAAAAACTAACGTATATACAAGTATACAGATATAGTTTATGATACCAACTATAAACAAAAAAACATAATTTATCATAATAAATAAAAAATTGGTTTAAGTAGCTACTTTTCAACAGCATTGTTCTTATACTAAAAGTTTTCCAAAAACTTCAAAATATTAATATGATTTTCTTTGCTAGTCCCGAAGCAAAAAATCCTGGAAAATTATATTTTTACTTTTTTGTAGATTTTATTGAAACGAGATATCTAAATAAGATTTTGTTTTATTTTATTCAAAATTTTATCGGAAAATAGCCGATATCTTATTATTATTTTATTTATTTATTGTAGTCAATGGATGTTATCCTTACAGACCATTACATAAAAAGTTAAATTAGTAGAAATTTTATTATATTACACAGTATTTAAAATTACAATTAAATTTCTTTTAATTATATTTAAATTCAAAGAGAAATCAATATTTTTATAAAAATTATTGAATTGATTGCATATTCGCACAAGTGGATCAGCCATAGCGTAATTCGTACTACAATTTTGGACAAAAAGAGCCACAAAGTTACGCATATTACGACACGGAACATTAAATTTAATAAATTGGCCAACAGAAATTCACAACAAGTATTACCATTGATAGTACTTAACATAAAAGAAACATATAACATAATACGACGACTTTTTAGAGTAGGAAGTTTAATTAAAGCAAGCCTACTAGTATATGAAGGAAACCTCACATCGTCACGCCAATTTAAAACACGTAAACACAACAGAAAAAATTGTTTTTGAACTAATTCAGGAAGTTGGCAATGTACGTTATAATAAGGATCCCATATTACTGACCCATATTCCAGGATAAGTCTAACCAGAGCCACAAATAACTGTTTTGTGATGTAAGGGACGGAAAATTCTTTTGACAAGCGCTTAATAAATGCAAGAACACCTCAAGCCTTGTTGACAGTCATTGTAATATGAGATACAAAATGAAGTTTAGGATCCAGCAAAATTCCAAGGTCCAAAAATGAATCAATCAAGAAGTAGTTTACACTGATAAAATCACTCCTTGAAAATCTCATGCATTTATATTTTTTAATATTTAAAACCATCATGTTATGTCTGCACCATAAAACAAAATTGTTGATCTGCATAATGCTTGAATCTATGAAAGATTTCGACATCGTCAGCATACATTAATACATGTGAGGAGCTTATAACACTGGCAAGATCATTAATAATAATGGAAAAAAGAATAGGTCCCAGGTGACTTCGCTGGGGAACACCGAACAAAACAGCAATAAATTTTGATGAACGATTATTAAAACGAACAGTTTGACTACGGCATGTTAAAAACGACTGCAACCAATTAAGTCTAATGCGGGTAACACCAAGCATGTTTAGTTTCATCAGGAGAAGCTCGTGATTGACTTTATCAAATGCTTTGCTAAAATCTGTATATACAGCATCAGTTTGTTTCTTTTCAATAAAAGCAGAGTTAATTCAGGAGGTTAGTGGAAAAACATTTGTAGTAGTTGAAAACCCCTTTCTGAAGTCGTGTTGATTGGATGATAAAATAGAAGAAATTTGGAATAGCACTTAGTTTAGCTATTACCCTGTAGTTCGTGATTTCAGACTTGTTACCAGATTTGTATAATGGAATAATAAAAGATTCTCATCAACTTAGAAAAAAAACCATTAATAATTGAAATATTGAATAAAAATGTTAACGGAGTAGCTGATAACTTTGCGCAACGGTTTAAAATACAGCTTGGTACACCATCAGGGCCATGGTTAAATGGCATTTTCAAAAAATCTTAAAATAACAATCCGACCACTAATAAGACCACCACCTCAAAAATACCAAAGTTAGCTCGGACAAAAATAATTCTTGCAAAACAAAACAGACAGATGCACAACAAATCTAAACAAAAAATTTTATTTTTTGTTGCAGTTATTGTGGACATAGTAACATCAACATTGCTTGAATTTCAATTATCAAAAGATAAGGCGTACAACAAATTTCATTGACAAGTAGAGGGCGAATAAACGGTCAACATTCGGACCTCAACTATGCGGATGATATAGTGCTGCTGGCTGCGAAGAAAGATGACATGCAAAGGAAAATAGATTTATTCACTTCAACGGCTGCAAAATATGGCCTACGAATCAACGCAGATAAGACAAAGTGCATGACTGTTAAATGCAGACAAAATCCAATTTTTACTCTAAACACTGCACAATACATATGTTACTTGGGTAGCATAATAACTCCAGACGGTTGCGCGTTAGAAGATGTAGATTCGCGTATACAAAAAGCTAGATCAACGTTTTACAACCTTCGCAATATACGGAATTCAAACGCACTCTCCCCTAACACAAAGATTCACGTTTACAATTCTTGCGTGAAAAGCGTTCTTTTGTACAGCTCCGAAACATAGTCGGTAAACGAAGCCATAAAATAAAAAGTACAAGCATTTACAAACCGATGCCTACGATATAATTTAAAAATCTGGTGGCCTAGAGTTATTACCTACGAACAACTCCTTCAAATCGCTGGTGAGGGCAATATCAACTCGCAAATAAAAAGAAGATAACACAAATGGATTGGTCACACGCTTAGAAAGCCATACAACGAAATATACCACGCAGCACTTGAGTGGAACCCTCAAGGCTCAACGAGGAAGACCGAAAACAACATGGAGGCGCACAATATTCAAAGAAACCGATAAATCATTCATCGAACTTCGATTTTGAGATTCTCTGTAGACAGCTTATGTTCCTGATGGAATATGCTGAACAATATATCGTCGTGGTGAACGCAATAGGCTGTCAAAAAAAATGTGCAGCATGTTTGTTTTGGTTCTCAGAAATATTCAGTTTTTTGTCTTTCCTGCAAAAGTATGATTTAGTGACATATAGCCTATTGCATTCACCATGACGATATAAAGAATAAAATCTCTTTGTAAATATCAAGTATCTATCTGTCTATAAATATTCAAAAGATAAGGCCATATAAGAAAAATTACGGCATCCATGTGAACATAGTAATATATACATCAAATACTATAACCTATTACGACACCCTTTAATTTGCAATTTAAAATTTAATACTTGGTGTTGTAGAGAATTTAGCAAAACAGACTCTTTGTAAATTTCAACTTTCTGAATAAAACGTTTCAATAGTTTGTCCATATACGTCAAATTGCATAAACTATTACGACACCCTTTAATTTCCAATTTTTTATAATATATATTTGTTGTTATAAAGAACTTAACAATATAGAGTATTTGTAAATTTCAACTGTTTCTCTATAACGTTTCAAAAGTTTGGCCTTAAACATCAAATTACATCATCTATCGGGGCACCCTATAATTTATAATTTTTATTTATACATGGTATTATAACGGACATAGTAATGGACATTTTGTCTAATTTTTCAGTGTTAGTCTATAACGGTACAAAAGATAGCGCCATCCATATAGGCCAAATTACATTAATACGGCGACACCCTTTAATTTTCAAATATAATTTTTATAATTGTTGTTATAGCGGACTTAGCAAAAGAGGTGCTTTGCAATTTTCAACTGTCTGTCTATAACTGTTCAAGATTTTGGCAATATTCATCAAATTACATAAAATTTTGGGACAGCCTTTAATTTATGATTTTAAATGTTTTTACTTGATATTATAACAGACTTTTTAACATAATTTTCAAGTGTTTTTCTATAAAGTTGCATAAGACATATATGACAAATTACGTCACCTATAGGGTCACCCTTTACTTTTTAAGTTTATTATTTTAAAACTTTTTAATATCAGGAGCTAAAGTTTTTAATTTTTTAAATTGGTGCCCTTTACGATTCAAAATACACTTAAAAATCATGTGTGTTGTATGGGGACACCTTTCATTTTTAAAATTTTGAACTTCTTTTAAAATGGAACCAATCTGCAAGCATAACCCTTTTACTAAAGCAACATTTTTCAAATTCGAATTATAAATGACTGAGTTTTGTATGCACAAACATAAAAAAGCAACACTCAGATGAATAGATTGATAACCTTCTTCTTTTTGGTAGTAGGCTAAAAAATTTCCCAAGACTAGAAAATATAATGCAGAAATGTGTGCACATATGTTGTGATTATTTTCAAGCACTATTTTAATTTAAAAAATTTAATTATATTTAAATTATAACCAAACATTTGGTAACATTTCAAAAAACTCTTCTGTTTTGTCCCTGCCAAATTCTAGTATAATATCTTTAGTCATTCATGAGAAAGGGAATTATTTCCCAAGCAAAATAGTAACTCATTTCCGTCTGTCTGTCTGTCTGTCTGTCTGTCTGTCTGCTTTTCATTTACGTTCGCATCACGTAAAAAGTACTAGATGGATTTTAACAAAATTTTGTGAGGAGGTGCCTAAGTATCCTGTTCCCAATAGAGGATACTTTGTTTCTGCAAAGATACCTTATTTCCAAGAGAAAGTGGAGAAAAATCAGTGAAACTACGCAGTTGATCCAACCGGATATAAATTCTCTATTTTTTATAAAGTAAAAAAATACATAAACTGAGATGTAGCATATCTTAAGGAGGAATTAAGTACTGCTGAGTACAGTACGGCACGTATAATTTTTGAAAGTTGTACATTTTAAATTGATATTTAAACACAGATGTCGCTAAAAACATATGCCAAATAGCCAATTTAATAAAATTTGTATGTGTTTAAAGTCGCGTACGTCTTATATAATTTGGTTATTTTGTGAAATACATACTTAGGTAAGTGATTACATTACACAATACAACATTTTTGAGGTGATTGATTCGGGACTCAATTCTGATAATTGTCTTCGATAACTTCTTTCAATGCGTCCCATGCACATAGGTGGGTATAATGGTTCGAAAGCATATTTTGAAAGATTCGCATTTCATTAATTTTCGAATATCCGGTCCATTGAGAATACCGGTTTGAAATATAAAAAAAAAACATTTACCAAAAAATTATTGGTAATGCGAATATGTTGTAGTGAAAAAATTTAAAACCGGAGTGTCCTACACTCAACTTTACCATACCAAATGGAAACAGGTATTTTTATGGATATATTACTTAAAGAATAAAAGTTCAAAGTATATTTGAATCGAATATACTTCCCGATTATTGTCAAAATTTATACAGCTCTTCATCTCCATAAACCAAAGCCACATACTAAATTTTGTTTGAATATGTCATACACTATGACCTGTAGAACGTTCACAAAATTTAGGGGTAAGGAAACTACCCCTTGCCCAAAAACTATACAGCTGTTTATCTCAACATACAAAAGGCTCATACTAAATTTCATTTTGATATGTCAAACGGTATGACATGTACAAACTCCACACACCCACAGTCAATAGTCAAACTGGATTCAGGAGACCTCTAAACGTAATTCCTAATTTTTTAAATTTGTTTGAGCTTACTCGGACTAGTGGTTCTCGAGTTATGACAAACAAAAGAAGCTAAAACGTGACAAATTCCCCTACACGATACTTACTAACTTCAAATTAATTTTTAAATTATTATTTGATGTACCATTACCAAACGAATGATGCAGAAGTTCTTCTTTTTGGGGCTACTTTCATAAACAATTATCAGAATTGAGTCCCGAAATCATGTGTTGTACTGTGTTATTTTTGTTATTTAGCGTTATTTTTTATAATTTGGTAAGAATACTACGTCTACGACTTGTTATTGTTAGTTTATTCTTAGTTTAGTTGCATTTTTCTCTTATAGGTTCTACTCTATATAAGTCTTACAATAGGTGTAAATACTTTCAAAGCAAATATCGAGCAAAATCTTATCAGGACGCCCACGAAATGGCGGGAGCAGCTAACACTAACCAACCAACACCGTCTAATACTACGCCTAATACCTATCCTTACTAAGCCTAACAGTGTCTAACAGTAAACCCGACCCAGCACACCCGGGGGTTCCAATTGTCACTGCAGGAATGGCAAATGATTTGACTTAGTTCACTCGGGGAAAATAGGGGCACCAGACGCTAGGGTTCCTAGAGCCTAAATCTGGAAGAAAAGGTCTGTGTGTTAAAACATAAGGGTCCTCTTCGAGGCCCGACCAGTGCCCAAAGAACTGGTACCACGGGAATCGGTGGCCCCACAGAGAGCCTATCCTCTCTGTGACCGGTTATTGGTGAAGTCCCCTTCGGGGGTACCCGTGGTGGTTGTGGTTTAAGATCGATTTATGTAGGTAAGGTGCAAGGTCGATCAAGTGTGCTGTTGCACTCTCAACAGACGGAGTTTGGATAGTCTCCAAACCCCTAAGCAAGAGGTTATAATGTGGATCTAGGCTTGCCTTGGAAAGGCTTGCCATATTATATAAATTGCTACTTATTGTGACTGTATCACACACAAAAAGCGATTGGTGGCAATCGTAAAGTGTTGTTATACTACACAATGGGGGCGCTAGTCTACGCCTAAGTTTCACTCGATGGTAAGACCACCGAGAGGTTAGGCCGAGTAGGCAGGTACTCACGTTAATCTTGTTCCACAAAACCCCGACCCAGCAAAAAAATATTAGGTTTTGGTAAGCAGTAAAATAAACTCATGCCTTTTAAAAGCGGTTCTCATAAGCGCAACTAATAAGCGCATTCACGAATGCTATAATTGTAAGACAATAATAACAAAGTGCAACCTCTCTCGTTTACGAGGATGCAAGTATGTAAGCGAATTAGTTTTCTTTAAAAAATTTAGTGAAACAAAGCGACCTCTTCCGCTTACGCGGATGCAGGTATGAAAGCGAATAAGTTTTTATAACGAATTTGGTTAGACCTACAAAGTGAGACATCGCAAACATGACTTCCTGAAGCAGGTTGGAATATAGAGTCTATTTCTCTCTCCCTTACAAACCTGCTTCCAAGCAAACGAAATCTTTTGATGGCGTATTACACTAAGAAAATCAAACACCATTATTTTATTTATGTCCTATCTGCTTTCGTTTTAAATTAAGAACTTTAATATTGACATTTTATAAACCAGCAATATTTTCTTTGAATCTGGCAACAGTCCTGTGAATTTTTAAAACCCCTTTCCAAACATTTCTTTTTAAATTTAAAAAAAAATAACATGCAGACAAGTTTAAATTATACCATTTTGTAAAAAGAGTAAAATTAAAATAAGCAGTTAAAACATTAATCTGTTGCAATGTTGATGAGATTAAAGCTCCGTAATAATGAATCTCACTTGCAAATATATGAAAATGAGTCTTAATTGTTTTTACTTCTTGGAAATATTAAACTGTGCAATGAGCAGTACCTTCAGGTTTACGAGTACATGGGTAATAACAATTTAAGCATTTTCCACATTTTTTGTATCAAATTGATTTTCACTAAACGCAGCCTTCAATTTATTTAATATATTTTCCAAAACCTTTAATAACCGTTACAACATAGCATTTTTAAATGGCTTGGTTTATTTTGACAGTTGAAAAAATACAAATACTCATACTCGTTCACGATATTAGTGCAAACATAAAGCATGTAAGCCATAGAGACACGTAACTGCTGCGGTAATTTCAAACATACATAATGCATTCTCTTATTGTTGTTTCGTGTCTTCTGTAAATTTGTGTTTAAAACTCTTATTGCACTACAGCTAATAGATGAGATGAACATGAGAAATTAAGGATGGTTTTAAAAAAAAGTGGGAAGTAGGAGGTAGGAAAAATGTTACCATAACCCGACACTAATTTATAGCAACACTCACATTAAGTAATTAAATGTTGTTAAATACTGCCATAAATGCAAAAACTACAACTGCAACATTACAATATAAGACTGCTACGCTTACTCTTAAAGAGTATTAAATTGCAGCTACAAAACAATAAAAGCGGTAGGAAGAAAAAGAAACGAATGAAAAACAACGAGAAGAACCTGGCAGTAATCATGCTGTTTACAGCTACAAACAACCAAAGCACAGCACAGTTTAGTCTTGCAACTAAACGCTGCATGATCATACGAAAACATTAACCAAAAATAGCGAAATCTAATTTAATTATCAAATGCTATTACAAGATTCCATAGCGAAAATATTTTCACACCTCATCCAACCAAGCAGCCGACACTCCAAAGGTGGCTGGCTGGCTGGTAGACCAGTCGGAATGTTATGGTAGGCTGGCTAATTAACTGGCTAAAAGTGGTAATCATGTAACTCAAACTAAATTGAAACGGACCAACGTGGTTATAATGGAGTTTTTCAACGTTTACTTAGGAGGCCAATCACTAGACATTAAGAGGAACATACGTCCGGACGGACAGACAGATCTATAGGTAAATATTTAGTATGGAATATACGAGTACATCTATAGGTATTTTTATGTGATGTTCATGATGCATTCCTGATGTTTCTTGTCTAAACCAAGTCGACCCAAAAAATACATATAAAATCGTTTTTATTAAATACAAACTATGAACGAGTCATGAAGTTTCTAAGACAAAGAATTCCCAAGATAATCGGAAACATAAGTAGAGCACTATTTATGTCTTGTGTTTTTATTTGATTTTGGTATGTGTTTGATTTAGCTTTGGGTTTGGCATTGCTGTTCATTTTTATTTTTATTATATTGTATTACAGATAATACATGGTATGGCTATTTTGTACGATTCGAATACAATTGTCACAGTAAACGAGTAAAGAAATTGACTCCTTTCAAACTGTTGGCCATCGACATATTTGGCAACAAATGACAGGGCAAACAAGTGTGTTTTGACGCACATATCTCATCGACCCATCGTCATTGAAATGTGTAAGCACAGGTGTGTGTGAAACGGAACTAATAACAGAGTTGTAATGGGTGATTCAAGTAGAGATACTTTTTCAATAGCCTTTTTTTTTGACAGATCACGTGTGGGTCGTGTCATGCTGACATGTTATTTTTGTTTAGTATTGTTTGGCATTTCATAATGGAGAGACTTACGCCTGAACAACGTTTAAAAATCGTTCAACTTTATTACAAAAATTCACGTTTTGTGAGGAAAATGTTTCATGCACTTCGCTCAACTTATGGTCAACATAATCGGCCTATTGATCGTACTATTCGCAACACCATCACCCATTTTGAGCCGCAGCATTCATTATCGGATAATATTTGACCGAATAGACCACGTCCTGCACGCTGTGAAGAAAATTTAGCGGCCGTAATTGAGAGTGTACACGAAGACCGTGTAGAGTCGATTCGGCGCAGTTCGCAGCAACTCGTATTGACGTATGGAACGACTTGGCGCATTTTATGTCTAGATCTTAATTTCAATTTAAGATCTACAAAATACAGCTTGTGCAAAAACTGAAGCCGCTCGACCTTCCCAAACGACATCGCTTCGCTCTATGGGCTCTTGAAAAGTTCCAAGAAGATCCGAAGTTTTCGAGGCAAATTTTGTTTAGCCATGAGGCCCATTTTTGGCTCAAGAGCCAAAGACGAAGAGCAACCTAAAGAGATTCAAGAGTTGCCACTTTATCCAGAAAAAACAACAGTTTTTAGTAGTTTGTAGGCCGGTGGAATCATCGGTCCATATTTCTTTAAAAATTATGCCGGTGCGAACGTAACCTTCACTGGCGACCATTATCGTAACATGATAACTGTCTATTTGATGCCTGAAATTGAATCTCCTGATCTCGGCGAAATTCGGTTTCAGCAAGATGCTGCACATATCGCGTCAATCAATAGATTTATTGAGAGAACATTTCGGTGAGCAAAAAATTTCACGGTTAGGGCCGGTCGTTCGGCAAGTAATATCACACCGTTAGACTTTTTCCTTTGGGGATATGTAAAGTCTAAAGTTTATGCGGACAAACCCGCTTCAATTCAGGCCTTAGAGGAAAACATCACGCGTGTCATTCGCGAGTTACCAGTCGAAATGCTCGAACGAGTCATCGAAAAGTGGACTGAACGAATTAACCATCTGCGACGTAGCAACGGCCAAAATTTGATAGACATAATCTTCAAAAAATAAATGTCAAAGAATGTTCTTTCAAATGATAATAAACATTGTCCATTAAATTTGAATTTCCTGTATTTTTTTTTTCTTTAAAAATGTAGGGAACCTCGAAATGGATCACGCTTTATTATATTCAGTATTTTGCATGGGAAGTTAAAGTAAAAAACATTTAACACGAAAAATTTCATCACATTAAAAATTCTGCTTTTAGTCACTTGCTTTCTTTAAAGTAAAACAAGTAAACTTTTAAGATCATTAAAAATTGCCCGCCTCTGGCATTGTGTCACTTTTGAAGCAATCTGTTTACTGATGGTGGCGAACGTTCCTTAAAGAAATATTTTTCATTTAATTGGTAACAGTTGTTCACATAGTTTTAATGGCTCCTTGTTAGATGTTAAAGTTAGGTTGTGTGGCGTTATATATTTTTATACTGTATAGTGTAACTGAGACTACATAACAGCGACATCAGCAACAAAAGTTGCAAACGCAAACGAATACGCATTTTTTGCATGCTCTTATAAAGAGGAAGCGGATAGTGAGGTGATGTATACTAGAAGACAATGTAAGAAAAAAGTAAAGAAAAAACTAATGATTTCAAAATGATCTGTAAAATCAACGAGAATTGTAATACAATGTAAGACCGCCGTGTTGTCGCCACGTTCAAAATATTACTCCATATATGTATGCCGTAGTATTACGATACCACGCAACAACATGGCTGTAAAGAATGTGACTAGTGTTTATCATCGGTATCAAGAGTTCTCTATTAAATCACTGCATATATTTTTTAGAAAAAACAAGTTGATGGAGTTTAAATGCTAAGAAATAAAAATATATACAGATGCTGCTAAAGAATCAGATGAATTTGGAAGTAAAAAAATCAATCACAGAACACAGATGTGCGCTGAAAACATGAATGAAATCAAATGTTGTCAACCTGCATTTATTATGATCACGTTCCTTCTTCATCAGCACAAGCTGTTGCCAATTCTGGCATTAAAATGCGAGGTAAGGAGGAAAAGTCGTTTCTTTCTTACTGAAACAGTAATGTGTTTCGCCATTCAAGCCAAGTGTTAAATGAAGGTTTATTTCAGAACTGACTACGATTGTTAAAACTAAATCGATTTTTTTTCTAATATAAAACATTGGAGAGAATTTCTATAATAAAACAGTAAATTATTTTCTGTCTAACTGTCTGTACTGGATAGATTTTAACAAAATTTTTTGAGGAGGTACCACTTAGTACCTTATTTCCAAGAGAAAGTACGCAATTTTACCAATATGCATACTTTAAGGCGATATATTTTAAGAGGAATCAGACCATTTTTATAAAATAAATACATAAATCAACTGAAGCAGTAGAAAAGTAAGGTTGTTTGGTGTGGATTGCCTTCAAAGCAAAATCGAAGAAGATATTTTAAGGACGCTGACGAAGTGGCAGACTCAGCTAGTATTGAAATAAAAATATATATGAATTTGTAAATCGATTCTTGCACGTAATGAAAACTTTGCTTGCTACACGTTTCTAGGGAATCGGTAGCCCCACAGAGACCATCCCGTCTCTGTGACCGGTTATTGGTGAGCTCCCCTTCGGAGGTACACGTGGTGGCTGTGGTTTAAGATCGATGTATGCAGGGTGGGTGCATTGTGGATCAAAATGTACTTTTGCATTCCCAACAGAAGAAGTTGGATAGTCTCCAACCCCTAAGCAAGAGGTTAGAACATGGGTCCTTGGATTCCCATGTTTTAAAAAATTGCTACTCACTGTGACTGTGCGACACACCTAAAATTCGCCTCTTACACAGGGCACGTTATAGAAAAGTTACTACATAGTGGGGCGCCAGTCTACGTATTTATTTCACTCGGTGGTAAGACCACCGTCGAGTAAGGGCCCACGGTTAGGTATCGACATAAATCTTGACCACATCTAGGTAGTAGCAATTATCAAGTACACTTTTTTATAGCAATAAAACTAAATTTTTGTTTGATTGTCTTAATTTAATTCCGTAACCCGTTTTTGAAATTTCTTAATAAACGTTTCAATTGAAATCTAAAATTATAAATCAGCAAAATCTAAATCTATTGCTATCCAATGATTACATGGAGTTTTCTTGGATTTTGGAGCGCAGTAGTGGGCTACAGATAAGCAGATTTGCATCTAGTGAAGTATACAAAAATCCTATTACTACTATATGTCCTTTTGTTAAGTGAAAGTAGTCATATTGAACAGTAATAAATAGAATATTGCCAAAATTAATAAATACGAAATATTTTTAAAATAACAAAACACTTGGTAGTCAAGTGCCGCTTTGCACTCACGCTCGTTTATGTTCATATAAGAGCAAAGTAAAATTACACACCAACAAGGAAATCACGAAAGCTGTGTATTAGAGTGGGTCAATTTTGTGATTTAAAAAAATCTTAACAAGCGGTTGTCAAAATCATATTCTACGAGAATTCTAAGAAGGTTTTCCCTAGAAACCATGGATCTAAAATCAAAATGGAGCCTCCCATTTTTAACGAGAAACTTTTCGTTTTTTAACCGACTTCAAAAAAGATGGAGGTTATCTATTCGTCTGAATGTTGTTTTTTTATGCATTTCTGATTACGATTACTGATTTCGATTACTATGATCGTTATAATAAAATGTATAGATATTTAAAATTAAAAATTAATGGGTTCTCCAATAATTCATTTAATTTTATGTATATGGCCATACTTTTGAACAGTTGTTTTTTTACAGCTGAAATTTACAAAGAACCTGTATTGCTAAGTCCGCTATAATAAAATTATAAAATTTGAATTTACAAATAAAAGGGTGTCCCAATAGTTAATGTTATTCTATGTATGTGGCCAAACTTTTGAACTGTTATAGACAGACAGCTGAAATTTAATTTTGAAGGAACCTGTATTGCAAAGTCCACTATAGCAAGTATACAATTTGAATTTAGGAATTAATGGGTGTCCCCATAAATTATCTAATTTGATCTATATGGCCCTATCTTTTGTACCGTTAAACACAAACACTTGAAAATTAGGCAGAATGTCGACTACTTTCTCTTGTATAATAGAATAGTTCATGTAATTAGATATATATGGCCAAACTTTTGAACCTTTATAGAGAGATAGTTGTTATAGAGGACTTGGCCACAAAGAATCTTTTGTGGTCTTTAATTTAAAATTGTAAATTAAAGGGTGTCCTAATAGGTGATGTTATTTGATCTATGTGGCCCTATCTTTGAAACCGTTATAGACAGAGGCTTGAATGGTGTCCCCATAAAAGACGGATGCTGGTGAAAATAGCTTAACTTTTTTCCCCTCTAATTTTAGCGCATCTTTTATTACTATTATTACATTTTTAGTTTAGAATTGATGCCCTTCTATCTGTTTTGAAGTCGGTTTTTTTTGCAAAAATTATTCATTACACCACAACATAAAATTAAAATTTTTATGATAAAAAAGCAAAGTCTCTCGTTAAAAACGGGAAGCTCTATTATTATTATATTAGATATTAGACCCATGGTTTCTGGTACAAAATTCTTAGAATTCCTTGTAGAATACGATTTTGACAACCGCTAGGTCAAGAAAAAACTTTACCCACTCTACTGTGTATATATTAAAAAATTAGATTGATTTTATGAGGAGATTATAAAATCATTTCTAGAGCTAACCTCGTATTTTTTCAAGTTAAAACAACAAAATAAAACACCATAAAATAGCCTTAAACAAACCGGGAAAAATGATCGATCGTTTTTATAAAAGTAAAACTTGGCTTGCGAATTATGTGATGAAGATTTTTAACTCATTTATTATTTCACCTCATCTTTATTTTTATGCATAAGTAAGTTCTTTTGCCTTATAGCAAGACTATTGAATTTTTAACACAAGTTTAAAACGCACTTTTTTAAACGCAACTAGCTGGCATGATCACAAACCAAAGTGCATCAGAAAAAAAAGCGGTAAAAGAAATAGGGCTTCTGTAGAAGCAGAAACGTTACAGAAAATCGCTTAAGGAAATATTAAAAGAGAAAACGGCATAAAAATTATGTAAAAAACCCATAAAGCGCCAGTTTGAAAAATATGGTAAATAATACAGAAAAACTAAAAACTTAAGCCAATACAACTAACTAAAAAGATTTTATACCTTGCAGCACACCATAACACCTAAGAACAAGAAGAAGTAAAACAATTTTAACTCGTGATGCATCAGCAGCATCATCATCTTTATCATCACTTCTCATATACGGATACACTACACATTTTCGTTTTAATGCACCTGAAACATAAGCAACAAGTGCTTAAAACGAAACATAATAACAAAATAAAACTTCTGAACAGATGCACGCAACAAATGCGTGCACAAGTAAAAACTACTCTGCGATGGGGTTGTTGGAACACAAACAAAGAACACAGAACAACACCAACATCTGTTTGTTGTCTCTCGTTTTATTTAGCCACGGCCAGTAAAACAAACCTTTAAACGCAATACTTACCAACATCACATTTATAAAAATAAACAAAGCGACAAGAAAGATCGTTTAAGTCACGAATACTCGTACATGTAAGGCTTGAATAAAAATGATCTATCGTTAAACACACTTAACCAAAAATACGTTAGCTGCAAAAACAACAAAATCGTGTGGGGAATTTTGAATAAAACTACAAATTTCTGGTTGTACAACAACTATGTACTTTGTTTTAAAATTGGTTTTGTTTTTTTTTTTTTTTTGTTTAATTCAAACACCAATCAGAAAGCAGTAAATTCCCCTTCATTATTAAAGACTACAAAAAAAAACTCTCCCACTCTTTTGCATACATCTTTTAGCTTTTTACTTTTGGTCTGCTTTCTTCAAGAGATACCTAGAGGTACTTTTTTCTTAATCAATATCGATTAAAATTGTCTATAGGAAATACCGAATTTAAGTATTATGTTTTGGCTCCATTAGTCTTTATGTTTCATTGCCGATATGTTTTTTTTTTTAGGCACATGACTCGCAGTAACGAGGAGTATTGTCAGTAGTTGGGCTGGCTAAATTAGATCAAGCGAATTTTGGACGATAGTTTTAGCTTAGAAAAAATCAAATATGACAACGAGAATTCCACAGGGATGGACCAGAAACTCCTTCCAAGGTATGGAGATATCAGTCTTTGTTGAAACATGTTTTTATTGGCCGAAAGATTTGAACCTGTGTATCTCCCAAAAGTTGCACAGGTTAATCTTTTAGGATACTCGTAAAGCAAAAGCCTATCGGCAGCAAGTGCATATAACTTATTAGATGAAGTCGTGGTAACTTTAGCTATATACTGCAACAGATGTGACAGATTTTTTTTACCTATTTTTTTTTTTTAAGACAACACTACCTGCGAAGCTTCTGGCTTGACTGCAAAAATTACCTAGAGACATTGGCAGAAATCATTCCTGCAACCCCAGATTGATAGACTAGGGCACTACAAATTGGTCTATGCCTACAGCAAACTAAAGTAAATATTCTGCACTGGATAGCTTTAGGACTACGAGTACACATTAAAAACGTGGCTTTGGCCCTACACAATTGTTAGCAATTGCGAGAGACTCTGTGGTGAGAAAGAAGGCCAATAGTTACTAGTGTGAAATCATTACAGCCGAGAGTAAAAGCCAGTGTCACCGCGTGACTTAATGACAAGCGTGACATAAATTAGCAATCAGATATTAAAATGGATACACATTTCTGTATCCATTTAACCCATTTTCGTTAGTACGCTACGAAACGGAGTGAAACAGAAAAACTAATGCCATTTACACAACTACAATAAAGCTGATGGCAGACTGTCAGCTAAGATCGATATTAAAGAGAAGCGGTACCAAAGCATATTTATAAACGTGCTTTGAGCGAAACCATGTTGCTTTGTTTTATACTTCGTTTCTTACATACTTTCACTTTCTTAGAGTGGTGACGAAGGATTCCACTTATATAATCGCTTCCAATATTGAAGATATGTTTCATTTTAGTTGACATAAACAAGCTAAAGGTTCGGATACCGATTCAGAGAAAGGTTATTGGAAGGTACATAATTGGAAAACAGATTAATTTTAAATTGTTTATGTTCACTTTGTTCTGCGATCTCTGAACCAAACGGATCAGGTCTTCACGACTAAATAAAGTTTCTTGGCGTCATTCGCCCTACATGCGCAGCAAATTTAAACTTTATTTTCTATCATTCTTGGTTAAAAGTACCAAGTATGAAGAAGAATGGTAAAATGTAGCAAGAATGATAGAATACAAGATTAGGCCATGTTCATGTTTTGGCGTCTGATGGCGTAGTTCGGGCAATGTAAGGTTGCCAAGTCTGTGAAAAACGGATTGCTTGAAATAAGTAGGTTCAAATAAATGTAAGTAATAGAGAAAAATTGGCAACCCTGCAGAGAAACTCTCAGAATTTATATTAAAAATAATTTATATTATACTGTCAATCAGAATTATTAGCCAATAGGAGTACAGTTTAATGTCTTTCGAACTGCTGAAACTAAACAAGGGCATAAGGCGTAAAATAACTGTCAAAATTTCTCATGTACATACATACAAAATGTATGAAGCAAACCTAAATAGCTCGGCGTCAACGCTTTGCAATTGAAAAATCCAAGGCGTTAGGTAGTGAAGTTGGGTGCAAACAAAATGTTATTGTTTTTTCTTGTGTAAGAGTGGTGCCATTTTAGCTATTTTCTGCTTTATATATCGATTTTATTTCTCTTTTGCGATTAAATTTATTAGATTTTACTAAACAAAATATGTTAACATTAGTGTTTATTACTAAACGTTGCGCTCTTATTTAGGTTGGTTCCAAGCTATTCGCTAGACGTTGTAACGTCTTACGCCCTTGTTTAGGTTAAACAGTAAGGCACAAGAATGATAGAAGACAAGATTACGCGATGCACATGTTTTCTCGTAAGATGACTTTTTCGGCCAGTGTAAGGTTTTCAAGTCTGTAATCATCAAATAGCTTCAAATAAGTTCGTACTAATAAATCTAAGTAATAGGAAAACATTGCCAACCCTGCAAATAAAATCTCATGATTTATATTTATATTTAGGCTGACATGTGCAGAAAATTTCAACTTTAGTTTCGGGATGGCGTAACCCAGTCTTCTATAATCCTTGAGAAAATCAAATTAAAATTGTGTGTGGCCAAACTACGTCATCTAACGGGGAAACATTCACATAGCGTAATCTTGTCTCATTATTTGGTAATTCTTTCAATCCCCTTAAAACACAATTTTACTACAGTTGTATCTCTTTATTTTATCAATATGGTAAAGGAGTGTTAATATTATCTGGCCTCAGGGGTTGCGCTGCTTGTGGATGTTGTTCTTCATTTTACGTTGTCGTTGCATCCCCCTTGATTAAATGTTGTTCTTGTGTTGCCTTTTTATATTCTTTGTAATTCCTTCTTTGCTACCTTTAAAGCAGAATTTTGTTATTGTTGATTTTATTTATTTTGACCATGTACAGTGGAGCATATTGAAAAAAAAAATACACAAAAAATAAATTATCTCACAAAAGTCAAAATACGTTATTTTGTAACAAATGAGTAGAGTTTGCAGCATTTTGGTACAAAATTTTTAAGTTGTTTCTTTGAATTTACGCAGCAATATTGGCATTAACCTTTAGTCTCAGATTTTCAATGTTTAACTGTAACTGGTAATCTATAAATAAAACCAAATGTCGTTGGTAATCGCATCACTTAAGAATGACTGCAGCGATTTGGCCAATTTTTTAATTCTTCAACATAACCCAACTTAGGTGTTTACGGAAAGAAAAATATACCACGCCCACTTTTTTAAATAGCTAGAGAATTATAATAGACAGATTTTTTAAATTTTGCACCACTAACCTGCCCCTTTAATATACACAGCTTACTGAAACACAGGCTTAATTGGAATAGTGGGCGTGGGACCTTCCATACAAAGTGAACAATTATTATCGTCAACCTGGAGATCTGCAATAGGCAGAGTTTTAAAAAAATTTCAGAAATAGCCCTTGTACTAATGTGCGTGGTCTAAAAAGTACGTAGTGGATTTGGACGGCGGGCGTGGTACCTCTCATACAAAGTGAAAAATTATTATCGTCTACCTAGAGAACAACAATAGCAAGAGTCTTGAAACACAGACCACATAAAGTTTAAAAATTATTATCCTGTTAATACGTAGAGTTTAGCAAAAAACAGATTAGATGGAAACATTGGGAGGCGCACCGGGGATCGTTAGTTTACTTTAAAATCAAGTTTAGGAATTTAACATATTTTTCATTGGCTTTGGAATCAGCGCCACTGTACTCACTGTACTTTTATCGTAGTAAACGTTTGTAGCAGTTAATATAAGCAGGTATTTAGAGCATGAATGATTGATTTTGTATTGCTTATTGTTTGTCTTTTGGGTGTATATATGTATGCGTCTTTAAGACGTGTGGTCCGGTATAATTCAAAAAATTGCTTTTAGGCGTATAATTAAAATTAATGAGATAGAGGTAGTCGTCTTGATTTTGTATCAAAAGACTTAATTATATTTATTATTGTTTTATTATATTGTATAGTTGTTGTTGCTCTAGTTGTGTGTGTGCTATCAACTAGTAAAAACGCTTATGCGTGAAATGTTTGTGATAAATTTAGTAGTTTGGGATCGCCGTGCGTTTAGGTAGTGTCACATAATTTTTAATCACGGGAATTAGTCTTAGAAAATTACCCAATTAATTTTTAAAATGGTCAGTTAATTTTATGGAAAACGAAGTTTAGTTATAAGCGGATGATTAATTGTTGATCTGTTTTAAATGATTTGCTTAAAAAGAAATTAAAAATAGTTAATAATGGAATGCTTCGAAGGGAATGTAGTGCTTTTTCAATGAAACATTGGAAAAATGCACAATGTGCTATCAACGAATCTTATATCTAATATCACAGAATCTTCATGCTATTTTGCCCGTAAAGTTTTACTGGTTTTACTTTTATCAGTTTATATATTTATTTACTTTATAAAAAGTATAGTATTCATATCCAGTTAGTTAACTGCGTGCCTTTACTGCTTTTTCTCCTCTTTTTAAGACATTTTTCGGAAAAAAAGTATTCTATATTGAAACTAGGATACTTAGGTACCTCCTTACAAAATATTGTTAAAATCCATCCAGTAGTTTTTACGTGATGCGAACATCAATAAAAAGCAGACAGACAGACAGACGGAAGTGAGTTACTATTTTATTATATGTAAGATGTGTTCTAGATTAACGTGGGCTCCTGCCACGGTGGCTTTATCCCACGGTGCTCCAAACACCGAGTGAAATAAAGACGTAGAG
This sequence comes from Phasia obesa, assembly GCA_949628195.1. NCBI lineage: Eukaryota > Metazoa > Arthropoda > Insecta > Diptera > Tachinidae > Phasia > Phasia obesa. Next base: position 16,118,627 of record OX451215.1, on the reverse strand, counting down.
TAGCGCCCCCATTGTGTGGCAATTTGTACATAATTTGATACAGTCACAATGAGTAGCAATTTATATAATATGGCAAGCCTTTCCAAGGCAAATCTAGAACCACATTATATCCTCTTGCTTAGGGGTATGGAGACTATCCAAACTCCTTCTGTTGAGAATGCAACAGCACATTTTGATCAACAATGCATCCACCTTGCATACATCGATCTTAAACCACAACCACCACGTGTACCCCCGGACCTCACCAATAACCGGTCACAGAGCCAGGGGAGTCTCTGTGGGGCCACCGATTCCCGTGGTACCAGTCCTTTGGGCACTGGTCGGGCCTCGAAGAGGACCCGCAATTTTTAACGCAGACCTTTTCTTCCAGATTTAGGCTCTAGGAACCCTAGCGTCTGGTGCCCTTATTTTCCCCGAGTGAACCGCGTCAAAACATTTGCCATCATTGCAGTGACAATTGGAACCCCCTGGGGTTTTATTATATGTAAGATAAGATTAAATTATTTAGGCTTTTTTGCTATCGAAGAAAGATCGAGCGAGTTGTTGGGCCAACAAAAATACATTTCTCGACTTTCATCTGCAAATGGAGTGGCGAGGAAGAGGAAATGGAGTGGCGAGGAAGAGGAAATGGAGTGGCGAGGAAGAGGAAAACTCACTCCACTATCTTTGTCAATACCCTGCATTATCACACAGTTGTTATAAATGTTTTAGTTTATTTTTCTTTCAGAATATGAACGACTTGAAGGTTGTGGAACTATTTAGGGAGATTTATTAGGATAGAGCTATGGACAGTAGATATCAGAGAAGTTACTATGGATCAATAATGGACTTGTGAATCTACACACATGTAATTATGTGTGATCATCTCTTAACATAACCTACATGGGTGCCTAACAGGAAAAATCCATATAATTGAAACAAATGAAGTTAAAAGCATTACAAATAACCTGGCTTGTTGGCAAAGGAGAAGAAGACGATTTCGCTCCCTGGTATGATAAAAATTCAAAAATTCAAAAAGACCAAAAGGTAAAACATTTAGAAAAGCTCGCTGGTTCTTAAAATTCTAAATAGATGGGGTAACAATAAGAAAGAGTAATATTGCTTTTATTGGCAAAATAAATGATTCTCCCAAATGATAACAGCCATCAATAAATAATTTTTTTATCCAGCAATGGAGTTATATAGGTACGTCTAGTTTTTATTAGATTAATTGTTATTAAACATTTAAGAAATAATATAATAGAAAACATACACTGAAAAAATCGACATTCAAAGTTTGTTAATGATTGAATTGCAAATGAAGAGAGTTATATGAAATTATTAATCTAACTTAATTTCAAAATAGCTCATTCTCCTTTACAAAATTGAGAAATCTCTTTTGAGAATTTGAGCAGCTGAAATATGGCCACCCTAATACAAAGTAGTAAGTCCACCACTAAACAACCAACCAACTAACGAATAAACGATTCCAATACGAATAAAATATTTTTTAATTTTTTTTCGGCTTGTTGTTGTTAGTATTGAGCTGCTTGTATTTTATACTTGAAATGAGATTTGCATGGGTGTATGTGTGTGTATGTGTTTAAAGTATCTATGTGAAATGTTGAAATGAGCGCATGCCGCGAGGTTTTGTTAGCCGCAGGACTTGTACATTTTAGTTGAGCGTCATACTTTGATCTGTAAGCAACAACGGTCGGATAGTTGGATGGTTTGGCTTGTGGCTGTAGAAAACTCATTTATAAGTTTAACTGCTAACTTTGTTTTGACTTTCTATTCGTTTATACATTTGAGTGTATGAAATCTGGTGTGTACATTTGTAACATTAATTACAGCAACATGCCCTGTTAATAACATTGTATGTACTGTTAAATGAAATGTGAAATAAAAACTGGTGGTTGCGAGTGTAGATCATAAAACATATGCCAACGTTTCAGTTACAACTCTCTGTTATAATCTTTCATGTTGAGTTTAATTGTGGTTAAATGTGTGTAAAATATATAATTGTTGTTGTTGCAATTTTTTTAGAGTTTCGTACTTTACAATTGTTATTATTTTCATTACGATTGCATTTATTAAACTCAACGTTCAACGGGGTACGAAATCATGTTTAATGTGTGTGCGTGGATTAAAACAACAAATGCTTTAACGAAAAAACACACGGACAAGTGCAAGTGAAAAAATAAATATTTTAAAACAAATTAAAATTAAAATAAATTAATAATAAAGTTTTAAACATAATAATAAAAAAAATATAACAATAAACAATTCTTAATATATAAATGAAATAAATTCATATAAATGAAACATAAATATATAAAATAATTTTATGTGAAAGAAAGGCTAAAAATTATAATTACAAAAATAAAAAAAAAATAAAAAACTAATAAAACATAAAATATTGTAAACATATAAAACGCTTGAAAAAAATATTTTAAAGTTTTTAAAATTTCAATACACAATTTAAAAATTTTATTTTTTAAAATACCACAAGCTTTAAAAAAATAATCAGAAATCTTGAACTATTTAAAAATACTTAAGTATAATAAATAAAATAAATTGAAATAAAATAAAATAAATTAAAAATAAATTAAAAATTAAATAAAATAAAATAAAATAAAATAAAATAAAATAAGATAAAATAAAATAAAATAAGTTAAAATAAAAATAAGTTAATATGTTGTATGTTGAAAAAAGTATTTAACAACAAATGATTCATTGCTTTCGGAATTATTTTAATTTCTCATTGGATTACCCGGAAAACGCTTTTAAACACCAAAAAGAGAAGTAAATTGAACCCCTGATTAAACTATAATTATTTAACTTATGAAAAATACCCACATATTTTTAACACTTGGCTATATTTTGAAAATAAATAAATTCATTTATTAAGCAGCTTATTAATATTCTACCTTTATTATCATTTATAGAGAATAAACATTTTTTAAATATGAATATTTTCATGGTCAGTCACAGACCGGGTGTATCTCTATAATATGTAGACACCTTAAATTCTCTCAGAAGGTATATTATTACAGCCGCTACCATTAATAAAATTACAATTATGTTAAAAGGCCAATTCATAAAAAAAATATTTTTGTTTCATAAAAGCTTTATAAAAGTAATTTTCATACAAAATTTGTTTAATAAACCGAAAATATTTTTTTATGAATATGGCCCAAACTCTTTACGGTGTTTCCATAGACGATATATATTTCGACAGTTAAGACCTTAGTCTTTTAGGCTAATTATAGACATCTACAATTAAACTTATGTAAATAAAGCAATTTATAATACAGATGAAATTTGTAGTCAAGCTTAAGTTCGTTTTATTCTCGCTAAGAAATAATAAATTAAATTACAAATTAGATGATAAGATTAAAGAAAAATTGGGAAAATTTAATATTTACACACCAGCAGAGCGGAATGCACATTTTCTAAATAATACTCTTCACTCGTCATCTTTATCTTTCACTCAACGTTTTGTCGATAAGGTTGTCGACTTCTTGTTCAGGAGTAGTTTAGATTTTAGTTTACATCACATCACATTGAATTTTAATTAATCATTAAAAATTCCAGGTGAAATTAGTTTCAAGTTGTCAAAAATTCATCAGTGTTAATGTTAACTATATGATTCTGATTGAAACACTATTTTTAAAAATGTATACAATTTTTCAATGTGCTCAAATGTAGCGTTACGGTGGTGAAAAACATTTTCCGTGTACGACTAACACTTGGATGTTTTATTGCTAATCATGATATAAAAAATATTTTGGCCCATTATTATAACTTCCCAATAGCTAAAGTTAGAATTTTATCAAAGTGAAAAGTAGATTTTCGTTGTTTTAAGAAAGCTAAAACTAACCTTTAACTATCACGTACTTGACAGGCAAGTTATAGTAACGAGCATTACTCTCGTTATTATAAGGAAAATCTCTCCGACAAAATCCTAACTTTAGGAAGTTGTAATAATTGGCCTTAGTCGGTTTGTTTTTCAAAAAGTCGGAAATAATGTGGTGAAAAAAGCCGTTAATTATAAAACTAATTTAACGTTTTTTGTATATCCGAATGGTCACATTTGATTAGCGTAAGTTTCCGTGTGGCATTAAATGTATAAAATCTAAAATAAAATAATTCGCTACAATAGTTTTTCTATATAATTTGTTTTTTATTAATTATCATTAAAATCGGTATAGCGAGAGGAATGCTTTTTATTTTCAAACTTCGAATCTCTTTGACGGGGCAATATTTGTTGCCGAGTCAATCAAACATATAAATTTTCCTATCAGGTAAATGGAGGGAATTCTGAAAACGGCTTTACGTCTATTTGGTCGTCCGTAACAGATTGAAAATTTTATTAATATTTCATTATACCGGGTTGTGGTACCCATTTTATTATATTATAACCTTGTAGGCTTTGACCTATAATAATTTTTATCTTTTTTTTTGTCTTTAAAAACTCAATATACATTTGTACTTCAACTTCAGAGATACTTGTTTGCATGAGGAAAATTATATAATCCAAGTTTATTTTTTGTAATTACTAACTAAAAATATTAAATTTTTTTTATTTGATATAAAAATTTATTTGATATAAAAATCGTACTTTTGACACTTATAAGCGCAATAAGTGTTTTAATTTTATTTTTCTTAGATAACGTGAATTATTAAGTTTTGATTTTGTTCGCTGAAAACGCTGCAAATCAAAGCATATTGCATCCGGATTTTATATTTTGTATTTAAACGCCCTTTCTAGTTTGTGCCGCTTGTATTTAGAAGTTTTTTTTTTACCGAAATAGAATGTTTATTTGGTTTTAATTTCTTAGTTTGTTTTGTGCCGGTTTTATTGCGATTACAGATGTTAAAAAAAATAACGAATATTTACTTCTTGTTGTCGTGGAATTCGATGTTATTATTTATATTGTTGTATTTTTTTTATAAATTTAAGTTTAATTGATAAAAACTACAATATAAATAAATTTGTGTTTAAATTTATCTGCTGTATGCTCTTACTCTGCATATGAGTGTGTTTTATATATATACGTACTGCAAAGATACACACATACACAGATATACACATACTTACTGTACAAGAACATTTGTACATTCATTCAACTATTTAGTTTTAAAAATAATTTGTTTTTCCTTTTTATACATATTATTGTTATTATTTAAATGATTGCGTATGGTAATTGTCAATTTAACAAAACAAAAACAAACTACGAGGGGTGATCAATATATCTGTAAAACATCATTATAGAAGCACTAAGAATTTAAAATAATACAGGTTTCTAAAAAATGCCTTATGGGTGGAAAATTCTTGGGATTGGTTTAGAGAACTTTCGCTGTTTAAAAAAACACAGTTTCTAGCTGCTTCTACTTGAAAAACAAAAGCTTAAAAAAATGAATGATAAGCTAGATAAAGTTCATATCTGTATCTTGTTCTTAAAACTTGGCTCCTAGCGAATTTCTTCTGTTTCCAAATTTTAAAATATGGTTCTTATGAAAAAAATTCTCGTCAAATAAACATATTGTTTCTGTAATGACAGACATTTTGATGATTTTCCGAAATCTCGAAGATAAAACTAACATAATATCAATCCAAGACATTATGTTTTTGTAAGGGCTCACTAATCTTTCCTCGTACGTTGTGTTGTAGTTGTTATTGTTAATGCTGTACGAAACTTTGTATTTACAGTACTTACTCCCAACCACTCTGTTGATTGCATTATACGAGTACTCGTATTAATCAAAGCTCTCTTTTTCCTCTCAGTCTAAAATTTGTATTAATTGCCATTATAATGTTTGGCATCACATCATGAGATGTCAAATATAAGTTTTAATAAAAACATACGATTATAGATTATTTATCCAACCAAAAATATTTAAGTAAAATTAAATTGTAGCAATGTCTTTTAAAAAAAAACAATATAAAAGCGGCGGCAAATGCTAAAGTAGTACAAATAAATACCCGTCTATAAAAATTTTATAAATCGAAATTTGATAACAATTTGTTTTGCTCAAAAAGTAAATGTAAACGATTTGTGTTTGAATACCAATATGTTTTACTGAGGGACTTATCCTAAATTAGGAACAGTGCAGTTTTTTTAATTATTTTATATATAAGTATCCTATAAAATTTTCGATTCAATATAATAATTTATTTAACTTGTGGAAATTAATAAAATGGCAGTTGTGTATTTAAAATTGATGAATTTCATCATGAATTTCCGGTAAAGACTTTATAGCAAAAATTTAATTTAGTTTTGTTTTGTTTTCGTGGGACTGTAATAATAGGCCGTTCAGGCTGCCACGAAATTAAGTCATTTCGGGATTTCGGCCGAAATCAACTTGAAATTACGTAATTTCGCATACATTTGAAATTAACTCATTCTACTTAATTTCGTCGAAATTAACTTGAAATTACGATATACAACGCTGGTTTTGTATAAAAAGCTACATTTTTTGCAACCATGACCATATTTACAACCGTGAAAGTGGGCTTTTGTCAGAAAAAATTTAAAAGCCAAATGAAATAATGGAAATATAAACATAATTGTACATTAATTTTGTTGTAGTGCTGTTTTTAATATTCCTGTATGTTTGAAATTAATACGAAAGTGTTGTGCAAAAGCTTTTTTCCAAAGAAAAAAATTATACAAATGTAACTAAACGTGATCAGCTGTTTGCGAAATCATCTCAAATGTCAAAAAGCCCAGTATGAACACTTTAGATTTCGTTCGTAATTTCAGCTCGAAATTACTTAATTTCGTGGCAGCCTGAATGGGCTATAATAGTGAGAGAAGAACACAACGAAATTTTCCGTTCTGAACTAACTGATTTATTTTTGTTTAACATAAAATTGCATATGGCGTTAGTTCTTGTATTTCGTGTCGTTTAAAAAAAAAATTATTTACAAATCTTAATAACTTTGTTCAAGATGTTAATGAAATTTAAAAATGTTATGGTTAATAAGTAAATAAATAACTAAATAGTCAATTGCTTGAGGAAACTTTTGGCAACACTTCACAGTGGGGCAGAATCAAAATATTTTGGAAATAACTTAGCCATTTGTAAAGGGCTTAGCCGATTGATCCAATTTATGGCAGAGGAGTATTTTAGCTTCAGTTTTGCGGTTGGCACCATCCACTTGCCGGGGGTGGCGTTATGTGGTCTCAAAGTTGTATTCCTCGCCCCCGTCAACTTATTTTAGAGCTTGGTATTACTTCAATTTTAGTTTGATTTTTAAACATTATACACGATGAAATTTGAAGTAAAACTTAAGTTCGTGATATTCTCTCTAAGAAAAAATAAATTAAATTACAAAATAAGGTGATTAATATTAAAGTAAAATTGAAAAAATTTTAATTTTAAACACTATGCATTTTCTAGTGTACCACTACCTTAAGCTTCCCGCTTGTTTAATATCTTTACTTTAATAGTTACCACCTTATATTTGTTGTTGCTTCAACCAACCTTCGGTTAGCAATGAAACATGGTGTTAAAAGTCTATAAAATATACCTAAAAAATGATGATTTAATATGTAAATTATGAGCGAGTTATAAGCATTTTAGAATTAAAATATTTGATTTTTCGATAAACTGGTCCAGTTTTATCAAAATATTTTAAACAATTTTCAGCAATTTTTTTTCACTAAAGTAGCCGCAAAAGTGATTAACTTTTGCTTCTTTTTGTTCTTTATGACAAGAGCTCCAACTTTGCCTCAGAGAGTATATCAAAATTCCAAACGGTTTGCAAAATATGAGCTTGAGTAAATGATCATTTTTTTTGCAAAAATGACATCGAGGCCCCACATTTTTGAGGGCCCATAAAAAAAACCTGGAGGACTTTGGGCAAAACTGGGAGACAGGGGTCTTTTTTTTGGTCTTTTATCACGTAGTGGTGTCCGTATATGGTTATTTTTTTCCGTGTTGCACTGTGTAAATAATAATTTTCTTAAGGAATATATACAAATATTATATCTTTGTGTAAGCTAACAATATGTACGAACGTTTAAAGCAAATTTCGTGTAAAATTGATCACCCTTGTAGAAGATGGAGGTCATTCAATTTGAAACTATTTTTGTGCAGGCTCTATAGGCCATATCGTTTCACTTATCATATATCTTTGGTATATGGATATGAAGAGCTGAAAACTTTTTGGGCATCCGCGGGAAGGGGCAAGGTTTAGTTTACTTGACTCCTTAAACCGAAAATAATTATTTTTTTGATTCTAATATACTTTGAGCTTTTATTTTTTATGTAATATATTCATAAAAATATCCGTTTCCATAAGGTATGGTAAAGTTGATTTTTATTACAATTTATTTTTAAAGAACATAAAACTGACATTTTAGGGTCGTTAGTACTTCGTATGCAAAATTTTATTATTTTAAAATAGAAAAAAGACAAATAATGTCAGGAACAATGGATTCAGTTTATCAAGCTGCACTAGACAATTTCGTTAAAGTTAGGAGTTAGTTCTAATCTCTCAAGTACCAGTCTTGTAAATAGCTTTGTGGTAATTTTTTTCTCTTTAGTGAAATTAACAGAATATTTTTTTTTATTATCAAAAAAATGTTTAAGAATTAATATTTGTGATGAAATATAACTGAAAGAAAACAGTTCTACCAAAACTACATATGTCACCTTTATTTCAAAATAATTCGATAAACAATATATAACATACATATTAATCTTAAATAATACCTACAATTATTGATAATTAATTTACGCTTTATATTAAAAAAAAAATTAAAAAAGATTATCTTCTGTTATTTTACCGCCAACATACATATGTATATACAAAAAAGTTATAATTAAAATAAGACCTTTCCTAATTTCTTTTAAGTTTTGCCTAAAATAATTTTAAATCAGTTTATACAAGCAAAATAATTTTGAAAATTAATTTTGTTGAAATTGGAAACAAAAGATATAAAAACTGAATAAAAAATTCCAAAAACAATAAGGCCAGTAACTATCTTAACTTTTATTTTATAAAAATAATCAAATTAATTTAATTACAAAATAATCATGCTAATGCCTAACTTTTATGTCATAAATAAACATCACCTGTAGCAGTAGCTGGAGTTATTAACTAAAAATAAATCTCCATTTTTAATACCGCTCCTATACAAAACTCATAAAAATAAAATAAAATAACATTATCAGCATTTACTGTCTTACGAGATTAAAAACAGATAAAAAAATAATACTTGTATTTACCTTCAGCAATAAAAAAGAAACTGCATTTTTTTATGTTTCTAAAAGGCCAACAATTTCATTTTGTGAGAACATTTGTTTAATTTCGATCTTCATTTTTTATTACTCTATATTATGGGATAGAATTTTATTCTAAAAACTTTATAAAAGAGAATGTGTATTGATGGGCACTAATTAGTTCATGAATGAACTTTTTATTGCTGAAAAAAGATTTTATGTGTGAATATTTAAGATCATGTTTTGGGAATTAAGTATTTTTTATTTTATTTTTTTTTTTTAATTCTTATGCTGGATTATTAAGAAATATTATATCAGTAGGTCAACTACTTAATTATTTGTAACTATTTCATTTTATTAAAACTCTTTTTTATGACTATTTCTAAATCAGTTTCATAACTTCTCCATTATATTTCAGAAAATTTACAAATTGTTTCTTATGAATTGCTTATTGTTATATCGAAAACTCTTCTTATTCCAATATTTAGCAGAATTGAATTGAATAAATATTTTTAAATAATAAGTTAAAAGCTATAAAATACAAGATAAAAAATGGATTGCTATTGTCACTTGCATTATTTTACTCTCGAGTCAGTAAAGAATCAAAAATGTTTAAAATTATAGTCACGATGAATTCTTCTTATACTCATCCTCAATCTCATGAAAAAATAGGTATTACTCACAATTACCTACGAGTGTTTATACAATTACCTACGAGTGATACTAATGCTCTGTTGTTTTCAACACTCGAAAATATTTAAAATGATGATGGATCAAAGAATTTATGCCTTCCCTTAGAACTCAAGGCAAGTTCACAGAGTTTAAAACAAAAGCCGGTGAGACTCTCCTTTGATTCTAAAGAGAACTTTTAATGGTCCCGTTAGACAATTCTTGACGATACAAAGGACTGGCGCCAAGTTTAGTGGAAAAAGAAATTGCTATTGAATATAAAAACTATAATTCTCATTACATGCAGGGTACATGCAGGGAGGACATCGCAATCCTGCCCTTTTCTGCTCTTTAATTTTTATAAATTTTTTTTAATATTGCAAATATTGCTCTTAATCTTTGCTTCAGTATATAATACATTCTTCAAGTTTAAACTTTTTAGCAAATTATTTCAATTCATTTTAAATTTTTATTTAAGAAACATATTTGGGGGAACCACAAGGTGTCATAAAGTCATATTTTTTAAATAATAACGTGGAAAAAATATGAGTGTTGTGAACAACTCCTCATATTTGATTGTACTATTTTAAGTTTGTCAATTGATAAAAAGAAAATTATAAAAATAAGGCGCTTCTTAAGGATAAAAATTGCAGCTTACAAGCCGCATTACAGGCGGCTCGAATAAGGCGACTTAGTCATGCGGCTAAATTTTATTATTTTAGAACTTTTTTTTTTTTGAAATACAACAACAATATTTTGAAACTATTATAAAATTAGCATACCCTGCGAATCCCCCAATTGTTTAAATATTTTGAAAATACTGTCAAATCTAATTATATACAATTCAATTTACTCCAAACTCATTAAATTTAAACCTGTTGACATATAATGTCTCAAAAATAACATTTTCTTTTCATCATTAACAATTAACCCTTGTTTTTGTTTTCTTTCATTAAATACTTAATTTAAATAGTCTTTAACAATTAACTAACATTATTATCATTTGTGGCACTAAATGCTCCAATTACAATTTAGTGGCATGCAACATATATTTAAAATAAAACCCCTTAAAAAAAACACAAAAAACATTCACCCACTAAACAAAAACAAACACCTACATATACATATACACATACACATACAAGAAGGCCACATACATACATGCGTACAAACAAGATTGAGATGTAAGCAAAAGCAAGAGCAAACTAATGCAATATACATAACTTCCGGTCAGTAAAACTCGAGTTTACACTACATAAAAATAATAATCCATCACATTTATAGCCAATAATATATTATTGTGTCTCATTCCAACTTATAGCAAGTTAAATGCTTTAAGAGTACGAATGATGTGAATATGTTCATCACATTATGATCGTCATCATCGTCATAATTCGTTGTATTGACAGAGTCAACGACTTCCGTTTGAAGAGAATGATTCTTTATTTAATTTATTACTCTCGCTTGTTTGTTACGAATTTTTATTTGCATGAATAATGGAAGAATAAAATTATTATCAAATATTATTTAATTTCTAAGGTTTAGTGTTATTTTGCAAAGTAAAATTTGTTAAAATTTTTTTAATACAAAAATTATTATAAAATTTTGTTTTGGTTTCCAAATGAAGTCGTATTAAAATTTTAACAAATTGCCTAAAGAATACTTAAAGTAAAATTTATTAATTTTTTGTTTGAATTGGGATACCGTGCTATTAAATCTTTTATCTACAGCAGCTTTTAATCTACTTTTTATAAAATTACCTCTTCCAGAACTTTTTTCTAGTTTAGTTTTCAGTTAAAGACAACTTATAAGAAGTGTTTTAAATAAATTTTAATTAAATTTAAATTAAACAGTAATTCAATTATATGATATCTAAATATTAACTTAAAATTAAGTGCTATATTGGACCGTGCCTAATCTTATATACCATTTACCACGGTGATTACCGTTTTACCACAACCCGCCCTCCCCATATATGATCACGATCATAATTAAATCTTAAAAAAAACGAACATTGACACTAGTGCTGGTAAAGTATTGAGTAGTGGGTACCGAGTATTTGATCATTTTTTTGAGTACTCAATACTCAAAAGTAGTTACTCGATACTTTTAACGTTACAGTTTTAGAAACAAATTTAAAAGAAAATTTAACGACTTCATTAAAACAACTCTGATTAACAACGCGTTTCTATTATGTAAAAAAAAGTATTGAGTATTATTGAGTACCCATTTGTTAAGTATTGAGTAGTATCGAGTAATTAAAAGTAGCAGAAATTGCCAGCACAAATTGACACATCCCCGCTACCCCTTGTTGACCATTGTGCGCTGCTGAGTTTCATTGGTCTTAAAAATGGTATTTTATATGTGACCATAATCGAAGCAAAAAAGGCATACAAACTAGAAGAAAACGAATTCAATATTTACCTACTACTAAAAGGGATCTGGCCACAAAAAGGTCAGACCTAAGTAAAATAAAAATAAAACTACAAAGCCCCAAACAAACACTGCCCATCGAAAAGGGCCCATCGCCCTCCCCCTGGTCACTATAGGACCGTTCTGCAATACATATTGCCTTAGAATGGTCAGATTAATGCAAAAAAACCCATTTTTCTCATTTCAACTTAGAGAGTATTAAACGAACTTAAGCCTGACTTCAAAAAAGCATTTGTATGGAAAAAAATTAAAAATTTTTTCCATATTTTCCCTGCCCAAGGAGCCCGCTTCTGTTTCCACCTCTGTGTTTATTGCTTTCTAAAAAGGCATTTAAAACAAATGAAAGCAGAAAAACCCTATCAACCTAAAAACAAACACAAAATCCTCCCTCCCAAGGGGTTATTGCCACCCGAAATCTGTATGCGATCTATTGATCTTCGTCTAATATGTATTTAGTAACAAAAAAAAGCAAACGAAAATCATTACAACCAAAAAATAAAAACAACCTAAAGAAACAGGTTTTTGTTTTTTTTTTTTTTTGCCCACAGCCTCGAATGGAATGGTCTAGTTTTGTTGAATTGCAACAGCAAAATTTTCGAAGCTGTTCCTGGCAGATTAGTGGGCTTACATTTTGTGTATCTCTTCTGGTGTCTGAGAAAATTTGATTTTAACCCGCAGTCGGACAGGATCCAGAATATTCATATATACTTTCTCTGAAATGTATATTAAAACTTATATTTACCCTTTCCACCTGTTGTGAATATTTAATAACTCTACGTTCTTAAAAAATACTTTATTAAGAAAGTAAATTTTTAAGAATCGATCTTCAAATCAAATAGTGCCTTTAAAGAAAAAACTTTTAAAAAATCCACCATCCACCACCTTTTAAAAAAGGACTTTTTTAATAAAAGTGTCTTTTTTAAAAGTAAATTTAAAAAAAATATTGGTTTGGGTTCTGCAATTTTAGCAACTTTACTTTTTATACAAATTATTTTTATAAAAACTATTTTTAAAAGTATTCGATTAGAGTACATGAAATAAAATTAAGAAAGTTTTTTTTATTGTTTTTATTGTTTTTAAAAATATATGTAACTCTTTGATTTTGAAAGTGGTATGTCAAAAATTTAAAAAATCTACTTTATCTGCTATCTCATATCAAATCCTAATAAAATAACTTAATCTGAAGTAAAACGCAGTATGCCATGAATAATAAGTTGATAAATTGAGTTTATTTTTTGGTTGGTAAACAAAATGCTGTTTTAGTTTATTTTAAAAGTGGTATAAGTCAGTCTGTTTTCAAAGTTCTTATTAGTAATTTTGTCAAGTCTTCAGTTCAGGTATGATCAAATGCACTATTTATAATTAATTGTAGATATTATACGGCGATGAAGTATAAGATATGCTCCCAAGAAATGGAACTTTAAAAGAGAAATCGGAACCCATAATAGAAAGAGAAACACAATTGGAGAAGCTTTCTAAAAAATGCTCCATATAAGATGTTTTATAAAATTTCTTTGGATGACAATCCCGAATTCAAAATATTTTATTCTATAATACAAAAATCTTTTTTAATCTTTTAAAATGCAAACCTCTTAATATCCCGAAACAAGAAATATATGACTTATACCATTTTCATAATGTACATATGTACTAACGGAAACGATCCATTTTGAATAAGTTGTTTCTAGAAAAGCTACTTACTTGTTTTCGCCACAATGGCTGTCTTTCTTCCGCCTGTCAGCGCCTTATATATAAAAACTTTGTCGGCTATATAAAAAAGTATAAAAAAGAAACCTAAAAATAAAAGGGTATTACGGCAGTTACGTGATTTTCATGTATATGGCCTAATTTTTTGACCATAGTAGGTAAACTTCTGATTTTTATAGAAGGTGCGTTACTACCGACAGTGACATGTTTTCGTAATGGCCTTTTTTGAAACATAGTAGGTAGACTCTTGACATTTTCATAGAAAATGTATTACCATGGTCGCTATAACAACAATTACTAAAATTTAAAGGGTGTTTCGATAGTGACCTGATTCTCACGTATACGGTCTTCTTTTTGAACAATTATGGGTAGACTCTTGAAATATTCGCAGAAGGAGTATTACTATGACTGCTATTACTATTACTTGACTGATTTATTTCTTTTTTCATTTTTTTCATTTTTAGCAATCTAATTTCTAAAATTCCTTTTTATAATATTAATCAAGTAAATCTTTAAAAAAAGAGCATAAAAATGTGAATTGTTTTAAAAAAGACATTCTTTTAAGGCAAAAATCTTTTCAAATTATACCTTAAAAAAGTACCACATAAAAAATACCTTTCGAAAAAATGCTTTTTAAAAAATTAACTTTCAAAAATACATTAAAAAATGGTATGCACATTCTTTTTAGATTATTTAAATTAATTTTAAACTGCCCTCGTTTAAAAATAAAATTTAAATACAACGATACATTTAACATTATCTCCCTTAATTTATCTCTCTGCTGTTGCTAAACGACTACAAAACTAAATGCAAATTAATTAATTAATTTATAAAGCCAGTAATTAACACCATGTTATAAAAGTCATCAAACAAAACGACAACAACAAAAAATCCGAAACCAAAGTGTATAACCATGGGAAACATATCCGTAACAAGACTAAAAATGCACAAGAAGGAGAATAAATTCTCAGCAGAAGAAATTAAAAGAAAAATATCCAAGAATTAAATAATACAAATAACCACAAATAAACAAATAAACACAAACTTAAAAACAATTAGCAATCAAATGTTGCATGCGGTTTAGCTATGTAGCTTTACTTAATGCAGTCAGTGGTCATTATCAAGTGGTTCAGAAAAAGGAGGAGAGTGAAATAACACACTGAGAGAGAATGGCAGGGAGAACAGATGCAAACAATAAATAAACAAAATTGCATACAAATTTATAAACATGATTTTGCATGTCTGTCTTTCTGTTTTGTTTATTTGTTGGTGCTCACCACTAATTTCCCACCATGCTCATTAAATGCCTCATATCTTCATGCCTTTTTTCGCTAACGTGACTGCTCTGCC
The DNA here is from genome assembly GCA_949628195.1 of Phasia obesa. Taxonomy (NCBI): domain Eukaryota; kingdom Metazoa; phylum Arthropoda; class Insecta; order Diptera; family Tachinidae; genus Phasia; species Phasia obesa. Next base: position 16,103,252 of record OX451215.1, on the reverse strand, counting down.
TCGTTGATTTTGTTGGTTGTCGACTTGAATCCAACAAAAAGTGACAACATTGACAATGTTGCTGCTGCCCATCGATCTTACTTTTTTCAATTTTGTTGATTGTTTAATGAAAATATTGTATTTTTTATTCTCTCAGAGGTACAATGATGACGTATTTTTCTCAGTCCATGAATGTTAAAGTGTGTGTGTGTGTGTAAGTTAACTCATTTGTTGCAGTAGTTTTCCAACGATATGACGATGAGGCCTTTTCTTCCTTTATCGTTTAGTTTAGTTTGTCGAAAGAGTTGCCAGATAATATTTTTTTAACTACAAGGGATGAAAATCATTTATAAAGCTAGGACCACAACTGGGATTAATGAAGAATTTTTGGCCGGGAAAATTTGACAACAAAAACAAAATAAATACATATGTGTATATGAAAATGCACACAATTATAATGTTGGTAGAAATTCGTTATACGCGGCGAATTTTGAATTATTTTTAATTTTATTTCTTATGCCGGCTTAACACGAACAAAACAGTAAAATGTGACCATGTTTAGTTTTAATTTCAAGTATTTTAGTAAATACGATTTTTCTTACTTTAATAATGAGAGTGCTGTAGCTTAAGTGGTTAGCACGATGACTACTAAGCAATGGTCACGAATTCAATACTCAGCCATGGCAACATCAATTTTTCTGATATGTATTAATTTTTCTTTATAATAATGCATATCACAGCGCCCTCCTACGCCGGTATTACCACATAGCACTAAATCGCCGGCGAAGTAAAATAATTATAAATTGGCTATGCTAGCTTCAAACTAATTCGCCTAAATAACACTAGAGGCGCTGCAATACTGTTCTAAAAATAATCATAACGTGCAATTGCAGTGTTAAAAGAATCGAAGTTTTACTATCACACTTTCCAAAGGAAGTGCCACAGTTAATATAAGCATTAACTGCCTGAGTGGTACTTCTCTTAAAAAAAAAAAAAAAAAATTAATATGTTTTTACTATAATAAGCAAAATTTATTATTTTAATGATTTTCACAAAATTTTTAAACTCTGATTAATTTTTTTTGCATTTTTTGTTTCTTTGCACAAACAGTATATATGGTGCTTAAATATATTTATATATTTTATAATATCATATTAATCATTGATTTTTATGTTTATTTTATGCACTTATATGATTAACAATGCGAAAGATTCAGGATACCTTCGGGACCCGTCTTGAAACACGGACCAAGGAGTCTAACATATATGCAAGTTATTGGGAATAAAAAACCTAATAGCGAAATTAACATAACTTTTATTAATGGGATTAGTTTTTAGCCTATTTATAATAGTCTATTAATTCAATCCCGGGGCGTTCTATATAGTTATGTATAATAATATTTATATTATTTATACCTCTAACTAGAGCGTACCTTGAGCATATATGCTGTGACCCGAACGATGGTGAACTATACTTGATCAGGTTGAAGTCAGGGGAAACCCTGATGGAAGACCGAAACAGTTTTGACGTGCAAATCGATTGTCAGAATTGAGTATAGGGGCGAAAGACCAATCGAACCATCTAGTAGCTGGTTCCCTCCGAAGTTTCCCTCAGGATAGCTGGTGCATTTAAAAATTATGTAAAATAATCTTATCTGGTAAAGCGAATGATTAGAGGCCTTAGGGTCGAAACGACCTTAACCTATTCTCAAACTTTAAATGGGTAAGAACCTCACCTTTCTTGGTATGAAGGTTGTGGTTGTGATATAATGTGCCCAGTGGGCCACTTTTGGTAAGCAGAACTGGCGCTGTGGGATGAACCAAACGTAATGTTACGGTGCCCAAATTAACAACTCATGCAGATACCATGAAAGGCGTTGGTTGCTTAAAACAGCAGGACGGTGGACATGGAAGTCGTAATCCGCTAAGGAGTGTGCAACAACTCACCTGCCGAAGCAACTAGCCCTTAAAATGGATGGCGCTTAAGTTGTATACCTATACATTACCGCTAAAGTAGATGGTTTATGTTCAATCTTGGTTGAATTAATAAACTTTGAAACTTTAGTGAGTAGGAGGGTACAATGGTGAGCATAGAAGTGTTTGGCGTAAGCCTGCATGGAGCTGCCATTGGTACAGATCTTGGTGGTAGTAGCAAATAATCGAATGAGACCTTGGAGGACTGAAGTGGAGAAGGGTTTCGTGTGAACAGTGGTTGATCACGAGTTAGTCGGTCCTAAGTTCAAGGCGAAAGCCGAAAATTTTCAAGTAATAATGAAAAGTAATAAATATTATATATTTTTTACATAGTATTTTACCTCTTGAATAATTTTGAACGAAAGGGAATACGGTTCCAATTCCGTAACCTGTTGAGTATCCGTTTGTTATTAAATATGGGCCTTGTGCTCATCCTGGCAACAGGAACGACCATAAAGAAGCCGTCGAGAGATATCGGAAGAGTTTTCTTTTCTGTTTTATAATCGTACTACCATGGAAGTCTTTCGAAGAGAGATATGGTAGATGGATTAGAAGAGCATGACATTTACTGTTGTGTCGATATTTTCTCCTCGGACCTTGAAAATTTATGGTGGGGTCACGCAAACTTCTCAACAGGCCGTACCAATATCCGCAGCTGGTCTCCAAGGTGAAGAGTCTCTAGTCGATAGAATAATGTAGGTAAGGGAAGTCGGCAAATTAGATCCGTAACTTCGGGATAAGGATTGGCTCTGAAGATTGAGATAGTCGGGCTTGATTGGGAAGCAATAACATGGTTTATGTACTCGTTCTGGGTAAATAGAGATTCTCGTATCTTGTTCCCCGGATAGTAGTTACGTAGCCAATTGTGGAACTTTCTTGCTAAAATTTTTAGGGAATTATCGCAAGATATACTCCTTTTAAATTATAACGACTATCAATTAACAATCAATTCAGAACTGGCACGGACTTGGCGAATCCGACTGTCTAATTAAAACAAAGCATTGTGATGGCCCTAACGGGTGTTGACACAATGTGATTTCTGCCCAGTGCTCTGAATGTCAAAGTGAAGAAATTCAAGTAAGCGCGGGTAAACGGCGGGAGTAACTATGACTCTCTTAAGGTAGCCAAATGCCTCGTCATCTAATTAGTGACGCGCATGAATGGATTAACGAGATTCGCTCTGTCCCTATCTACGACCCCCGGGGGTTCCAAATGTCACTGCAGTAATGGCAAATGCTTTGACACGGTCCACTCGGGGAAAATAGGGGCACCAGACGCTAGGGTTCCTAGAGCCTGAATCTGGAAGAAAAGGTCTGTTGTTTTAACACGGGTCCTCTTCGAGGCCTGACCAGTGCCCAAAGGACTGGTACCACGGGAATCGGTGGCCCCACAGAGAGCCTATCCTCTCTGTGACCGGTTATTGGTGAGGTCCCCTTCGGGGGTACACGTGGTGGCTGTGGTTTAAGATCGATTACAGCAGATGTGGTGCACGGTCGATCAAGTGTGCTGTTGCACTCTCAACAGACGGAGTTTGGATAGTCTCCAAACCCCTAAGCAAGAGGTTATAATATGGATCTAGGCTTGCCTTGGAAAGGCTTGCCATATTGTATAAATTGCTACTCATTGTGACTGTATGCACACAAATTGCGATTGGTGGCAAT